>JASVER010000037.1:495502-723830 GCA_030449065.1 Oceanodroma leucorhoa | reverse complement strand
TTAGAGCAAGAAGTCAATCATACTTCAGATAATTGGTCATTTTGTTTATACTAAGTTGACATGTCCAGGAATCTCTTTTTTTCTTTTTTTTTTCTTTTTTTTTTTTTTTTAAATAAAAGCTTTGCCACTAAGCTACTAACGGCTCAAGAAGAGGTTCATCCCATTGGTGTTGTGGAGACAAGTGAGTCCTTGATAGAAAGTACCAAGTTCTTTCTGCACTGAGGGGAATAAATATTCATTAGCCATGTTTTTTCTGGCGGTTAAGGATTGAAAGGGTTGATCGCAGAAGAAAACAAAAGGTGGTGCTTGAGTTTACACTTTTGTCTTGGAAATCTTTATAAAAAAACAGAAATCTTTATAAAAACATGGGGGAAGGGGTGTGCAAAGAGGGAGTAAATAGCGCTGTGGCCTGAAAAGAGGGAGAGGCTTTTGATCGAAGTAACTTTAGAGCTTCATGACACCTTTTTCTGTGTTGTCAGCAGGTGCTACTAGCTGTGGTTGAGACTTTGTAAGCTGAGTCTCCATATTCCAGATTAAAATTCTATACTTTTTGTTTCTGAATCTCCATATTAAATATAAAGATGTCAATTCATTTTTATTTCCTAATTTGAATATAATGTTAAGCAAATAGGATCTCTAGGCTTTAGTAAGTTTTCCTTGCTTTCTTTGCTTTAATTCTGTTCTTGGTTGCAGGTAGGTTGGAAGGCTGGCTCTAGGTTGGCCTAGAAATAGCTTATTTTGAGTAGGTAAAGCTGTTAATAAATTCACTTTTCTCTTCCATCATACTTATGGTGGAGTGCTATGGAGTTAAAGCCATCTATCTTGTTAAGAAAGTTGATTTTAACAACTAAGCTGTGATATGTTATGTTTTGTTTCCCTTAAGTCTTGGTAACATCTGTCAAGATATTTCTTTCATTAAAGTCTACAGTGTTGCAGATATCTAATGTAAATTGTCTGCCTGAAGCTCTGTTGTGAAAGGACTGGCAAAGAGGAAATTCTTTTCTTAAATAGTGTCGCAGTAAACTGTAATATGTTTCATTACTTTCTACCTCATAGGGTAAATGTAAATATTAGTAAGTGAATAAAAGTGGTGAAATAACCTTTGAAAGAGTTGTAGCATTGCTTGTATGGTATAGTTTTAAGGAATGAAGAAGCGAACAGATACGTTTAGTCTTAAAGRTTCGTCTTCTAGAGTGTCTGTATCCAATATGGAATTGCTCATTGCAGTTTCATAATTAAGACAGATCAGCTTTTCAGTGTGAAGATAGTATTCAACCATAGGCATCTCCAACCATGCTCATCCAAAAAACTAGCACATTTAAATAAAAGTATGGTAAACTCTATTTCAGAGAGAGTACTGTGGGGGGTGCCAACAGGGAACTTAACAGGTAAGGAAAAAACCAAACTGGTCTGTAGGATCCAAGTGCTCTGTTTTGCAGCAGCAGAATAAAAGGGAGTATATTGGTAAATACAGTTCTAATGGGTAAAAATAATGTTGAGTATCGATCACTGTTTCCCGTAAAGATTATTTTTGTTGAGCTTTAGGAGAGTATTACCTGTTGAGTTATTACTATTGYTGAACTTTTTTTTCATAGTGAAGAAACTCCCAGATAGAAAATTTAGAAAGGGCATGAAACCTGTGGTATATCAGGGGTGAAAGGACATAGCAGTGAAGCTGCCTTGCTCTGATCCGGACTTTGAGCCTGATTCTGAACAYGTGCAACCAAAGCTAAGTATTTTTAGGTGCCAGTCTTGTAGGAGTGTTTGGTTTTCCCCTCTCAGGAAAAATTAAAGCAAGGATCGCAGTGTCTCAGTATGGGTTCAGAGGCGTGATTTCAAGTCTTGTTCTGAACTAAAGCTGATACTTAGTCTCTCTGTCAACCCTGTTGTGAAAGCTGTCAAGTCATTTGGATCGGAGCTTCGAAGGTGGGGGTGTGAGACTGCTAGGTGCAGTGCACTCTTCTGTGACACTCGACATGGAATTTGTGGATTTGTGCTGGCAGGACAGGCTGTCTACACCAAGGAAAACGTACTGGGTTCTGTAAAGCCAGTGACTTGAGCAATTTGCTGTAAACTGTTGTCAGTATGGTGATTGTACAGTGAAGGTACTTGCATGGCTAAAGTGCATCTAGAGAGATGAATCTTCCACTTGGAGAACAATTTTGTTTTAACACATAAATATGCYAAAGCAGCAGTATTACATATACTAAACATTTAGATACTTCTAATTCTGTTATGCTGTTAGTTGAAGAAATAGGACTATCTAAGCTGTATTTGTTTGAAATATTTTAGTCATGCTAGTGAGAAGGGTTTGGATGTGCTTTTTAAGGAATTAGTGGGTAATAACTCTTTGACAGGTACTCCTTTTTATTCCCATAGCAGCATGTTCTGTTTGCTGTCATCACTGTTCCCTCTAATGTTCAGTTATTTTTTATGAGATGTTTTTATCTCCCCTGCTTCAGAACGAAGTACAAGTTTAAAATACGGTGTATGTCTTTCAAAACCATAAGAAAAGGTGAAAAGTAGACAAAAAAGTGTATTAGTATACCAGTTACTAAATCTATCTTTAAAAACGCCTTTTCAGGTTTAATAAAGCCATTTAATTAGACCAACTTTCATATAAAAGTCTCCAGAGTTTGTTTAAACAGAACTGTTTTCAGGAGTTAAAATTTTTATTTTCCTTAACTTCATGTTCAGCAGAAAGATTTGTTGTTTTTTTTTCCCTAATTTTAAAAATTACATTGCTTATCTGTCTCTTGAAGCTCTACTTTTGAGTGACAGTAACACTGTTAAGACTCTTYTGTTTGAAAGCTGTGTTATGCTTGAAGGCTTTTTATAGTAAAGTGAGTACTAACACCTATTGTCAGATTTTCCTTGGGAACTCTTTGTCTGCTTACTAGCAGTGTTACAAAAACTGAGAATCTGAATTACTCATCTGCACTATTTAATGGGCTATGGAGTCAAAAGATGCTTTGAATTTTGGTTGCTGTGTGTCGTTCACTACTTTTTCTGAAAGTTAAACCTTATTTACCCATTCATTACTGAGGCCACTGTGGACTAATGTGGCTTCTTCTTCTAATGTGGATTAAATACAAGTTATTTAATCCCATTGTAGAAGAGTGTCTGGGTTTGTTGTATTTTGGGGGTGTGGTGGGGAACTATAGGTTAGTCAGCTTCAGTTGGTTGGCTGTATACAGAATGCATCCTCAGCAAATTMGTCGATGATCCTACATTAGGAGGAGCGGTTGGCTTGCCAACAGTGGAGCATCCGTCTTTGTGGATGCTGAGAAACTTGAGGACTGGCGCAGCTGAAACATTGTGAAGCTGWGTTGGGAGAAGTGCACGACTTACGTACCTGGGGCAGAACAATAACGCTGTGCGTTGGTACGGGCAGGGAACTGCCTGGCTGAGGAGCAGCACTGGTGTAAAGAAAGGACCAGGYGACAGGCCACCGGTGTGTGCATGCTGTGTGACCAGGGCGTGCTGTAGGCTGGGCTATGTTTGGAGGAGTGTGGCTACCAGATGGGGAAGTTACGATGCTCCTCCACTTGTCAGTGGTGAGGCTGCTCTTCGGCTGCTCTTTCCTGTTACTCTGCTTTCCCCAGATTTCTCAAAGATGTTGAGAAACTGGAAGATAATCTGTCAGTGGGCTGCCAAAGTGGCTAAAAGCTTAGACTGTAGCTACTCTGAGGAGAGRGTGAAGGAACTGCTCTTGTTACTTCTGGCAAAAGAGGGTTAGTACGTCACTGAAACAGGTTACTTAGAGGGGCTGTGGAAACCGGAGGTTTTCAGGACTTGAAAAAGTCATGGCTGAGCTGTCTAGTGTTGGAGATAATCATCTTCAAGTGGGAGTTGGACAGATAACCTCCACAAGTCCTTCCTAACAGCATTTCTGTGGTACTCCTGTGTACTGTGTTGTTAAGTGTTAGGAGACAACTCTAGGGCCATCAGTTGAAAGCAACACAGTAATGAAACACATTTTATTTCAGTTGAATTACCTACTCAGCACTGTGGAGCTCTCCAAGACACATTTTAATGGTGGAGTGACAGATTTACTCAGTATGTAGTAACTCAAGCAGATCACACCAGATATTTGATTGCATGTTTGTCTTAATTCTAATAGCATTCACTTGGGAGCCTGATAGTTTGATTTAATGTTGCTTCATCTGCTACAGGAGATTCCCCAAGCTGCTCTTCCAGTCACTGTTTTTTTTTTTATATTCTAATTTTGCAGAAATTGCATTATTTGCATTTCCACAAGATCTTAATATTTAAGAGGGTGTAATTTATTAAATATAATGTACATATTTTTAAAGATTTGCTTTCATTCACTACCCTTTTTTTTTTAAATAATGTTCTGTAGAATTAAAGAGGAAGAAATCCTGTTCTTGAGAGAATTTACCAAGTGTGTAGCACAGAATCTCTGCGTGCAAGACCGCCACATCTGCCAGACTGCATTGTAGTCTAGTTATTGAAATGCTGGCTGGTTCTCTTGTTTGTGGTGTTGATGCCTGGCCTCTTGTGAGGCAGGATAGTCACTGGTGTTAATCGTGGGGAGGGGTACCGCAAAGAAGGAGATAGAGTAGCAAAGTCTTYCCCCTCCCCATTCAGAACAAATACTCTTTCCAGCAGTCAGGTGTGTGGGAATGGCTAGAGCATAACCTGGAGCCCCTGGAACAGGCAAGGTAACGTTGCATAGGTCTATGACAGAGCTGAGCTTCGATTTCACGTTGATACTCTGCTGTGTCATCCTCCCTCCCCTCAAATTTTGGAAGCTGGAGGCAAGAACTTTGGGRTGGGGGAGAACAGTGAAAGGAGAATGAAACTTGCAGGCTCCTGTTCCGCTAGAGACTAGTAGTTAATCTGCTAGGAGACTGCAGTTTGCTTGTTYTAGGTTTGACTTACACAGATGGAGAAGTTGTGAGTTAACTTTCCCCAGTAAATGGCTGTGGTGATTTAAGATCTCATCCTGGTGAAGACTAYCACTCTTCATCTTTACAGGACACACAGAAGGCAGCATGTGCCAACTTAGCTATTTGGAGTCTTAGCATGAGACATTTTTGTAATGGTTTAAATGAGTAGACTGCACTGGAGGGTCTGAAGCATACACATACTCGCTGTACAGCTGCCAGCCTCTGGCTCAAGGAGGGAGACAGCAAGAGGGGTAGCATTCAAAATCATCCCGTCATCTGACAGTCTGCCAGACAGGCTCCTCTGGTCACTCGTCAATTCATACCGGGTGTTCTGYGGACTGTATGGAAATGGTACACGGACAGTAGCATGAATCAGAATACTGCAGTTGTGCTGGTTGTCTTTGCCAAAGTTTAACATGAGTRTTCATGAAAAATCTTTAAGAGAAATGTTACAGGTTAGTGCTAACCCAGCAGTAGATGGGTTTCACTGAGTTAACTAATAAAATTATGTGTGAAAAAATCTTTGTAAGCTAATACATTTATTGTGATCTTTATTTCACTTGAAATGATTCTGTAGAAATTGCGTATCCTGTCCTGTAARAATAACTTCTAAAGAAAGTAAGCCAGTAAGAATTGCTGGGTAGACAGGAATGATGAAATTAGCTATTCTTTTGATTGGAATCTGTTGCTTATTATACTTTAAAGAACTTACTATGCATCTGTTAACTGATCTTGCATAAATTTTCTCTATGACAGGTTTTGATGGGTTTGGCTTATACCAGCCCTAATTTTTTACTAAGGTTATTTTGTGTAGTTTGAATGTTTGACTTTTTCCCAGTCTGGTAGAAGGTGTGTGCTATTGTCTGAACAAAGGGTTCTTTTCATCTGTTTGTAGTCCTGCTTTACATTCACTGGAGCCCTAAGATTCCTATCAGTTAGGAACCCCACGGTATACTAAATAATGGAGAACACATCTTCTCCTGTCTCTAAACTGGAGGTAAGCATCCTGCTCTCCTCTAAAATAGAGTAAAGCCTCAACTCTTTTATCTGGGTCTCCTGTAGAACACCAGGACAACAGTAGGAGAAAAGGGTGACTGTCTTTGTGTGCACTTACATATACTGATACCTAAATAAACAAACTCTTACATTTTCCTCTTGCAGGAACATCATTTGCAACGGGCTATCTCAGCACAACAAGTTTTCAGAGAAAAGAAAGAGAGCATGGTTATCCCAGTCCCTGAAGCAGAGAGCAATGTCAACTATTACAATCGTTTGTATAAAGGAGAGTTTAAGCAACCAAAGCAGTTCATTCACATTCAACGTAAGTTAACAAATGTTGGTTTTGTTTCCCCTCCCCCCCTTTATTTAAATCAAGTAATTTTCAACAGTCTTGAGGACGAAGTTACTACAATATTCGGAAAGTGGGAGGACTCAAAAATCCAAGGGGGATTTATATATGTAAACTCCAGTATCTCTTCTCAAGTTCTGGAAGAATTTAAGGTTGAAGGTACATGTGRGGTTTTTCCTGCTGTATTTGTTTATGGGCTCTGTGGTGATACTGTATCTCCATGTACGGTAGCTGGCAAGCTTTAGCCTGCCTGTCGGTCATCCAGTATTGTTGATCAAGCCATTCTTCTCCCTCCACCCCCTAATTCTGCGAAGGAATAACAGAACTAGCCTCTCTGCCTCCTAGTTGCTAATGCAGGGAAGGGAAGAGGAGTCGTCTTGCTCGCCGAATGAGTCTGGAATGCCTGTTAACTCAAAAGTTCTATATAAATGGTGATCAATAAAATAGAAGAGTTTTTGTAATGAAATCAGCCTTTGTTCTATTGATTGTAATAGAGTTCTTGAAGGTTCAGTTTCAGCTGTGCTAACAGTGGAGTTCAAGCTATTCACTATAGCATGGATGTATTCCAGGCTATGGGTAACAGTTATTTTTCTCTGCGTTTTGCTAAAACTGTATAGAGTTCCCTTTCTGTAGGCAACTCTGAGCTTATTTTATAGATAAAAGGAAGTATTCCTTTGCATGAGTTTAGCTTCCTATGTCTTAAAAGATCTAATTAATTAAACTTGTAGTTAGTTATAGTAGTCTCTGGATTAATTTTAACACTTTTTTTGGTTGATGTTCTGTTGACAAGTGACACGTTTATAGTTCAGTTGTTCCTTGGCACACAAATCATGTTTGTCCTTTGCAGCATGTGGTTCCAGGGGGTTATTTTGTGACTTCCCCCAGAAGTAATCTTCATAAAAAAAACCTTAGATTCAATCATTGCAGTGGTTTGTCAGTCCTTATGGTGAAGCACAAGATTCAGTCCTGGGTCTCTGCAGACAAAACTCTTCTCGTCACAGGTTCATGGTTTTTGTTCTTAGTCGTCTTGGAAAGACTATTTGCAGGGGTATGCTAAAGCACCTTGAACAGGAATGTGGTCCTTGCTTGTTAGTTTTGGGGTTTGTGCAGACAGTATTGATTTTATTGAACTTCATCTTGCCAAGCAGAGTGTGTTGGTAATCTGTTCTTCACAAACTTTTTTCCAGCTGCCTCAACTAGAGGCTGTTGATCTGCATGTAGGTTTGAGCAGAGAAAGCGTTTTATGTTTGTGTGTCATCTGCTTGTGTCGACTGAAATTGAAGTTAGGCAAAGATACTTAAGCCCAAACCCAGCTGTATATTGAAGATCCTTGCATCATTTTTCACCAACGTGGTGAAGTCTCCTGATTTTTCCACGTATTTACAAAATGAGATATTTTTGGA
Source organism: Oceanodroma leucorhoa (assembly GCA_030449065.1). Classification (NCBI taxonomy): domain Eukaryota; kingdom Metazoa; phylum Chordata; class Aves; order Procellariiformes; genus Oceanodroma; species Oceanodroma leucorhoa. The sequence continues at coordinate 716,166 of JASVER010000037.1, read as the reverse complement.
AATAACATGCTCAAGGTTCTTTATGATATAGTAGAGATCATACTGGTAATGTGAGAAATGACCTAAAGGAAATTGATGATATATTTCTCTCCTTAATAGAGGAAACAAACATGCAAGCAAGGCAGATTGAATTAACTGAGATGAAGCTGCTGAATGAGGAATGTATTTTATTCTTTTCTTTRTTGGACATTGCCAGAAACACTGTAAATATTGTTAATAAACATGTCGAAAAGTGTTAAATGTATTATGCCAAAATGTTCTTTGTCTTGTTGAGACTCACAGTCTTTCTGGACAGAATTACAGAAGGTATTTGAGCTGAAGATAAACATCAGATACTGCTCCAAGATAATTTTTCCCACATATTCTGGTTGGAGTAGGTGTGATACAAGGCAGCTTTATGCTACATAAACTGCTTAGAAATTCTGGTTTCATGCTAAAAGCACAAAGAGCAACAATACTTAGTTTGGCCAGGGAAGTTAGGTAAACTGATAGAAGCCAAGAGGCCTCATACTGTAATCCATACTTACTGGTGGTTATGATTAGAAAATTATGAGTAAACCTAAATAATTTTGCAGTTCATCTGGTAATCCAGGTTTTTAATATTTTTAATTTCACTAGTATAATTCTTTTATTTAAACCAGTGGTTCCAAGCAGAGGAAAGTTAATTTCTTTGTGAGGCTTGGAATTCATGAATAAGCGTGGATTCCAGGCATTATTGGACTTAGCTAGCACCAATTCAGGTGACTTCGRACTGAATATAAACAAAATCATTGAACTATTCTAATTATTCCAGTATGCTTAATAATTTTTGAAGAATGTTTGTGGTTTCAGTAACATGGAGATRCATTGTAAGTTATTAATATGCAGCAAAGAGAGTAAGTTAGTACACTTGTACCTATGCTAGAATTAAGCTAAGTGAGTTAAGTGGGTGTAAGATAATTAGTGTCCCTAAAGGAAAAATAAGAATGGAGCAAAAAATATATTGGTTTTATGTATATAATATATCTATGTATTTTACTTATGTATTTATGTAAAGGGTAATGATACCAGACAAATGCTTTATTGTAAGTGACGCAGCCAGATTGTTCAAATAATCTTCATTAAGTTGTGTGGGGTAAACTCTAGTCACTCTTTAAATTAAAAAAAAAAAAGTGAAGTGTGTGCATTTCACGTAATTGAGAGTTGCCCATTTTTTTTATTCATTGTGTGTTCCACATTTYTAGAGGATGCTGTAGCAGGATCTGTTCAGGCTGTGGGCTTGCAGCCTGCATATGTAAAACAGGTATTTGCGTGATACCTTCCCTACTGAGGTATTTTGGTGCAGTGCGGAGTGCTAGAAGCTCTGTTCCATTCAAGTGCTACAGACTTGCCATTGAGGTGGTGTTTTGCTGCTCTCTGGATATAATTACCATGATGTGGTTCTTCATTTGCTCTTGGTCAGCACAGATGTATCTGCTGCCATCAGGATCAACACTGCCCACTCCTTTCTTATGGCCAGCACTTTTCTGGTGGCAGTTGTGTTCACGGGTGGGCTAACTGGGAAKTGATCTGACAGAAAGCTTATCTCTCATTTTTTGGTTAGGTGAACCTCCGTATTTATCAGTTTTCTGTCTTGGCTCATTGCATGATTGCTGGTGTTGGCACAAACAAGGTGGTAGGAACGTGGCTTGCTGGGAAGGGAAGCTAGTGGAACGGCTTGTTTCAGTGGTAGCTCATGCCTGTGTCAGCTTAAAATGACTGTGGAACCACAGCCTTAATTTAGTTACCTAAATGAAATCAGCTAATTCAGTTAAGTTAAACCCAATTTTAATGTAACCTAACTTAAAAACAAACTGCATTTCTGTAAGTTAGTATAAACTCAGTTCCTAGGGGAGCTCAAGTAAACAAAAGCGAATCCCTCTGACAGGTACTGCCATGGGGAGTGGTTAAGGTGGCAGAGTATGTAAACTAGGATGTTGGTTTTGCAACAGCAATTAGCAAGCCAACAAGTTCCGAGCATTCACAGGAGGTAAACTTTACCGGTAGGATCACCAGGGCCCTGTCCAACAGTGCACTGTAGAAACATGCAATGGGGAGAAATGCAGAAGTTTTGGAGTAGGAAAACTAGATTAATCAGTCAATCACAAGAATCTCCCAGGAACTACCAGGAGGAAGGGATATAGATGATCCATTTTTAACTATGTGAACTAGCAGMCTGGTTGTTCTTAAAATGCTAACTAGTAGCAAGTCATCTGAAATACAGTGCTTTCTGTGGCTGAGTATAGTTCTTCACTAATTCTTGCAGGCGTGAATGAACAGTTGCATCTGTTGCTATGGCAGGGGCAGAAACAGAGTGTGGTGATGGATAGTTATATCATGCAGCACATAAACCACCTGTGTCTTGTGATGGCTTTTGAAGCCAGCAAGCTGCCATACTACAGGCCAACTCCAGGATGAAAAATGGCTTTTTCTGGAACCAGTACAGTTCACTCAGTGCTTGGGAAAAGAAGAAAACTGGTGATTAAGGATGTCACTGAAAGTATGTTTCAAGGAGCAGTAATGGACAAACTTCAGGGAAGGASGACACTTCCATGAGTGTCCCAGAGCTGTGGCAAGCCAGCTTGGGGTTGATTAGCTCCTTATAATTGCATGYAGCAGTTAAAGGAAGAGTGATGGCCTTGCATTTCCTGAGGCTCGTAGACCTTCACAGGCTGCTGAGACTTCGTGGCCTTTCTGTCTGCATTGAAACAGGAGGTGGAATGCAAGTATTGCCTCCACTGCTTCCGTGTCATTAACCTGCAGCCTCCGTGTAAACCCCTTTCTTTGAAAGTGAACTATATTGATAACTACAGGTCATGACAAATAGTATGAGAAGCATTGCTAGCAAAAGAAAAGCATTGCTAGAAGGTATGAAAAGCAGGATGTGTGACAAGGGCTGCTACTATTCTCACAGTACCGATGTCTTTTTGTATAAGAAAATGGGACTGGGTTTATTCGATGTAACTTACTCCTGGCAAGTACATGTTGGATACCTTTTATCTTGTCATTTTGATTATTTGTCAAAATTTTTCTGTAGAGTTGAAATTCAGAGTGTAGTTTTGGTTTTTGTTTTTAAGGATTACAGGTTTTTTCCATTTTCCAGTTTTTCTGCACTTCATTTGTTACTCATGAAGTCTCAGAACGACTGCGAAGAGAGCTGATGTTTTAGCAGCAAATAATTTAGTACAATGTATGAAGTTAGGTGGACTTGACTTGTTACTTAGCCGGTGGTTCACAGGGGCAGATGAACCAAGAACTTTCAGTGACTTCTTTCCTCAGAGTGGAAGTGAAGGCAAACTTACGGGTGCTGCTTACAATCACGTGCTCATGTGACGGGTGAGCAGCGTCACGTCTTCTCTGTCATAGGGATCCTCCTGCTCACTGATACTCTGGYTTAGAAAAATTGACTTGAAACATTTTGTTCGCAGGGGATTACTGAATTATCTACTGACAGGTAATAGGTTGACATTTTTTGGGGTGTAAGGTCAACATCTGTCTGAGGGTAAACGAGCAGTGCCTTTTCTGGACTTCAGTGGATTTCTGTGCATTCTCCCGTCATCTGTGAGAACATAGTTAAGCACCTGTTTTTTGGAGTAGAGACRCCTGCTTTAGTGTTAGCAGAGCTCTTCCAAAATGATGGGAATATCTAGTCTAGAAAASCTTGGCCACCTCCCTTGAGCAGAGTTATTTGAATGTGATTTCACAGTGTACATTAGGACTGTAGTAGTTTTTGTAGGCTCTGGGGATGGTCCTGGGGCAGGGGAAAGTTTTTTGCAATTTCCTTTCTGGTGAAAGCTGCAGTTTATGCTTAAGAGGTCATGAAATTACAGATTGTAGTGGAGGGGAAGTGCAATATCGGGCATGATTCCACAGGAGCAGGAGAAGTATGAGCTGCCRAGGTTGCACTTGCCTGGGAGAGCTCTGAAGTGTTTTGAAACTCTGGTGGATAACAGTTAGAGTCAGACGTACTCGGTCCAGGTTTGAACAGTGGTCAGCGCTGCATGAGAGAGAAGCTTTGGGGTGGAGTTAAGGAGTGTGAGGGTTACAGCACAGCTGGGACAATTCACCCCATTTCAGTTTATGGCTGATGTGATGCGCTGTTGGTGCCGACACTGCAGTGCTCCCGGCCGGCTCTGCTGGGACCACACAGGAGAAGCTGGAGCAAAGCTTACGGGAACCGAAGGCGATACGTAGCAGACTGGTTTCATTGAGTCCAGCACTGGTACTGGGCAGCTAGTTCATTGCTGCTTGGCTAGTCACTGGCTGTTCAGCTCTTTGAACAGGATGGTGTGGCAGTCACTCCAGGTAAAAAAAAAAAAAAAAAAAAAAAAATCTGGGTCCGTTTTTGTCTCAAAACTTCTGATTTGACAGACTGCCACTGGAGAAGCAGCATCCAACGTTGTAAGCTGTGATTTAAGTCTAATATACAGTTGTTCATTGTTAGAGGGAGTGCTGTGGGTTACGTGCCCAATGACAGTGTCAAGTGACAAATGCCATGCAACTTGTATTATTGAATTAATATTATTAATAATTCCACCTAATAAATAGTTACAGCCTATTATTATTAATTTATTCTTGAATAAATTTTTATAGTATGTTTACAGTGTGTGTGTTAGGCCAGAGAAGCCTTCTGACCAAGTGGTGGTGTCAGAGTTAGTAGTCGAGCAGTGTCTCTTCAGAGGGGTAGCGGTTTGCAGCTGAAAATGGTAAGGGACTGCCTATTAGCGCTTCTCAGCTGCATCTTGCTGCGTTCCCGTGCATAGCCAAATAGATTAAAGGCTGGTAGTGGTTTAGCTAACTTACTGCATTGGAATACAGAAAGAGTGGYCTTGGGCTAGTCTGAGATATGGAAAGAATATGCTACTTACCACCAGTTCGTTGACTGGTCAGACCATGGGAGAGAAAATACTATAATTTGCTTTAAAGATAGTTTTTTTAGTGTTTTTCTTTTTCTCCTGGTCTTTCCTGGTCTTCCAAGTTTTTGTTTTAAGGTCCTGTCAAAGCACGCTGGGAAGCTCAGTAGCAGAGGTTTTCTTCAGGTTAGTGCTCAGATGTAGCCATGAGTTAAGAGCATAAACATAAGATAGTGCTATTTGTCTTAGAAGAATAGACTATATTTCAACAAGCCTTCACTGCTGTTAATACAGTAACTTGTTGATTGAATTATTTGGAGTGTTGTAGCTAGTGTTTCACCTCTTCARGGTTGTATTAGGTACAATTAACATTTCATGTGAAGAATTCTTGCTGTTGTGTGCAACTTGCTCATACTTGTAAAATTTAGTTTCTGCTATGCTACCTGAATGATAACTTCTGCTTTTAGTAGGACCAGAAACTTTGTCTAAGTATGGAAAGTGAATAGCACAATCTGTAATAAAGACTTGAGCTTTGCTGTAAAGTTGGGAACTTACTATTTGGAGAGTATGGAGGAATATTCAGGTTCTACATCTAGAGCTGAGTTAGTTTTGGAGAAAAAGTAACAATTTCCACAGGATTGGTCTAGCATTTTTAGTTTGTTGCACAGTTATATGAAGGAAAAAAAAAGGAAAAAGTTTGYTCTAAGTATTTTAAGACTCTAGGTTTGTTGAATTGTTCAAAAATGGGCAACTGAAATTATATTGCAACTTCAGTGTAAGTGCTTTTTCTCAGAGTCTGGGATTTAATTGAAAATAGTCAAGAATCRTGCAGTGATACTCTGGAGGAGCTGTATTATAACAGCATTAGGAAGATTTTTGCTTTTGTTTTGCAAAGATACATTACAGTTTCTATGCCTCTATGGTAATTTTTTAAACTAAAGCTTTTTTCCTGTCACCCCATCAAGCCACTTAAAATAAAATGAAACTTCTTTGATTCTCCTCGTAATGGAAGTCAGAGACAAGCAACTTCTAACTCTGTCTTGCAGCTGTTACATGGGGAAACTTTTTAGCATAAAGAAAAAAGTGTTATGGCAGAGATGGGCTATTCTGAAATTTTATCGATCATTTTTGATTTCTGATTGTGAGATGCAMGCTTCTGTATTTCCATAGTATGTTATTTGCCAAGCATTTCAATTTTTTTTGTGCGTGTATGTTTTTGTTTCAGCCTTTAATCTGGACAATGAGCAGCCAGATTATGATATGGACTCTGAGGATGAAACCTTACTGAACAGACTAAATCGGAAGATGGAAATCAAGCCGCTGCAGTTTGAAATAATGGTTGACAGACTTGAAAAAGCCAGTTCTAGTCAGGTATTGTACTATGTCAAGAATCACTGAGGTGTTTTGATTTCTGAGTTTTCTGGTGGGGTGGTTCTGGGTGGGGTTTTTGTTTGTTTTTCAGTTTGTTTCCTACTAACAGGGTAAGTGTGTTTGTGTGAGTCTGCAGTTACACAGAAATCACATTGCTGTTTCTTATTGTCAATATTGATAACTTAGAAAAAACAGGTKGGGAGGGAGCCTTTGGGGGCTGGTTGGGGGGGCAGTTGTTTTTAAATTTTAATTCCTGACCACAGTGTGTTAGGCCAACTTACGATACCTTGTTTTATCTGTGTTGGTATGATCACTTGTGATGATCAGTAGGTGTATAGATTTGGCTATAAACATATATGAGAATCCAAATTCTTTGTTTCACCTGGTACTGGTGGACACTGACTTCAGTTGACGTTTGAAGGTTAGAAACATAGAAGCATAGACAGTGAAGCAAAGCATTTGTTAAGATTGGGCCCTCATAGTGGAAACTGCACAGAAGCAAGAAAGCAAGCTGTACTCCAATTCAGACTCGGAGGTTGGTTTCCTTGCTTCAGAAGCAWGCATGTGCTGTGTATTATTTAGTCACTTGTTTTATCGGAAGGGTACCAGTATCTTAATAGTCAGTTCCTGAGGTGTTTCAGGAGGCCCGTGTCTGGAGAAGGGTCTTAAAGCCAAAAACATTACTCAAAAATTACATCTGAAGGATTGGTTTCCGAAAGTCAAGTTTGAAATAGGTAGAATTATTTCTCAGCGAGATGGATGTTTTGCGGGAGTGGAAAATCCATTGCAGGATCCGTAGCTCTGCCTCAGTTACTTAACCTCATTTAGCTCAATGCTGTGTGTTAGGAGGCCAAAATGTTGTATTCTCTACATCTTAGACCAACTTTAACAAGGATTAGGTAAAGATTTCTTATGATGCTAAGAAGATGGGATGTGAAGAAAAAAATTGCAGAGTACATTGGATGATACTTTTTGAACATGTGGTACTCGGATCGCTCAGAGCTTTGATGTAGATACCYCTGTTTTGGCTTTCAGTTAAAGCGTTTCTGGTTATCACTTTTCAAGATTAATTTGCATCCTTCTTATGCTGGTTTCATCTTTCATTGCTTGAGTAATGAAGTTAAATTTAAGAACTGAAAGATGTTTTCCTAAAATAAAGTATTATAAGAATATGGATTTTTCTCTGTAGGCAGCTGCCCCTTTCTCTTTCCCTTAAATGTAAATGACACTGAAGCATTACAGAGGTGAAGAGTATTTTGAACCRGGAAGTGCTTAATTAGGGAAATCTGTGACAGATTAAGATCTTATGTGTACCTGAAGCATTGTAATTGATTGTTATAACATAGGCTCCCTCTTGAAAGTAAGGTATGTAAGGAGAAAATCCCTCTTTGTAGATGAAACTTTTGTGGGACTTCCTGTGTAGTGTCTGCTGTCTGACTTCAGGGATTACKATGTGTGTGTTCAAGCTTCTTGTCCTGCTTTTGGGCTACAGAAGATTTTCAGCTGATGTTGAGTAGCTCAGTCCTGAGCTCTGTGTTAGGAATGGTAAGATAAAAACAACTCTTGCAGGCTACTGGAGCCTGAGAAACAAAGAAGTTTGGCTGCCTGGCAGGTTCCTGCCCCACATAGGGTTATAATGCTCTCGAATCCCACCTGGGGCTACTGCACATTTCGCTTACAGTTTATGTGACTTACCTCTGAAATATGAAAGGATGCCGGTGGGAATGCCTTCCTCACCAAGGAGAGGGTTCCAGGCATTCCTCTTGGCCTTTTTGATAACCTGATTTAAGCAAGGAATATAGGGACTCTGCATCCGTGTTACTGATGGTAAGAAATAATGTTAAAGGAAAAAAGGGAACAAAGGACAAACAAAGACTGAAATAATTTTTAAGCGATACTCACAGTGATGGGATGATGTTTAAGTTGTGTATTAGCTACACACACAATCATATCAACTTTTACCTATAGATGGGGTATGCTGGTGCGTATGTGTGTTTGATTAAGCAGGCTAATGTCCATTCTAGGTAGAACAGATGCAAAATTACTGGTTTAATGCAGCATTGAGGTCATAAGCACAGTCGGATTAGTGACCTCTTTTTTTTTTTCTTCTTCTTTCTTTTAAAAACAGTTCAATGTTTTCTAATTCTACGTAGATTGCAGGGGTTTTATTCTATTCTGTCTGGAATTAACACATAGTAGCAGTGGTTACACTTAGGATATCCTTATTTTTCTGAAATGTATTGTTTCTTTTTCCACTTATCCTAATGTAGTGACAAGATTTAACATAGTTTGACATGTTGCTAAACTGCAAATTTAAGTTGTTCAGTTGATGTTTTTCGAATTATAGGGAAGATGAAGTGCTGTCCGACTTCTAAGTAATACTAGAGATACTATTTTCATGTAATGAATGGATTTAAGATGATATGAGCATGTTAAACTAATGTACTAGTTAGTCAGTGATGGTTTTTGCATTTATTTTGASTCTAATTTCCATGTAAAAAGCTTAACATAAAAAGGAAAAAAAAAGTTATCATTTAATTACCTGTGTCTAACTACCTCCTACTGAAATAACTTACCTAAGAAGTGAATGTCTTTGTGTCTCTGGGCTGTAATAAACAGGGACAGGCATTATCCTTTTCTATCACAAAGTAAACGTTTTGGGGGAAAAATTGAGAAACTAATTTACTTCAGAATATATTCTGTCTAYAGTAAAATATTTTCTAGGGGAATCAACATTAAACTGCAAACAATCGTAGTTTAATAATGGTTAACCAATAAGAAACTTCTTTTTTTAGGAAAAAAATAGTCAAAGTGATTCCCAAATCATGATCTGCAGACTGTAGTAAGTTATTTATATCCTGTGCTTGTAATTGTTTCAAACAGTGTTTTCAGATTTCATGAAAAATCAAAGTTGTAGACTATTGTATGAAAGTTTGAGAGATGATGCTGGGTCAGAAAAGTTGGGAACTATGTATTTAACGTAGGAAGACCAACTGGTGGCCTTAACTTAGGATTGACCAACTTAGGTTGATATTTTTTCCTCCTTTTACTCTTTTGTGCTGAAAAGAATCAAGTTTATTTAGAAAYGTTACAAGAGATGGGAGTGTGTGGTGACTTTCTCCCTGCACCACCACCCCACCCCCATCTCAATTGCACCTTTTGAATTTTCTCTTTTAGCTTGTAACACTTCAGGAAGCTAAATTGCTGCTAAATGAGGATGACTACCTTATTAAGGCTGTATATGACTACTGGGTAAGAAAGCGTAAGAATTGCAGAGGGCCATCTCTCATCCCCCAAATCAAACAAGAAAAGAGGGATGGCTCCACCAACAACGACCCTTACGTTGCCTTCCGGAGGAGAACTGAGAAGATGCAGACAAGAAAGGTAGCTTGTCAAACTTTACTGTTTTAAATTTGTCATTTTAAATCCTGCAGTGATAGGAATCATTTTGATTCCTACCTGGCATCTTGCAGGATCTGTCCTATGGTATCCAGAGTTACAGATCTGATTGTCTCTATTAATAGTTGCAATATTGGATGACCCAGCTAAATCTCAGACCTTCTGAATGATGTAGTCAATGTGTAATCCATCTGTTCTCTATAGACAGTTTACAGTCTGTCCATTTTTTAGAAAGCCSAAACTCAAAGGGCGATTTATAGGTATTGGCACATAAACAAGCAGCTGTGGGACTTGCTAGGTTGCAAACATCCACTTCTGTGAAAAGGGGGAAAATGATCCTCCATTTGCCATGGAGTAAATAGTTCAGGTTTTGTATTTGCGGCATGAATTGATTTGAACTAGGAAATCTGTAATTACTTGGCATTTTACATCAACTTTGTACACAAATGTCCACAACCTTATTGTGTGCAGAATCACGGTGGAAAAAAGTGTTTTAGGAACCAAGTCTTGAATTCCTTGTTCTGACAAACTTCCACTGGATTATTAGGGAATCTGAGCAGAGAAAGCATGGGGGGAAATCGCTGAGAAGTTCTTTTTCAGCTTAATCTTAGAAGTTKTGTTTTGTTTCCTTTTTGTGGCTTTGTCTACCAACTAGGTTATGCTTTAGGAAAAGTTTCTTCTGAGTGTACTCGTATGATTCTCACTTGCAGCAGCATTATGTAGCTTCTTTTGCTATTTATGCCTCACAGGTTTTGCTTTTGACTTAAAATTTGTTTAATCTTTCAATAGAATCGAAAGAATGATGAAGCATCTTATGAGAAGATGTTGAAATTAAGAAGAGAGTTTAGCAGAGCCATAACAATTTTGGAGATGATTAAGAGAAGAGAGAAAACAAAACGCGAGCTATTGCATTTAACATTAGAAGTTGTTGAGAAAAGGTAAAATTGCAAGTTATATCTGTAGGAAGTCATTTATAACACCAAGGGTTTAATTTTCATCAAATAGGTTTAAAAACACCTCCTGTAATTTATTTCTGTATGGATGCTAGTCTTCTGCACACGTGCATGGCTGAAGGCTTATATAGCACCGTAAACTTCAGAAGCTGAAATAGAAGGGTTGTATGCAGACTGTTTGCCTGTTTTGTCTTTCAAACAATTCCCAGTGGAAATGCAGTATTATATTTTTAATTGTGTTTTTTAAGGTACCATTTGGGTGATTACGGAGGTGAAATCCTCAATGAAGTGAAGCTTAATAGACCTGAAAAAGAGATGAGCACAACTCCATCCACTCTTCATAACGGAAATCATCACAAAGTTCAAGAATGTAAAGTTAAGGTAAGCTTTCTTCTGCTGCGAATCTCTTGTTATTATTTTTCATTATTCTTTTGGATATACCCTGCAGACGTTTGCGTTGGAAAACTGAGTAGGAGGCTGCCATACTTGAAGGTAGGAGACCAGGAGACTGCTGTGCTTGCTTCCAGTTTAATGATTGTTGTCTTTMCCACCTAAGTTTTAAAACGATTGGCTGGCATTGCTGTTTGTTTCTTTCAACAGCAGCATTGTAGTAGTCTTCATTTTCCTTCTCAGTTCTGTCTCTTTCATTGTAAGGTGATGTAAATATGAACATGTTAAGTGGACATCAGGACCTCTGTGAGATTGCGAAGTATGGTGAATTATTTTTCCTTCTCCCTTCAAAGCRAGACTAGAGCACTGAATGTTTCTGATAGTGTTGTCCATGAGTACTGACTGGCCCTCAGTGGAAAGATAGTCCTGAAAATACAGGATTTTACTGAATTACAGAAAGAATGCCAAAGGATGCTATAAACTACTCTGAACTGTTTAAGTGATCTTTGATTAGTAACATTTTCAGGGACAAGAATGCAACTGTTATTTTGTTGACAGCTGAAGAAAGTTGCAAGCAACTAATGTTTTGAAAAACACTTACTGGAATGCGTAGTTGTTATGACTGARGCCTGTACACTTCTCAGTAATACTGAGTAGGCATTTTTATCTCTGCCGCTGCTTGGCCCTCAGGATTAGATGGTTAGCAAACATAGGAAGGTGAAAGAAAGGGTGGCTAAATTTGGGAACCTTCGGTTTCTGCAAAGGGATGGAAGGCTGCTCTGAGAGAATGAGTGCAGAAAGATGTAAGACTTGAGTCGCTGTGTGTCACACACTAGTTATTTTGTCTTTCTAAAACTAGCAAAGTTGTGGAATGCTGTACTTAATGCTACTTTGACAAAGTCTTCCTTTATATTGTTTTTAATCTGTACAGAAACCCGATGGATCTAGTTTTATTTTTATGATAGACTTTTTTAGTAACATCCGGAGAAGTAGTAGCTGGAMATGTAAACTTTAATGGTTTTCTTTTTTCTTGTCTCATGAAGAAACTTACTCTACTTCAAAACAAAAAAACTTCAAAGGGAACTCTCTATCTTCTGTCACTGTTCAGATCCAGTACCGAATCAGAWCGTAATGTTTTGTATACTCATTACAATCTTCCTACGAGGACAGTCTTTACATCTGTGCAGAAGAGAATTAAAATACTTTTTTCCAGAGGATCCTAGTTAACCATGACTATGACTGCATTTGTTGGTTCTGGTGACGTGTGGTTCCAATAGAATTAAATGAAAGGCAGTAGTGTAGTCATAAGTAGCTTACACTACMAGCAGCAGTACTGACAAATGTATCYATCTCAGGTTAATGKTTTTTAAAATGACTACTTAAGAATAAGGTTTGGGGTTTTTTTGCAGTTAATACGGGCATTAATTGCAAAATTAACTGCTTCCAATCTTRGCATAATTGTGTTATTACAAATGGTTGTCTTGTTTCTAGTTCTTCGTATCATGTTTTCTTTAATTGTTACTTAAGCCATAAGTATCTTTTGTCCTTCTTAGGAGCTRTCTTTGCTTTAAAACATAAATACTAGACGGTCATGTTTTTAAAACAAACAAAATCCCCAAACAAACCAAAACCAAAAAACAAGTTTCCACTGCAAGCCATTTTAATGTCATCATTATGGTTAAGCTCACTGAACTGAGTACAGTACAGAAAAAGCAAAGACCTGATGTTCCACTGTTRATGTGACAGGAAAAAAAAATGCACCCAACTTTGAATTAAGGCGTGTTTTTGAGGAAATAACCTGAAATGCTAGTTATTATAAAACGCTTGGCTGTAAGGCTGGAGAGTTGCAGACCTTTTGAAATTTGTATTTAGCACCCGCGACACCTAGTGGTCCCTGCACTTAGTACTGGTCCCTTGCCTTGGTTCTCCGGCAGGAATTCTGGTACGCCGTGTCTTTCTCATCTCCCGTTATGAACCTGAGCTCCATTACTGGAGTTAGTTCCAGTCAGACGGTTATTGATAAGTGGTAATTTGGGGTAAATTTAAACACTTTTTCAAAACTGCACTGGCTTTTACTTGTAATGGAGAATTTTGCAAGTGAAGTAAACTTCCCTTTAATTTAAAAGCTTTGAAGTTTAATAGCATTTGTGTTCAAGTGAACAGTTTAATATTGATGGAGTTGCTTGCTACAGAGGGTTTATGGTAGCAAAATCTTAAATAGCAAAACCAAATAACATTACATCTTTTTGAAAATATAAACTGTCTGAGAAACATGAAGCAAATTAGATCATTTCTTTTGAACGTATCTGAGCAGTTCAGAAAATTGAAAGTGCTTGCCATAGAAAACTGAGATTTCAGAAAATAATTGGAATAAGATTTCCAGCTACAATATACTGAGTGTACTGCGAAGCAAGGAACCTCTTAGGTAGTCATATGGCTTGAAAGATTTCAGTTTGTTTATTAATAAATATCTGTGAAGACGATCAGAGGTAAAGTTCTGGGTTTTTTAATGTTTTGAATTATTAATAGATTTTGTATTATGTGTCTGAAATAGTCTGCAGATGCTGCACGTTGAGAGGCTTTGGAAGATAAGCAGTCGCGTCTTTATGAGAAGAGGAATACTTGTATTTTTTTTTTAATTTTTTGTTTGTTTTTCACAAACAGCATCCTCATCATTCATCTCTAAAGGAGGAGGTGTCAGATGTTGTACGTCAAAAGAAGAAGTATCTAAAGAAGCCTAAAATAGAGTGTGTAGTAACTCCTCAACAGCCCTCTGCAGAGCCCTTGCCTGTTATCAGCAAGAGTGATATTAAACAGTATGACTTCCACAGTTCAGATGAAGATGAGTTCCCACAGGTAATACTGTGTTACAAAATCTCAGCGTACAGAAGGTAGAAATTTCAGTTGTCTGTAATTTGGCCGGTCTAGCTTGACATGGAATATAACTCTGTTGGACAGTGGATACATATAAAAGATACTTGCATAAACTATGAGTCTRTTTTCTTCTTCTAAGCTATGCTTCAGAGAAGCTTGCATTTAATATATAAACGTGGCAGTTCATATTATATAAATATAAACTTATAAAATAAATAAATAAAATTATATTTTATGAAAGTGGTAGTTGGAAGAATGACTTTGCTTTCTGGTCTAGGTACCCTCACCAGTATCAGAAGCAGAAGAAGAAAATGATCCTGATGGATCTTGTGCTTTCAGGAGAAGAGCAGGATGCCAGTATTACGCTGTAAGACTATCTGCTGTTGGATTTAGTGTTGTGGTTTTTGTTACGTTGGGTTTTTTTTTTAATTTAGATTGGCATAGTGCTAATGTAATAGTTCTTCTGTTCCTACTTTCACCACCAAAGCTTTGATTTGGTGAATCCAAAGACAATCGTTTTCAGTCTTCATGAGAATTATTCTCATTGTACTGTTCCTTTGTGGTTACCTGAAGGTAATAYAATGTGTTGCTTGCAGACCAATTCAGCCACTGTTAAGAAGGGAGAGATTTTTTTGTCCCCCTTGGTTTTCTTAGCATGTCCTTTCTTCCCAGCTTGTAGAGTTCGTTAGAGTTAGATACTAGTTGTCCCAGTTCTCAGACCTGCTGAGAGATCGTACTGGGGCACTGAGTAGAGTCTGCTATTGAAGCAGAGGGGTTTAATCTGTTGAGGATTTTTTTCATGTAGTTAAATCAAAATTTTCTTTTGAAATCAGTGCAAACTGTAGACATTGAAAACCATTAGGTTGTAATTGCAGGAACGKGTAGAGGACAGAGACTAGTTATAGATATACTGTATTCATCTCAGAATCACTGACAGAGAAATTTTTTTACCAAGCACGTGCTTATAAATGGGGACCTTTAGGCTGCAGAGGACCAAGAAAGTCAACACAACACTGTAACGGGTCTGRTTTTTCTTTGCTTGCTTTCCATGGGAAGAATGAAGTTACATGACAAAATAATTGTGTAATTGTGTGGCTTTAAAGCCRCTTATAGAGAAGTCATTTAGTCACTAGGTAGGCTGTTTCAGAACCCAAACATCCCCCAGAATACTCAGATTACAGCATGGGCATCTGCCACAAGTTGGACTGGAAGTTCTTCGCACAGGTCAGATGTGTGCTGGCACCTGCCCCTGTGCCTGCTCTGCAGTGTCCTGCTGTGTTGTAGTCACTTCCAGAATACCACAGACAACTCGATCTTTCCAAGAACATGTTATTATTTTTAACTACTTTTCTCCTTTTAGAGATTTATTAGTGGGTTGTTTAAGATACACTTTTCTCTCTGCCACCTGTTTTGTGTGGCCTCTTAATTTACTTGTTCTTTCAGTTTGGGTGAGTTTTTCTTTTCTGTTACTTTTCCATTGCTGTTTAGAAGCAGGTTGTTTAACAGCCTTAATGTTAGCCTTTTAGTTTTTTTTTAACTACTGAAGCCATTTGAGTTTTGGTTAACTCTTTAACATAAATTGATTGAATCTACAGCACTACTGCAGGTTGCTGCAGGTTTAACCTGATCACAAAAATTGATTATTTTAGTGAATATTTATTAACCTGTCATATAAGACACTTCAGACAGCACACAGSATTTCTGCTTGTAAAGATTATGCAGTTTTGAGTTCGTAATAATAACGAAGATATTCTTGAAGTAATAAAAATGCCCTAAGGTAAGCTGATACGGCAAATACAGTCAAGATCCAGTAATTGAATGCTGTGTATTGGAACAAAGGCCATTCAGATCAGTGTCTGCTACCTTTGGTAGTATGTGTTTCATGACTAAAACTAAACTGCAAATTTAGGAACCCCTTTTGAAAATAGCTTGCAACCTAAGTGTGTAGGTATCTGGGTTGGGAATTGTCACTTTGCTTTGTGCAGCTGGTGATTCAGCAGGATCTTTGATAAATGAACAGGCCTTCTTGGTGTATTTCCTTTGTCACAATAAGTACTAAAAGTATTCTATAGCGTGATACTCCGCACTGGAGTTGTGCATATAGTTTTGAGGTGTTTCTATCAATTATTTTTCATAAACTTATTTTTACAGACAAAAGCTTTTATGCTACTGACCCTTACTAGCAGGATGAGACAAATTCATGAGAAGGATAGGCCCTCAACTGATTGCAAAACATAGTCAAGGTGCAGTCTTGCCTGCAGGAAGTCCTTCAGCTTCTAAGAGCCTGAAGCTCAGAGGCTGTAACAAGAAAAGAATTTCTCCCTGTGTTTCATATCTTGTGATGAATCACCAAAAGAGCCATAATCAGACAGGAGGTACTGGGCCAGATGGACCCGTGGCTGAGTAGGACGGTTTTATGTGCTCCTCAGTAGAAGGAATTAGTTCTGGCTTGTTCTGTATTTTGGTTGTGGCATCTAATTTTATGACTAATCAAGGAAAAAGGATTTTCTGCTTCATCAATTCATGTATTTTTTAAAAAAAACTTCCAAGTTCTTTTATGATCTGAGCATGTTAAACAAGTGGTAGATCTGTGGGCATTTTCAGCATTTTTTTTATACTGTAGCCTGTGCATGATAATCACTTGGTAGTACCCTAATCAAAGTATACACTCTAAATGAGTGCAAAATTGCCTCTTCTTTTTCCTTTACAGCCTCGKTTGGACCAAACTAATTCTTCGTATGAAAACTCAGAATTGGCAGAATTGGACAAACTGAGGTTCAGGCATTGCCTTACAACCCTTACAATTCCAAGAAGATGTATAGGATTTGCAAGAAGACGAATTGGCAGGGGTGGAAGGTACAGTTGTGTTATTTTTTACTCTTCATTCCCCTTCAAAAGGATAAAAGTATTAGAAAGGGATAGTTGAACTAACGTCTTTTTTTCGTCTTCTTTAACCAGGGTTATAATGGACCGAATATACACAGAACATGATCCTGTCTTGAGACAGATTGACCCGGAAATGCTGAACAGTTTTTCAAGCTCTTCCCAGACTTTAGACTTTTCTTCTAATTTTTCACGGACCAATGCTTCCAATAAACGTTGTGAAAACAGACTGTCCCTTTCTGAAATACTAAGCAATATCAGATCATGTCGACTGCAGTGTTTTCAGCCAAGGCTACTAAATCTACAGGACAGTGATAGCGAAGAATGTACCTCATGGAAACCAGGGCAGACTGTGAATAATAAAAGAGTTTCTGCAGCGTCTGTAGCTTTATTGAACACCAGCAAGAATGGCATATCAGGTAGGCAAGGATTTGAATTCTTCTGGAACTTAAAATACTGAATTCCAGTGGTTTTTCTTGTGACTGGACTGATAACATCTTCAGCAGTGATGTGTGCCTACATCAAAGGGACAAGCTAATTATTTTGTATTTCTTAAAATATACAGAAATTTTCCACAAACAGTCCTCTTCCTCCTGCCGTTATTTCAGTTTCAATAGAATCTTGATCAAGTGCTGGATTTAAACATGCATTATCCAAAGGAGGGATTCTGCTGGTATCTAAGAATTGCTTAGGTGTGATTGAGTCTTAAAGATTTTGGCCTAACCTTGTTTAAGGTTAACATACCTCTAGAATTCATGTGTAGAAATCAAGTTTCTTGAAGACAAAAGCAGTTTTCTCTATGTTACGGTTTTAAAAGATTGAGCGTTATCTTACTAAGTRACATCAATGTGGTACTGACATAAGCACAGAATATTTACTTTCATAACTTTTCAGTATAGTCATTGCAACCTTTATATTGT
The DNA here is from genome assembly GCA_030449065.1 of Oceanodroma leucorhoa. Taxonomy (NCBI): domain Eukaryota; kingdom Metazoa; phylum Chordata; class Aves; order Procellariiformes; genus Oceanodroma; species Oceanodroma leucorhoa. Next base: position 698,505 of record JASVER010000037.1, on the reverse strand, counting down.
TCTCTCTCTCATGAAAAGATTTGCACAAGAATATTTTCCTGCTGTATGAAGAGAATAGACATAATGTGCTATGGTCATATTTTGTATAATTCTTTTTTGTAAGGAACTTGAAGGGCTGGAGAGTTGCATCTGTAGCAGAAAGGGGCAGTTTTGTGTGATGGGATTATTGATGAGCATCAAGAGATGTCTTGTTAAAGCAAATGCAGAAAATAGAAAGGAATACTATTTGTCAGTTAAGGATGTGAAACATGGACCATAAGCTGTAAGGAGCAACGAAGAATTTGCTGGTAGCTCTTTATATAACGAGCAAGTAATACTGCAAGATTTCTGTTTGCATGAATAAAGTATAATGACACCAAGGTAAGGAAAGTTGCTTAAAAAGATATAAGTTGATTATTTTTTCCGTAGAATTTTTCATGATGATATAATAAATATYGATCTATTATTTAAGGATTAGCTAGATGTAAAACTTTGAGGCTTTAAATTCTGCTCTGGGGAGACTTCCCCCCCTCCCCGAGGGTGGAGTCTACCTAAAAAAACTAGGAGAATATTTTGGGATGGAAGCTGATATATCTGATTTTAATTATATATGAAGAAATGAGTGAAGGAAAAAGGTTGAAGAGGTTTGTGAAATCTCCATACCTGGCTTTAGTGTAAACAAAGATTGCAGCAGTGGAAGAGAACTCCAGTAGCTAGAGGAAAGATGGCACATAATAAGATGACAAAAATGAGAACAGTGTTTAAGCAGTATATTCAGGGAAAGGGAGGCCTGTGTTTTGGTAGGGAGCTGTGTATACATAAGAAGAAAAAAATGTCAGCCCTTCCTGATTCAGGTAATACCATCAACAAGAATAAAAAACCTAAATTGTTGGTGCTACTTGGCAAATTAATGACAGACCTGATATACACATGTGGGCTAGCACTCCTGTACTTCAGGATTTGTACTTTTAGGGAAAGAGAACTAAAGGAAAGGTTAGGGAAGTATGCATTTTAATGATGGGAGAGACTATAGAGAAATATCTGAAAAAAAATGCATAAAACCAAATCTGATGGTTCTAAGCCACTTTGTAGAGGAATAGTAATTAACTTCTGTTACATAATCTTAGAAATCATCTGAAGAATACATTTAGATTAGACTAGAGATCACTCAGTAGTTGAAGTACATTATGCAGGGAAATTTATGGTTATGGAAGACCTTTTTCTTTCCAGATTTAAATTACAAAAAACATCCTGTAATTCTGGTAAAGGATCAGATGCAATAGACAACAGAATTCTTCACCAAATAACTGAGCCAGCAAGAGGCACTGCTGTTAGATTTTCTCCTTAGTAAATAGTGAGTAAATTTTAGAAGGGCTGGTCAAAGTCTGGTTGTGCATTAAATGAGCACAGGTACTATCATTGCATTTATTAAAGTAATTCTGTTTTGGAGATGATTGTTGAAACCCGTTGATTTTATAGCACACTTACCTGTAAGCATAAAGCTACCTCTAGGGGAAACAATGACAGTAGTTAAACTGATTGATTTTGGTTTTGTTTTTTTTTTTTCTTTTAGTTTAGAGAAGACCTGGAGTTGCTTGCTTTGGTTTTCAGTGCACAAGAATATTTAAAGTTACCTCGGCGTTACATTTTTCACTTGTATTAATAAAGCAACTCTTACTCTGGTATTTCCTCAAATGCTAGGCATTGTACAAGCAGAAAGAAAGACTTTAGAAATGTGTGACTAGTCTTTTCTTGAAAGTGCCTAATCAGTGCATGAATAAAGAACCACTGTTTCAMGCTAAATTATTTTCTTGCTCATGTTATAAGAACTGCGAACGGGAAAACTGAATTTGAAGAACTTTAAGAGATGAGGTCACTGAAACAATCCCTTTAATCGGTTGTGTAAACTTTTTGTAGTCTTACACACTGTATCTGAAAAAGTGAGGTCGTCTCTTTGCCAGAGACACCTCCAGAAGAATTCTCTGTTTAATCTAAAATGAGATCAACTGATGAGCTAGGGATACAACTGATGRTCAGGAGAGATGATGGATGAAGGACATTACCAGGAATTTGTAGGTGGGACTACTTATGACAGCTAAGTAACACGTAACGTGCTTGCTGAATTCCTAGCGTGCAACTCGGCTCATTTTTGGGACTGAAATAAGWAGTAGGCTGTAGGTAAAATCTTCAGCAATTTGCAGTACAGTCAGTATGTTGCATTTAGCTTCCAGTCTGCTTCAGCTGCCGGTTCCAATGACCCACTGAAGTAGTTACCTGTTTAGTTACCACGTCCCTAGATACAAAAGACAACTGCAGATGACGGCATTCTCAGTTGAAGAGTTTTGCTTATGGAACATGCTTTTACCTTTTAGAGTTCCCACCCCCCCCCACCCCGAATCAAATACCATGTAGAAGTAATTAGATTAATGAAATACCACTTTTGGGGCAGCCTGAAAGATGATYTTTGATTAAAGCTTTTAAATCCTAAGAGAAGTGACATAATAATCCAAATCAAAGGTCTCAAGGAGGAGAGGAGCCTGGAAGACTTAATTTCACATTGACTTTTTACTCTGTTCTGTTGTAGTATTTCAATACAGTCAGGCTATGGTAAAATAGAAAATACTGATAYTTAGCAGTGGAAGGTGAAATTCTGGTAAATAGAACCTTTTCTAAGAAGTATAGAACACTTGTACGTAACTGATCTTAAAGGCTACCTTGGGACATCGTAGAGGTTTGCTGGTTGTTTTTCTAGGACCCTTTGCCTTTTTTTTTTTTTTTCCGTAGGACAGTTCAGTTTTTTGATTTGGCAGAAGCAAATGATATTAAATGYGCTAATGAACATCTGCTGTCTTATAACAAGGCTAACAGCTGAGTTCAGTCTGACCACTGAATAAATATCTGGTGATAGGTAGTGAAMTGAGTGGAATTTAAACATGTAAAGGCCAAGTAAGCGATTTTTACATGACTACGGTAATCTTCTCTGTACCTTGTAATAGTCTTTCATGACTTCATGGTCTGTGTCAAACTAAGAAGGAAGGGAGATTGAAAACATAGAATTGATATGTAGGCTAAATTAGATGATCCTCTGACGTAGCGACTGCTTTCTATATTACGTCTTTACAGTCCATAGAAGAAAGCAACTTTGAGTCTAGGTGAATACCCCTGTACTCCAGACAAATAATAGCTAATAASGGCTAAATGCGATTTAGGTATTTCTTTGTGCTGTATAAGCTTGWTCTAAAACATTTTTTTTATAAAACAAAAGACAGGTTCTGGAATTTGTTACCTCAGAACTTGAAATACATACATATGTAATGTTCCATAATGCTGTTCTTGGCTCTGTTGCCTTTAGAAATACAACAWGTTTTGGGAGACTGTTGTGAGGGAACTTAACAGGTTTAGCTGACTGAACTTTGAGTTAAATGGTTGTAGTAATACATAAGAATCTTCAAGAGCAACAAAGTACAGCCAAATGTGAAATAAATTTGATTTTAGAATATGTTGGAAATTATAAAAAAAAAAATCCCTAGAATCTAATAGGAGTAACTGTATAAATCATTGGATTTTTAAGTGCCCTYCTAACATGGTTGAAGCSTGTTTTAATAATGTGGCAGTAGAGAAGTTTCAGTACTAATTTCTAAACAGTCACAGTCTTAATTTTGGTATTTATTTYGAATGGASTTTCAGGACAACTGTGAGTATTACWACTAGTAAATGAGAGAGCAGGACYCTGAAGGAGAGACCACTTCATATTTTAATGTTAGCTCAGTGTCTCTTGATAAGATGATACGCTGCAGAATCCAGGTGTTYGAGATGAATGACAGCTTCAGTCTTTGAAAAGTATAGTTCAGAATAAAGTGCTGAAATGTAGTTAATGGGAATCTTTGAAAAGTGAATTCTCTTTTACTTCCTCATAGGAGAACCTAGTTCTCAGGTTAGCATCAACTGCACAAAACTCAGGTTTTAATATGAAACATTTGACACTATTTTCAATTTATCAAGTGTGCAATTCTTCAGGCGGAGAATATTGAGAACAGCTTTTCCGACTTCACCATTCCCTTCACTTGTTGAGAGTATGATACTACTGGGGTTGCATTAACCTGGTTCTCATAAATAAACAAACATATTATGTCMCTCTTAAACTCTTACTCCATTTTAAAAACAAATTAATTGGCRGAGAAAATGCTGTTCAGGTGAAACTTAAGCATTTCCTTCAGGAAAAAAAAAAATTGAAATAGGAAGGTCAAACTGGATTTGCTAAACCAAACAGTGCTTTGTGATATTTGCAAACATTTACTAAGTTTTAGACCTGGAGATTAGCTTTGTCATTGTATATTAGTTTATAGTCCTTTCAAGTGAGAACTGGTATAGAACTGTAGAAAGGAAAGTTGTACAGGAATAAACAGACAGTGTTTACTGGGAGAGAAGACACCCAGCTCAGCCCAGTGTATTTCTTCATCAGCTATGATTTTTAGGACATGCTTGTTTTCTGAAAACCAGGAAAATAATTTCTTTAAGCTTTTGCTTAAAGCTACTGGAGAGAAACCCACCAAAGATAGGAACTGCTTAAAAGCAATGAAAGCTATGAATCCTTTTGTTACAAATTGATTCAATGCTAAAAGAACACAACAAACGAATTCAGCTTGACCTTTCCTTTACATAAGAATATATGAAGATCTTTGCAAGCATYTAACACAATGTATGTTGTCTTTAACCACTTGTTACCCAACGCGGATGCACTCTTGCGTTTCAGATGTGTTTGTTTTGTGCAGGCCTWTTTAACACTAGCTTCGCTTTCTTTTCTGTAGTAACAGGGGGTATCACRGAGGAACAATTTCAGACACATCAACAGCAGTTGGTTCAAATGCAGAGGCAACAACTTGCTCAGCTTCAGCAGAAACAGCAATCTCAGCATTCCTCACAACAGACACATCTGAAAGCACAGGTAATGCACCTTCAATGTTATCATATGCTGATATCTTCCTTTTTGCTCACTGTTTTTTTTCATCTCTCTTACAAGCTAAATATAACGGCTTAGTAAATATGTTAAATTTTTGAATGTAGAATGGGTTTTGGTCAAGATGCTTTTCCAGTTGGCTGTGTAGTACCCAGAAGGCAACTTGTGCTGTAGCTGGTACAAATACCCTGCTTTAGTTTTTCTATGTGGAATGAGATAATATTTTAAGCTTCAACATCAAAACCTGTTGGTTTTATTTTTAACGTTATACATCATGGCTACATTTTAAAAGTTGTATAAGAGACTTCATGTTTTAATGTGTTAGTTGTGCCCACAGAGTGTAGAAATAGCCAGTGCTCTGTCAAGTCATACTGTTTTCACTGGTTTTATCCTCCTTTGTATAAGTGCTCCAAAGAGACTTCTTTATTAAAACTACTTTTTGCGGTAATGTATTCTGTTATGAACAGATATTCTGTGAGTACTAAAAATTGGTAGCTTCTGAGAGGAAAAAGGTAGTTTTGCATATTTAATTTGATTCCTTCCCCGTCCCCATCCCCAGTGTTACTACTTCTGTCTTCTAAAAGAATTGCATTTTTCCTCTGTAACGCCTTGCAAAAGGGAAGAATACATGTTTTCTGTCGCGCTTAGTTTTCTCTTAGTTTCTTACCAAGAAAATATAAAAGCTGTTGCTGTTGTCTATTACTAGGAAAACTTATTTTACTTTGAGCATATTATATCTAATTGCCAGTGGTGTTCGTCCCTTCCCCTCAGTGTTTTCTACTTTGATTAATCAGGGATTCTGTGTTGACGGTTACTGATTGCATTTTTTGTAAGTGTAAAGACATGATACCAGAATATTTAGACAAAAGGAATGAATTTTGGGTTTTTAAGATACTATATGTCTATGGAAAGTCATTTTCTTAGTTAATATAAATTGAAAGTGCAGAATGATACATTCAGCCATTTCAGGGTGTCTTTCCAGTACTTACCAGTCTTTCAGAGAAACTGGACTGATATAAGATGTGTACTTCCAGAATGCGGTGGGCACTTACGCTGTGGTACAAATTTACTCCGTGAGAATGAATGTACCATAAATACTGAAAATTATTTAGACTTGCAGTTGCAGTGTATTTGCTGCCTGGAGACAGAAGAGAGAAGGAAACTTAATGCGTAGTTGTTTTCTTAGAGGAAACTTCTCAAACATACAGAATCACAGAATGGTTTGGGTTGGAAGGGACCTTAAAGATCATCTAGTTCCAACCCCCCTGCCATGGGCAGGGACGCCTTCCACTAGACCAGGTTGCTCAAAGCCCCATCCAGCCTGGCCTCGAACACTTCCAGGGATGGGGCATCCACAGCTTCTCTGGGCAACCTGTGCCAGGGCCTCACCGCCCTCACAGTGAAGAATTTCTTCCTTATATCTGATCTAAATCTGTAGTGGTTTAACCTGGCAGGCAGCCAAACGCCACACAGCCGCTTGCTAACTTCTCCCCCCGGTGGGATGGGGAGAGAATCGGAAAAAATTCACAGATTGAGATAAAGGCAGTTTAATAGAACAGAAAAGGAAGGAATAATAATAATAATAATGATATAACATACAAAATGAGTGATGCACAATGCAGTTGCTCAGCACCTGCCAAGAAAATGGCCAAAACGATCGCCGCTTCCTGGAAACCCCCTGCCCTTGCCCCCCCCCCCCTTCATATACTGGGCATGATGTCCCATGGTATGGAATACCCCATTGGCCAGCTGGGCTGGCTGTCCTGGCTGTGCTCCCTCCCAGCCTCTTGTGTGCCCGGCACAGCATGGGAACCTGAAAAGTCCTTGAGTAGTAGATTGCCTAGCAACAACGAAAAACATTAGTGTGTTATCAACATTCTTCTTATACTAAATCCAAAACAGCACTAGGAAGAAATTTAACTCTCTCCCAGCCGAAACCAGGACAACTTCTCAAACACATAGAATCACAGAATGGTTTGGGTTGGGAGGGACCTTAAAGATCATCTAGTTTCAATCCCCCCACCATGGGCAGGGACATCTTCCACTAGACCAGGTTGCTTAAAGCCCCATCCAGCCTGGCCTTGAACACTTCCAGGGATGGGGCATCCACAGCTTCTCTGGGAAACCTATTCCAGTGCCTCACCGCCCTCACAATGAAGAATTTCTTCCTAATATCTAATCTAAATCTACCTTCTTCAGTTTAAAACCATTACGCCTCGTCCTGTCACTACACTCCCTGATAAAGAGTCCCGCACCATCTTTCATGTAGGCCTGGAAGGCTGCTATAAGGTCTCCCCAGAGCCTTCTCTTTTCTAGGATAAACAACATATCACGAAAGTGATCTGTCCTGCGAAGAACTGCGTTTGCCATTGACTGGCTGAATCAGGCAGGACTTACTCAACACTCGTTTGGATGCTAATTTTCAACTTTTCATCAGACTTGTGATGTGGAAATATTTAATGTTACGGTGCATTAGATTACATTTAGAAGATGTATTTATTTATTTGCTGGTAACTGTGCATTATAGCAATCCTAACACAGTATTTCATTTTGTAGTTGGGCAATTATAAAGAAATTTTTTTTCTTTTTTTTTTTTTTTTTAATTCCCACAGGGCTCCAGCACCTCTGACTGTATGTCAAAAACACTTGATTCAGCCAGCGCCCACTTTGCTGCATCTGCAGTGGTTAGTGCACCCGCTCCTAGTCGCAGTGAGGTAACGAAGGAACAAAACACCAGCCACAACAATATTAATGGTGTTGTCCAGCCTTCAGGTGATGATTTCTTAAAACTCGTGGTCTAGTGTGAGCTGAGAATATGTCAACTGATCTTATTTCTGATTTCTAAAATAGTATTTAATAGACAAAAAAAAATCAAATGTATTAATTGTGATAGTTTTAAATATTGTTCCTTAAAATACTTCTGYGCAATGGCATGCATTGCGTAGTATGATAATAAAACTACCAAATGCTCTTTTACATTGGAAGAGCATTGTTTCTGTTTTCTTTTGTAGGCTTTTATCTTTTACTAATCTGTTATGATCAAAAGCATAAGTGACAGCATGTTAAAAACAGTGTGAATGTGTAATTAAAAAAAATTAATTGCTTAAAACATTGTTAAGTACTTTGAGAAGGAAATAGAAAAATCGCTACATTATTTGGTCATAATCTCACTTGCGTATTCAGACAAAACATACTAATCAACTACTTCTAGCAATTATTTTGGCATTACTGTAAGTTTCAGATTTCATTGCATTTAGGATTCCTCCCAAATTCAGGCAAAAATGTGGATGTTGGCATTCACTACCTTCCCTGACCCCTCTTCTGAACCTCCATTACCAGAAGGCAGTCATGCCAGTCATGCTGGTTGCAGTAGCCATATTGCCAAGAGACAAATGTTACTTGGAATTTGACTGCTGTAACAAATAAAAGGCTTTTAGAGTAATTTGTTGTTTTAACAGCTAATGATGTGATTAGTTTTATAGACCTTCTGCCAGGCTGGGTTAATGATAATATGAAATGAATAGAAGGGAGGAAGAAACCACAACTGAGTAAAATCAATATAGTGGAACAGTTCCAGGAAAGAAAGACATCTATGGATAATTCTCTAAGATCATATCTGAGAGGGTAATGTTTTGAGGGGTGTAAGATCAGGCACATGGTAGTGTACCATGCCAATACATGGTACACAGCTTTACCGTTGATGAAAACCATTGCAAATATTATGTATATAACATTAGATTTCTGTTGCTGTTCTAAAGCTGTAAGTGGCAATGATGTAAAATAGCTACTTATTTAGGATAGGAAGATTTGTAAATTAGGAAATGTTAGCTGAAAGCAGATTTTTTTCAGGAATAAGAATCTGGGGGAAAATGTATCCAGTTCCCCTGTGATCAAAATCAGAACAGTGACTAGCTAGGATACCAAGATGGAAGTTGAGAACCTCTGGTTTGAATATACACTGTGAAATGTGAAACTTCTCACAACTCAGGAGTGCAAACAGAGCACTGCAGCGTAATCTGAAAGGAGTTTTCTACTCTGCCTAGTCGTAGACCCCTAGTTTTGCTGGGAGGGAGGGAGACTGGTCCCCCAGAACCTCTTTATGTTGCCAGCAGAACGAGGTAGGAGGTGAGGAGGTGATGCAAAGCATCAGAATTTGGCTTCACAGTCGGTCTCAAGTTGAATGGTGTTCCCCATTCAATTTACTTTTATGGGGAATGTTGCCCCTTAAATTAAAGGCACCTAAAATGAAGGGTACAGGGCTGGGCAATGTAAAAGTTCTTTGTCATACAGTAACTGCTTTCATTTTCTGATGTTCTTTTGAATGAAAAAAACCACAAAATATTTCTAATGTAAAATTTTAGAAATCTTTAAAAAACAGATTCTTGCACAACTGCAGTGACACATATACTTAAAGCATTACCCTTAAGGTTAATCTTTGGCTTTGAATCTGAGGAACGGCGTATTTTTAATTAACAACATTTGTTTTGTAACAGGAACCTCTAGAACTTTGTACTCCACCAACATGGCTTTATCATCCAGCCCAGGGATTTCAACTGTACAGCTTGTAAGGACAGTTGGCCACACCACCACAAACCACTTAATTCCAGCATTGTGCACAAGCAGCCCTCAAACGCTTCCCATGAACAATTCTTGCCTGACGAACGCAGTGCACCTCAACAATGTCAGTGTTGTTTCTCCAGTCAATGTGCATATCAATACAAGGACTTCAGCACCATCGCCAACAGCCTTAAAACTTGCCACAGTTGCTGCCAGTATGGACAGAGTGCCAAAGGTAACTCCTAGCAGTGCCATCAGCAGTATAGCRAGGTAAGTGTGCAGCAAGTTGGAGCAGTTTTAAGTTACCTTTGTGCTGCATGAATGTCTCCATAGRCGTGCCCAACTCTGCACTAGAGCACTAAATAGAATTGTTTCCACCTCTAAGAGATTTCTCAGTATAGCTGACAAAAGCATCCAGCTGCTGGCATCTTCAGTATGGCCATGACAAACCACAAGAGCTGATTTTGCAGATTAACCCCCAAATAATTTGCATTGGTTTTACACACCAGTAGTTTTGGTAAACTTCCATTGTGTTTAAAATGGCTTCATTTTAACCATTTTCATTTGTCCCTTCTCATGCCGCACTTTCAGGTAGATTCTATCAAACTCTCCACGTTCTCTTCATAACTTTGTGTACCTATATTGTACGGTGCAGGCTGGCACATACCTATTTTATATATACATATAGATACCTGCATTATATATTTATGTAAAATAAAACCAGGTATCTCCAGCCTGCATCTTATATATATAGACAGATATTTATTCTCATTGAACAGTAACACTATTATTTCAGGATACTTAGAAGGTGTTTCACAGCAGTGGCAGGAGCTTGGGTTGGCTAAGTTTTCTGAAAATAACAGTATTTGGGCTCTGTGTTAAGTCTCTGCTGGATTGTATGATGTTTAAAAACACCCACATTTGTTTGTGAATTAGAAAAGTAAAAAATGAATATTAGCAAATGTGGCTTACTGACTATTTCATGATGCTTCTGGAGAGGTTAAAAAGAGCTTTCTGAGATGGAAAATTGCATGTATAATTTAGTCACTGCGTAGCTTGAGAAAAAARTATTTTTAAATTAGCAGTCGTGCCTTAAAGCATACTTTTATATCATTGATGCATTTAGTTCTTATTTCGCTCAAGTCAGAGGGCTATCTCAGGTCATGTCAGAAAATGCCTTAGAAAATACCACCTTAGCTGAATAGGTCTAGGAAAAAAATTAAGATTTCTTGTGCTAGTGCTAAAGCGGAATTGGGGTGGAGGGGGGGGGGAAGTTACGTTAGAACAATGCTTTGCTCACTAACAGAATAATAGCCAGTTGATACTGAGTCATCATGGTGTATCTTGACTTTGCTCCCTCAGGAGACTTTTTAGTACTCTTATCCATAATTTAGGCTGGTAATTTACAGGTAAAYGCAATAGTTTTGTAGAAGGGACCGCACTGTTAGTGGAGTAAAAGCAGTTCTTAAATGCCAGTATTTAATTTTAAATAACCTGTTTCTAGTGTACGTGTTAAGGTTTCTTCCTGATCCAGGCAACAGCTGTGTAAAAACACATAGCGCATGTAAGAAATTATTCCAACTGCATAAATAAATACTCATGTTCCACCTGTAACTACTGAATATTTCTTTTACTGCAGAGAGAACCATGAACCAGAACGACTGGGTTTAAATGGCATAGCAGAGACAACAGTAGCGATGGAAGTGACATAACCTCAAACCAGTGTCTCAACCTGCGCTAATGGTGTAGTCGTTTATATTCCAACTGAATGCAAAATACAGCACTCTGTGGATCACAGAGAACTAAAATGGACCTAAATGGACTGTCACTATATCGTGTATTAAGTCGATATATAATGTAAATTTTGTAAAATTGGGAAAATCACTACCTTGTAAAATAGTTTATTTGTATCATCAATATTATTTCTGTTACTTGAATAGTAGATATTCATCATCATGCTTTTGCACTTGAATTTGCAACTGAATGGATTAAAAAATAATTCTTTAATGGGATCATGAGCATGAAATGGGATCCTGCATCACTTGTTTTAACTATTTATTTTGCCATGTTTACATTTTGTATCTTGTACAAATAAATCCAACTTTGTGTCTAAAAAAAAAGTTAAAGATTCATAGCTAGCAAACGAAATTCTTGTAATTTTTTTCTAAAGGAAATGTAAAGTTTTCACTTGGTTCATTTTGTTTCACAATTTGACTAGATGGACTTTTTGGTAAATACTTTAGTGGCATTTCACTGTCAAATATGAAGTTCAAGGCAAAATAGTATTTTCTATTACTGTGCAGGGGAAAGGGATGGATCGATACATGCAAATTTAATGTAGTAACTCACTTTTCCATATATTTTGAATGTATATTTCTATTTATAATACCAGTTTATAAAAAATAATTACACAGGAAAAAAAACTGACTAGGAAAATTATGCATCTAGCACATATAAAATTGTGCAGATATGAGAAAATTTTCAACTGATTACATTTTATCTGAAGACTGCATATTTTAACCGGCTTTAAAACTGTAACACACCACATAAAGGATATTTTACCAGGTATGTATTGCATTATATATCATTGCAATAATTAATTATTGGATGTCTAGATATCGAGCCATCCCAGGTGGTGGGGGGGAGGGAGGGTTGTGGCAAGATTGTCTTTTCAATTTTGGAGAGTTTTCCTGTGGCTACAAGGCAAGTAACGGGTTGGAAAAAGTCTGACTGTAAGCGTTGGACACCTTCGTAGTGTAGTGTTTTAGTGACTTTTTTTATACGGTTCTTGTAAATTAGATACGTGTAGTGGTGTTTCAGAATGTTTGTTTATGCACTAGTTCAGACAACTTTCCCTGTTACTTGTTCTTGATAAGTGAAAACTGCAGGGAAATAAAAATACATATCAAAACACGGACATGTTGCATATGTGTTTATTTCACAATGTGCAAGCAACAGAATTGTAAATTTTAGAGGCTATCAGTGGTCTTTGGATGATTTTGACCACAGCATATGCACTTTTTTCCAAAAGGTTTTAGTTTATGTGATTATTTCCTGTGCTTACAGTACACATACAGTAGGGGAGGGATGGTCTGGTAGTTGGGACCTGAGACCTGGGAATGATCAGGGCAAGACAGTTTTTTGTTTTGCCAAAGAAACTTCAGGTATTACTGTGGGCGAATTGTTTGAATTTTCTGCTGTTTGGTTCTCCACCTGTAATTTGGATAATGTTTCTGTATTTCTTATAAATCATAGAGTCATTGAAGTTGGAAGGAACCTCAGGATGTTGTCTAGTCCAGCCTCCCCTTCCCCCCCCCCAAAAAAAAGTGAAGATATGATTTGCCGATACGTCATGCAGTCAGTGTATTTTTCCTCTTAGCTTTTTATATAAAGAGCTATTTTTAATCGAAGTTGTGTTCAAACATGTTTCGTCTTATGTTCTGTAAGTTAAAAGTTCTGACAGTTAAAMACACTTGCAGAGCTTTGAATACTAGGAGCTTGTCAAAAACTCAGATGTCTAAAATTAACTATTTTTTGCTTAACTGATGCTTTCTTTTCTATGCAGTGTTAAGTCCACAAGGAGAGATGATAATAGATGATATCTGTTGAGAACAGTCAGAGGAACACTTCAGTGTCGCTGCCTTGGTCAGGCAAGGTGCGATGGCAGGATTGGGGGTGTCAGCACGAGGGGGGGGCACCTCTGCAAATGTGTGCGTATTCATCGCTCTTGCTGTATCATGCCTTTATGGGAATTGCTGCTTTGTAATACATTGTTCTTTATGTGTACATGATTTTTTCACGTATGTCTGAGGTTTTCTGTAGAACTAGGTGCATTTCTGGGAATGACTATGATCAATGTAGTCTGAAGTATGAATGAATTTTTTTTGAAAGCAGAATTGGTGCAAAACTGAGTCTGAAAAAGAAAAAAGTTTTTCTCCTTGATACGTAAAAATAACGTTGCTTCTCTAACATATCCCCAAAACCCTTTTGAGGTTTAATGAAAATGTGAAGTCATTTCTTCCGCAGATGAAAGTTGTACACTTAATAAATGACAGCTGCCGAGCTCTATAGTATARACTCTTCTCACTATGAACGTGGATCACTTTCCTGGTAAACTGGACCAAAAAYGCCTCTGAGATTGCTGTGTACCTATGACTTGGTATAGTCTAATCCTCATCTAATTACTTAGAAGCTCCAGCTAAAGGTTTTTTAACTTTTAATAGATTCTGGAAAAATGTGAGGTGGAGAAAAGGATTTCGCAAACTCCAAAGGCTACATGGTAAGTGTGCCATATGTTGACTAAGTTTCATTTAAAGGACTAGCATTGACGTAGCTTTACTGTAAAGTAAAACTATAATAGTCGTCTTAAGAATTTCTAGCAATTAATTGTGTTCCTCAAGTGCAAGAGAAGGAGAGTGATGAATAATACTGTAGTCCATAGAAATCTTCATTAAAAAAAAAAGGGGGGGGGGGAGTATTGTTAGAAAGTCATCTACTTTCTCCTGATACTGGTATACAGCAGGGAATATCAATGACAGTTATTTCTGTGTGCTGTTTTAAAAGCGTGTGTGGAGGATATGATATTCTTTTTTTAATTCCCTTACTTGAACATCATACATAGCTGCAATATGCTTTGAATAGTGATTTCTGTTTTATTACATSTTTAGAGAATGTTGTTCAGGTAAGATTTTTGAATGTAGTTAATCTACAGCAATTGATACTGGGCTTCCAGTGTAATGTGCAGTGTTTTCCCTTAAATGTCAGATASTAGAAAATGATCATTCTTTTTCTAATAAGGTTTATCTAACGTATTTAATCCATAGATTGACTAGAGTTTTGGTATGTGTTTAATTGTAGGCATCTTGTTTCTAATTGTGCTATAGGGCTTTTCCTCCTCTCTCCAAACAGCATYTAAAAAATACCCTATTCTATTTACAGAGCCATCCCTTTTCTTTAGTCCTCTACAATAGACTGTATGTGTGGGGTTTTTTCCTTACAAACAAGAACACAGTTACTCAGTGACTGCAGTCCCTTGCTGTTTTCCTGGGGCTCTGACTTTGGGACTCCTTTTCCTTCCCTGATAGTCCATTTTCCTCTACTACCTCCAACTCCTTTGTAGAGAATGACASAAATGTTTCCTATTTCCTTATTACAGTAACTGTGATTTCTGAAGCAGAATCCTCAGACACTTCAGCCTTCCATGAGGTGACTGATTTATCCTGAAGTGGACTCRGCATCATGCTCGCAGCTAGTCAGCCTTCCTCTCGGTTTTCAGTACTGTTCAGGAACAACTGCTCAGACCTTGAGAATAGAGTGTCCTGGTAGAAATCCACATCTTCAAACAGGAAAGCTCTGAAGGCTACAGCAAACTAAACACTCTTTACAGAGGACTGTCATCTCAGCAGACTTCCTGGATTTGACTTCAGAGAAATGGTTTCAAAACTCACTTCCCTATTTYTTCTGCTTTTAGGTTTTGCAATATTTAGACTTATTCTTAGAAGAAYGGAGAATAACCTTCATAAATTAAAGCACATCTTCACAGTGAACTGCTACTTGGGATAGAAGAAAAAAGGAGACATCTCTGTAACAAGGAGAGGAAATGTTTCCTGTGTAGCAGCAGACCCAGGCAMTATAAGTTGGGTTAGCTATTAAGAGCCAAGTGTTTACATTTGAACAAAGGCACGTGGTGGATAATTGTTTTTTCCTGATCTAACCAACTAATTATGTGGAAAACATTAGATACAGACAATTGCTGTCTGTGAGCCAAAGCAGCCCATGGTTGGTTTAATCTCCCAGGAAAGCCGTCCAGACCCATCAACATGGAGACAGCGGTATGTTGGTGTGTGGAGCCCCGCTGCGGAACCACTTGCACCCGGGAAGCTCCCTAAAGCAGGCAGCTGCTTGGAAGGGCATTTCTTGGGGAAAAGAAGAGGCAGTTTTAGGGTAAGGGCAGTGTTACTTGAAGCCAGGGCACGCTGTGCACTAGGAGATGGTRGGTGGGGAATGATGTGGGGAGCAGATCCACAATAAGGGCTGTTGTGCTTCCYGGCACATCCTACCATAACTGGTTATCTGGAGTTTTTCATTCTGGGGAGCCTGTTGCTTGTCTTTAACAGAGGTCACATCATAGATAACCTGCTGCATTGCTCTAGCCTACATAGAAATAAAGAGCCTTCTAGCTATTTGTAGAGTGCCTAAATGCATTTAATGGCAGTATTTCTCTTGTAGGCCAGTGATAATGTGTGAGAATAGCATATGTATGAAATGGGAACATATTTGGGTGATTTTCTTTACAAAGCTTTTCTTAAATGGCCAGAAGGAGAATGTAAAGATGCGATTCTGAAATAATGTAMTACTGATTTCATTTCTATTTGGTAAGGAAGTCCACTGGCTAAGAATGAGTTTGCAGCAGGCTGCAATTCTTACTCATACATTATTCTGTCCTTTTAAGCAAGTAGTGCACCAAGTACTTGYGTGCCTTGTCCTCCTGCTAGCGAATACAGAGCCTTCTTAAAGGAGTGGCTTCAGAACACTTTCAGATGACTTCTGTTAAGTGACCGAAGGTAATTGCATCTTGCATCTTYGCTGACTCTGTAAGGGAAAACCTGGGAATACCAGCCTCCTACTTGGAGGAACCCCACAGCAGTGTCTGAAGCTAGGTGATGTGAGGTTCTTGCTTGTCCCTAAATCGGTTTGATTGTGTGCTGTCCTGCTGCAGTGATGGTCAGTACCCAAAATAACATTCCCTAACGTGAGAATGTTTGTTTCTGAAGTGCCTTTCTGTTACAGAGGAGGAAAAGGGAGTTTCAAGTTCGGTTCCCTGTTTTCTCAGTGACTTTGCTTGTTTCAGTCACCTAGTGTATCTCAAAATGCAGAGTAATGTTTTTTCTGTGTGTGCTTTGGATTTTTTTTTAATGGTGTAATCACAAAAGATTAATGAAGAGCACCCATGCACGTTACATTTTGTGATTAATTTAACCCCATTTAAGCACAGTCTGTATTGTCACCCAGTAACTACAGTTAAAGGAAAAAAAAGTAGTTGGAATAGGACTAAAATCTGAAAACTAAAAGGGAATAACTGTGGAGCAACTGAGCTGCTTCCTGAAGATGGGATTTGCCCACTCCTCAGCAGCTTTGTCCACTCCAGCATCATCATCCCTTTCTTGCTCCATGTGTAGTAGTGTTGAAGGTGGTGGTCCCTGTACCGAGTACATGTAGTGCAACCCAGCATCCCTCTCCAGTCTCGGAGGGAGTGGATGTGTAGGCATGAAGAGGCATGATGGCCCAAAATCTCCTGTGCAGAAAATCTGAGATGTCTTCAGCCAGAATAGTCTTTCACCTATTCCCCAGTTACACTGCTTTTTTTTTTTTTCCAAAGTTACCATTGTTTCTGTGACTAAGAATGGGAAAATCTGTTAAGTCCAATCTGGTTTCAATCCATTGCACACTGATTTAACCCTAATACAAATGTAATTACACAGGGAGGATAACGTAGAAAGATCAATTAGAGAGCAAGGGGCAAATGAAGGAGGGAGGCAATTAATTAAGGCTATGCTATAGCAGATAATGTTAAGAGAAAATTTGTAACAGAACAAATGTATCAGCCTAAATCCTTCTGTCTGACAGGAGTGAACAACCACTTCCTTAGAGTTCTGAYGGATAAAATGAAAAGACTCTGAGCACAGGACCGTACCTATCGTATCATATTCTGGCAAGATATTATTTATTCCGGAATGTCTGTAAAAATAAACTAGTACTGTGTCTGTCAGCTGTTGAACTCTCCTAAGGATAGCAGAAAGAAGTTAATGGGGCAGAAGATGATCAACTGACCACAATTAATAGTTACGCTTTCAAAACCTCAGTGGCAGTTCAGACTGATTTTGACGGAGATGCAAGGCCCTGCTTCCGCAAGCTGCCGATGCAGCCCCATATGCCCCGACKTCACCCCCTGGGGACGGGCTGGTGGCAGCTAGCTGTGAATTGATGGCAGCCTGGTGCTCCCTTTCCCACCATCACTGTTAATGCTTCACTGACTCCTCCTGAATTAATGTTATTTCATTGAACCCTGCCCCRGGGATAAAGTGATGCTTAAAATAACATCATCCCCCATCTTCCTGATGATGATCTGACTAGACTAGTCATCCCGGTTTTAAATCAACAGCTGTGTAAGTGACACCAGAAGATGGCATCATCTGCCTGTAATGCTGTTTAACCCTTTCTGGATCTTCATGCATAAAGGTAGGGGTTTTTTGACAATGGACATATTCTCCCTCACAGTGAAATTCGGTGTAGAGGCTTTGTGTGTCAGGGCTGTGTATTTTTTAGTGGGTTCGGGGTTCTTTGGTTGGTTGGGATTTTTATGATTACTTTATAGCTTCCTATAGTTAAGGAAGACAAATCTTCCCCTCCCTCCCCCCACCCCCCAAGTTACAATCTTTTTATTTGGGTTATTTACTGAGTAACCCAAATGAAAGGATTGTAACTTGGAAAAATACTTTGAGTATTGACTAATCAACCAAAGCATTTTGCTGTTTTATACAAAGTGGTAAAAATCAATCTATTTTTAGCAAACCCATTTTTTTATCGGTGGGTTAACATGATATATATGACTATGCATAATGTGAATAATTTATATGAAGACTGAGATTTATGTGTGTACTTAACATACTTTATATATACTTTAAAGTAAGCATATATTGAAGTGTTTTGCAAATCAGAAAAACAATGGCTGCTCTTAAACTCCCTGCTGGCATAGCCCAGACATTTTGTGATGGAGTATCTTTTGACTGGCAGTACTCCATTTCCAAATCTGACCTTTTTGTGGAAGTGTGAGAAAGGAACCCGTGGCCCCTGATCACCAAAGAAATCATTACCTGTCTGATCAAAGGAAATGTTGCTTCTGGGATAATCATCTTGGGTGACCGAGAGTGTCAGTTATGCAGATCCTATTAATTTTGCTATTCAGTTTTTCCTTTGCCTGGACAAATGGTCTTGTAGCCCAGTCTCTCCTGAACTATGTCTCCTTGCCTTTGGTGATGCATGGTATGCAGATTAGATTGTTTCTGCATCTCAGTTCCTCCTAGCTGCCTTCTCAGCACTTTTTAGCTCATTTTGTTGCCTCTTCTTCAGGCTTTGGCTTCCTTTATTTATTTATTTTTATTTCTGTTAAACACTTCATGTTCTGGCTTTGTAAACTTTTTCCCTGATGCACTCCTAACAGTGTCTTCTGGTGTCAGTGGGACATTAACTATCCTTGACATTTAAAATTGCTTTTTTTGTCATGGGGATCCCAACCCTTTTGGTACCTCCTGGAAGAAATCCTTTACCACCCCCTTTACCCGTAGACATATCTCAGCACTGGTAGCACAAGCATATCATCAAATTTCATCTCGATGGCCATTGCTGAGACACCCAGATCAATGGAATCTACATTAAAGCTGCTCTCCCTGCTGATAAGTTACGCCCCTGGCCAGTACTGGTGTCTGTTCATTGCACTGAATTGTTAAAGACAGCAGAAATTCAACCTTGTTCTTTTTCTCCTGAAGCTCCTTCCCAATTCCAAAGCTCATTCCTGGAGCCCAGAAGCAATGAAAGGAAGCGATGTTCTTTTGGCTCTGTGGATAGGAAATTGATTTTCACTTATGAAACGCCCAGGTGTCTATTCCTTTATTTCTGTGGGACCACCCCTCTATCTGAATGCACATTCTGCTGTTCTTCAGAACCTCTATCACATGCCCCCTTCTTGGTTTTCCTGCAGCCTGAACAGCTTGGCTGTATCGGCAGCTCATCTAGAGAGAAATGAAATCTTGTTGTTCTCTTATGGCYGTCCCCCTTCACCCCAGTCTTCGAGGAGGGGATGTGTTACTCCTTTTGGAAATCTCTGACATCCCGGGCTGTTCAGTGAACTGTCCCAGCTGAGGCGGCTCAGCTTGAGAATTTCTTCAGGAACAATCAGAACGCGCTGTCAAACCATATCTAATCTGCCAGGGCGATTTTAACTGTGGACTTTGTATCCTGCTGGAGAACTTGCCCCAGAGTTGTAGGAAAATGAGATGACATCAAGGTTTGCTTTCTTTTACTTCTGTGGTACCAAGAACAAGAAAATTCTCTTGTGTTCTGGTGTACTGTAGGTCAATAAAGCCAAGCAGAGTATAGCTGTAGTGCTGTTTCTTGTAAGTACACAATCTGAAAAAAGCCATGGCTTCAAGAGTGAAAGAAATTGATAATGCTTAAGATTACAGCAGCAGAGTGTGACTATTTTTCTGTATCTTGATAGTTCATGTTTTATGCGAAGCAGTTTCCCAGTAAACTGTAAAYCATACTTTCCATCAGGCATCCAGAACAGCCTGGAAGAAATTCACAAGCTCAAGGAGGTTCTGGTCACTCCTGAATCTGGCTGAAAACTAATGTTCCTACTAGGCTGTTTAACTCTGTAATCTGGTAATAAGTAGTAAAAAGAGCAGCTTTGTGACAATACGGTATTGTCTACAATACGGGCAATACAATATTGTTTGTGACAAAATTGGTAAGAAAAGATGGCTCTTCAGTGCACTCTTACTGATTGCTGATACCTACTCTAATAGGAAAATAGAGGTTTGCCTATCTTGCTCCAAAATGAGCTCTTGATAATGGAGAAAAATAAGTATTAATTCATTGAAAAGGTTGTCTTTAATGACTAAGCCCCTACTTGTCATGACTTACAAAGTTGCTATTCAGGGTAAAAGCTTGAAACATGAGAGAAAGAAAAGGGCTAGATAATTGGTAATCCATGGGAATAAATCACACTATATAATAATGTCTTATCACACGCTGCACATTGCTAACTCTCCCTGATGTAATTGCTTTTAAGAAGGGTAGGAGAGCCTTTGTAACTAGCCTGCTCTTCTCGCATCCACGTCAGGTAATGAGGACAACCACTGTGGCTAGAAGAAAGGGAAATCTCTGTAGAATTGCTGAAGAACTGACCACTGTCATCTTAATTGTATGACTGAGGGTAATTGAAACCGGTACTCTGTTCTGAAACCGGTTTCCTCTGAAGAAGTTGCTTGGAGTTAACTGAAGTCCAGGGRATGTCTGCAACTTTCCAGATGACATCAACAGTTGTTGCATTCACCTTTAAGGGGTCTAGCTTCTTGCAGGGAGAAAATGATGGAGGAAGAGATTGCATGTGGTCAATTAGACTATTTCAGGTAACTTTAATCCAGTGAAATGAACTAGCCTTGGCATAGGGTTGGGGGCAGGAGAGCAAGTTGCAGGTATTTTTAGCAGATAAGGAAGAAACACTGTCAGAGAGTGAAGGGGGAGGAGGAGGAGGAGGGCAGCATCCCTGAAGTGTAGGAACAGGCTACAGACAGACACTGTTTTTCCCAGATGCTGATTCACTAACTGCATTGTGACAAACTTCTTGTAAATTTAACAAGGTCAAAGCATCACCCAGAGGTGCTATTGCTTCTGCTTTTTCTTACAGAAAATAAGGGTAATATAATGATGGGAAGCGCTGGCATGACATCCCAGGAATAAATAACCTTTAACCTGGTTATAGATCTAGCTCGTGTGGGAGGCAAGGCTTCCAGTCCTCTCTCCCTGTTGCCCTCTTATTTTCCCTTGGAGAGCAGCAGCATCCGGAGGCCTAATCCAAAAGAGAGCACCTGCCCTTAAAAATGGAGCTGACGAACCCGGGTGGAAGGGAAATACCTGCTCCCCGTTGTGCATGTTCGTTTGCTGCACCCCTGAGGTCGAGCGTAAGCATAGTCCCTGTCTCGGATGGAGAGGGATAACCCCCCGTTAATTACTGTAAATTACCAAGGACGAAGAGCTAACCTGGCCGCTGCGGGGCCGTCTGTCCCTCCCTCCTTCGTGGCCGGGGTGCGGGCGCCGCTGAGGGGAGCCGTTACGACCGTTAGAGCCGTTAGGACCGTTAGAGCCGTTGGCGGCCGCCACCTGCCGCGCGGACTACGCCTCCCGGCAGGCCCCGCGCGCGGCGGCGGAGCCCTGAGGGGGCGAGGGGGCGAGGGCTCGGCTCCGCGCCCTCCCTCCCTCCCTCCCTCCCCGCGCAGCCGCGCCCGGGCGGGGGGCGAGCCGGGGTGCGCGGCCGCTGCCGGCGTTGAGCGGCTCCTCGCCCCGCCCCGCCCCGCCCGCTCGGCGGCAGCAGGGCGTCTGCGGCACCTGCCCGGCGGAGCGCTCGCTCCCTGCCGCCGGCGCCCGCCCGCCCGCCCCGCCGAGATGGCGGATCCCGCCGAGTGCAGCATTAAAGTGATGTGCCGGTTCCGGCCCCTCAACGAGGCGGAGATCCTGCGGGGGGACAAATTCATCCCCAAATTCAAGGGCGAGGAGACGGTGGTCATCGGGGTAAGTCTGCCGCATCCCTCTCCCGCCTGCGCGCTGCCGTGACGGGGCGAGCATCCCTCCCCGAGGGCGAGCATCCCTCCCGGGGCGAGCATCCCTCCCCGCGGTCCCGCCGCCCTCAGGATCCCCCCCCCGCGGGCCCCGCGCCCATTGTTCCCGCTGCGGCGGAGCGAGGGAGGGGCGGCGGCGCTCCCCGCGGGGCTGCGCCCCCCCCCCCCTCCGACCCCCCCCGCGGGTGAGGGGTCTGTGCTCCCCCCGGGGGGTCGCCGGCCGGGCCCGGGGAGGGGTGGGGGCGCGGGGGCGGCCGCCGCTGCCGGCGCTGATGTCATGCCGGTGACTGGGCATGCTCGCCGGCGCTCCGCGGGGGCGGCCGTCCGCGCCTCCGCCGCGCCCCTGCGGCAGCCGCTGGGGAGAAAGTTTTCCCTCTGCGCGGGGGGCTGCTGGGGGGGGGGGGTGGGATGCCTTTCGCCGAGGCTGCGGGAGCGCTCCGCGCCCGGGGCCGCGCAGTATCCTCCGCAGCATCCCCCGCGGGTGCGGAGCCCTGCGAGGCGAGACAAAGCCGAGCCGGTTCCGAAATGCCGGGCTGCTCCCCGGGGCGAAGGGTGCCCGAGCGGGTTGATGCGCTATGCGTGGCCCGGGGGGCGGCCGGGCGGCCCTGGCAGGACGCGCCGAGGTGCCGGTGCTGGCGGGTCCCTGCAGAACAACCGGGGGACTGCATAAGCATCGTTAGTTAAAATGACCCACGAGGTGAAGTGTTTTCTTCTCATTTAAAAAAAAAAAAAAAAATTTAGTTTAAACATCAAGTCGCTACCCGCTTGCAGCCACAACATATCCAAACTGCTTTGCAAGGGATAGGCTGTTCACAATAGCAAAGGCTTTAAAATGAACAAAGCGTGCGTGTATCTGGGCCCGCCGTGGATCGGGATGTGGCTCCTTCGCCGAGTGTTTAACATGGCGCAGCGCGTTCATCAGCCTCGCAGGGGAAAAGTGCCTTTGCTTTTGGTTCTGGGAGCTGGAGCTTTCCGAAGCGGGTGTSTCRGTTGGGGTTGCGTTCAGGGTCTGCTGGTGMTGGTTTTGGTGGGTGTACGTAGACAATGCCAGGTGCTTTAACTTGAGTTATATTTTTGAGTTACTGTCTAACCAGMCCATGTCTTTGGTGCTTTGTTTTGTGTATTGGTCTACTGTGTTAAACCGTAGATAATATGATAGATATAACCATAGATAATRCGATCCATGCTGTACTATGATAAAGAGATCTTAAAACTAATTGTTAATACACAGAACGAGCAATTACTTGTATGATTTGTCARGATTCTTATTAAAACCGAGTTTTTTAGAAACTTTTTTCATGAAAGTTGCAAAACAGTTATGGAAAAGCGAGGAAAAAAATAGTCAATTCTGGACATAAGTGGCTAACTTGTTTTTCTTAATTGTTTTTATTAAATGTTTTCTGTGTAGCCAAATTAATTTTCTTTATTTGAAGGTTAAAGTCCTAACACCCACAACAGTCTGTGAACAATAGAATAATCAAATTGGTTATCAATCTCAGTCAGCAATGGAGGGCTGTCTTGGGCTAACAAATATTTGGAACGAAAGCGTAACTGTAGCAGAGTCATTTGGATGTTTAAGGAACAAATGTCAGCAAATTCCCCTCTCCCCCCTAAATAAATAAACTTTCAGACAAAATAAAAATAGATTAAAATACATCTATTCTAAACCCCTTAACAATGCTATCTTTTTAAGAGAAGTAGAACTTAGAATCCTTTTTTCCCACCTAAGTGAATGTGCAAGTATATAATGCATCTTTGTCTATAAAGTATCTCTTTTCTGGGAAAACAGTAACCATAATGCTTTGACAAAGGTATTTATGTCTTGCAGACAGGAGATAATTCCTTTAGTAAAGGTAAAAAGGAAAAATAACAGCAACTGTCAATTTCCTATCATGGAAGTTTAAAAAATGGTTAGAAGAAAGGTGCATGTATTTATTTATATAAATACATATAAATATTTATTTTTATAGGTATATTCAATTTGGCAGGATCATTTTTTGGGGTTATTTGCCATCTTGAAAATCTAGTCAGAAGCTTAGAGTATGCCTTTCCTTTCCCTTCACAGGGCAAAATACAGGTCTTTTTTAAGTGCACATTTTAGTCATCTTGACTAGTGCAACATGTCTTCAAATACAGCTTTTTGAAGAGAAACCATCCAGCTGGGGTTCCATGGGGATATTTGTAGTTTTGTGAGTGTAAGTGAACATGAAAATCTTTCCATATTCTTTGCCTTCTTTATTCGCAGTACTGAGCTCGTTGAGCTTTGATGTAACTTGATCTACAGTGGATGCCACTGCACTATGTTAGTAGAAAGCGGTACCATTTGCTATTATTTACTGGTTTAGGGTGACTGCTTAGCTCCAACAAATAATGCCTGGCAGGGGGAAGGAATCCTAATTCTGGTGGAAGGCACTACCAGAGTAGACTTCCTTCTCGGAAAGCAGGTTTTTAGTCTCCAAAAGCTCTTAGAAACATTACATAAGGCAAAAATAAACCAGAACCAAACACTTTTTTTTGGTGTTTTACTATAGCATTTGAAAACCACTGCAATGCAGCTTTTATTTTTGTTCCATAAAATATTGGAAAGAAAGGGGTTCTGTTAAAATTAAAAAAAAAAAAAACCAAACCCCAAACAAAACCACCAAAACCCCCCCAGAGGAATTCTGTCGTCACCTAAGAAAAAATAAAATATAAATGAGTTAAAGGGAAAGTCTGTTTTTTCTGACTAGTAAGTCTGAATAAATTTACTTCTTCCCAACAAACAATTGTGGGGAAAATGCTTTCTTTCTGAAACTCCCAGCATTGCCTCCCATTATACTTCTCTAGCACCTTGAGCAGATTTTCTGACAAAAATTAAAGATCACGACTCGATGAGATTTCTTGAAAACAAACAGCAATGAAGGAAGTTTAACAACTTAGGCTTGAGTTTCCCCAGGATGTCTTTCACGCTGTATCTCTACGATGCCTGTGGTTGTGTGGTTCAGAGCTCTTTGTCCGGGAAGTCCTAGGGCAATGTCCTAACTCCCTTCAAACCAGTTAAACCCCTCGGAGTTGGGATTTGACCCAGTGTCTTACATTCTGCCTCTTCCATCCATCTTCATGCGCTTTGCACGTGCAACGTGGTGATGTATGGAAGATTAAAATGTCTTACCTTAAATTTTTTCTTTGGTTAAAACAGAGAAAACCCACTGTATTTTGATTCTACTTTGAAGTTTAAAATAGAAAAGCCTTTTGAATGTATCTCATCTTTAACCGTGGCAGGAAAAGGTGACAGTGGTAAATCCATCGCTTTCTTTTGCGGTTAGCTACCCGGCAGTCTCAACAGACTGCATTTTCATTTTATGTTTCTGCTCCTCTGCAACCTCAAGGTGACTCTTTGATTCATTGTGTTGGCTGACATACCTAAAAATGTATTTTTCTAGCTGGCTTGCTTCTTATGGTCTTGTTGGAGAGYGTGGAGCCATTTGCTGTAGTAAGCAACTGAGGCAGTCTTCTGGCGTGTGGTTTCTTCATGCTTCCCCCGTTCCTCCAAGTGCTTTTATTCCTGAGCACCTGCAAAGGAAGGATGCAGAGAGGCTCAGCACCTGGTGGGATGCCCTCCCTGAAGATACTTTTCTAGTTTAGGTTTATGGGGGAGAGTGCTTCCAGCCCTTTTCCCCCTCCCCTGTTGTAAACAACAGAGGAATTCGGTTGTGAAGGAGCATTTTCATCTCCTTTCTCTGTTAGAACTAGAGCGACYGCTTCCCTTTTAGTGCAAGGCTGATCTGAAACTGATTTTTCAGGCAAATATCTCCTATTTAGAAAGGAGAACGTCTAAACCGAATCTTTCTAGCCAGCTCGGAAACCTCATGTTAATATTACCAGAAAGAAGATAAAAGACTCTTCATCCTGGTTGTCAGCTGCTTTTTGAGCTGCAGCCTGTAAAGCCCAGCTTAGCAGGAGCTGCTGAGCACTGCAGTTCTCCGCTCTGCGCTCGGTGTCGGGCAGCAGCGCAGAGCCTTCCTCGGCCCCTCGCTGCCTGCGCTGGGGGGCTTTAGGGTAATAACCCTCTGCCAGCTCCCCCAGCAAACTGCCCGGGGGAAAACCGGCGGAGAGCTACAGGGTGGACGGGAGGGTCCCTGCAGATCGTGCTTTGCTCACGTGGGGGAAAATTCTGTTACTTCATCTGCGAAACGTTCCATATAATTAACTGCTGTGCCTAAAAACAAACAAAAATATCATCACCTGATGCTCTGCGATGTACCTCACGCCGTGCGATGGTCATTGCTGTTTTGCAGAGTCATATTCCATGAAGTAAAAGAAAACAAAAATTTATGGCTGATTCCTTTGCAGCGGGTGGGGTGGAATCTGAGCAGGGTTGTGGTGGTTTTTTTAACACTTTGTGCTGTAAGTACTGTTTGRAATGTTGCCTTGTGGAGAGATTCTTCACACATTCCATCCCTAGAATATTTGGATACATTTTACCTTTTATTTCATGTACGCCAGTAAAGTCAGTAGAGTTTGTACTAATGAAAAAAGTCATGTTCTTAAGCCCCTCCAGTGCAGAGATCAGGCTGTTAAGCASTTGTCACTCTGTGGTTAAGACAGACCCACAAAACCCCCCTGGGATAGTAGATAAATGACTAGTTTAAAAAAAAGTAATAATTAAAAGTCCACCCTGTACTTCATGGCTTTTTTCATGGGGTGTGGTACATTGTACTTCTAACAAAAGCCAAGCGTCCATCTCCACCTCAAAATGCACAGCAGTTCTGCTTACGGAGGGTTTGTTCATGATGTATCTATAAATACCTTTTATAAAAAGCTCATACMGGTTTGATGTAGGATGTGAAGTGAGATGGGACTTTTGTCTTGGTGTAAAATACGTCAGTGGATACACAGCATGCCATTTTCCTAGCAGAAGGCTTAATCTGGGAACCCAATGCTTGCTTTGTCTCCC
The DNA here is from genome assembly GCA_030449065.1 of Oceanodroma leucorhoa. Classification (NCBI taxonomy): domain Eukaryota; kingdom Metazoa; phylum Chordata; class Aves; order Procellariiformes; genus Oceanodroma; species Oceanodroma leucorhoa. The sequence goes on along the minus strand of JASVER010000037.1, from coordinate 671,681 downwards.
AGCATCTTTGGTGTGTTTTCCAGCTCTGTTCAACTCTTCTTTTCTAGTGGAGACTTGAGCAAGTTTTGTATGAAAGCTTTTTGTGAGGGACTGTTGTGAGATACAAGTAGTTGGTGTAGCTAAGCATGACATTTATATAGAATCGATGGTATCTGAAGACACCGAGAGCTGACAAATACCTTTGTGGGAGCTGTTTCTTTCAAAAGTGTTGCTAATCCTCCTACACCTTAAGATTTTCCTGTACACTGGCATAAGCTGCAAACGTCTCTTAACCTGCTGCATTTTCCTGTTTTGTGGAAGAGATGAACCGCGATGTGCTGTGCTCATTCCCCTGTGGCTTTGGGCTATGCTGCTTTCAGGTCAGACTATTTCCAGAGCAGCAGCAGCACAAGACTGACAGATCTGGCACTTGCTTTATTTGGGGTGATTTCTCTCAGTAGCTTAAGCCAGAAGGTATCTCGGGAAGAAACGGAAGCCTCTAGATCATAGCACGTTGCTGTTCGTTTGGGAAAGAACAAATGCAAGATGATTCCACTGGGTCCGGATGGCTTTTCTGTGGCTTGCAGAAGAAATTATTTCATTTAGTTAAGAACTGGTGTGGTAGCCATTCAGGGAGCTGCTCGCATGCTTGGTACTTAAAGAGAGTAGTTGTTTTCCTRAGGCGTACTGCTGTGCTTCACACTTATTTTCGGAAGCTTGTGTAGAAGGTTAAAATCACGGGACAGACAAGATGACTGGCAGAGTAGGTTTTTTTGGTTCTGTTTTTACAGTGTGTTGGCTAAAGAATGAAACTGTTCTGGATCTAATTATCAAGAAATACAATACGTTTATTTCTTGACACAGCGATACTTCCATAAAGCACCGAAGCAAATGTAATGTACATGATTACTTACTCTCCCGTAATGTAAGTGGAAAAAACCTGTCTTGGTAAGGGCTTGCAAAAAAGTCTCTGAGCTTCTCCAAACCCCAGACATTCTCCTCCACCACCAGCCTTTGCATCTGTCCGATCCCATAACCTGGGCTGGATCGGCACGGGATGGGGAGGCGGCTTTCCTAAGGGAATGCTGCGGGTTTGCCGGGCGATTTGGCGCGTGTAGAGCTTCGACACGTCGCACAGGGGCAGCACGTGCCGTTGTTTGGGGGGTAGTGAGTGTCTGCCCGAGCCCGTGGGTAGCGATGCCCTGGGGGGTTCCCCCAGCCTGCACCACAGGCGTCGGGATGAGCAGCAGCCGATTTGGCTCCCAGGACTCTGCTGGCACCAAACCAGTTTTCTAAGATGCTCCTGAGGTAGAGATACTTTTCTCCCAGATAAGGTTTGAAGCAAAATCTTCGGCTTGTTAAACACTGCTTGGCACATTCTTGCTAGATTTAAGCATAGATAGTCACTTCTGCGGGGACAGTGTGGTTTGGGGGATTCTGTTTGTTTCTTTTCTGAATCCTCTGCTGTTTCTCTTCTGGAAGGGATATTCTTTCAAGATTGCCTGTAAGTGCTGAACTGGAGAAAGATTATTCGACGTGGATCAATGGGTACTTCTTGGATGAAGATGTACTTGTATATGCTTTTCTGTTTTCTAAAAATGTAGTGAAAAATAAGGTGTGAAAATAGCTTCTGTTTATTATTGTTGGTGGTAGAAAGATAACTTACTCAAAATGCAAAGCATATTATTTTTTCACCAGAGCAGTTTGCCTTTTGTGTTTCCTTGGGGCATTGAAGGCTTTTTTAATCTTTTTCTAATYCCATTTGGATATCTTTCTCTAAAGATATTTTCATCCTGCATACCTATCCTGTCAAAAACATGGATTCCTACTTAAAGGTTTGAAACTTAAAATGTAGATTATATATTTCAACAAGATAGGTTGTCAAACAACTGGAAAATGTAGTCTCATGCTGCTCTCAATGTTGTCTTTTTCCTCTGGTAGCTCCTGCAGGATGCCTTYGGTTTAAACCAGAAGGTTTAGACCATTCAGCATCTGTACTCGTGTACCTCGTTCCAGCTTGTTGCGGTCTTTGTGTCCTTCCCCTGAGATGCAGTAGTTAGTCACTGGTGTTTGGATTCATTTTTTCAAATGGCTGTTCAGTCAGATTTATCGGTATTTGGRGAAGTCTGGGAGTACTTTTTTTTTCTGCATCATTGGAGATGATTTCTCCTGAAGCTTCCTGCCCTAAACGAAGGCTTAACGTGCAGTGAGGAAGCTGTTGGGGAGTGATGTGTACTTACATCTCCACATATTGTTTCAGTGTTTCAAACTGTGCCAGAAGAATAAAAGCCATTACAAAAGATAAAATGAAGGATGAGATGCCACTTATAAGTCTTTAATATTAATATGCTTTTCTCTGTAGTAGTTTTTTTGAGGATTGAGGTGGGGGAGGGATGCTTCTGTAAAAACATACTTAGGAGGAGAGATYATTTAATTCAGTTTTTCTTGACAGTTTTTAGCTAGACTGCCGACACACTTGTATTACCTTTGTGTCCTTCCTGTCATCATGAAAATGACTCACCTTAGGATTTGTTTTCTTCCAGATTTACTGGTTCTGAAATGCCTAATGTGTCTCCAGGCACTAACATACATTTCTAACTCTGTAACCAGCGTATCAGAGCAAGTTGCAGAGCTGCAACACCTGCAGATCTCACTGTGTTTTCTTAAAGGTGGGCTTTTCCTTCCGCTGAGGACAATGTTAAATGAAAGTTAAGTATCTTGTGTCATCAGTATTTGTCTGTTCTTTTGTTTGAAGACTTCAGCGTGCATAAATTGAGCTGTGTTGTTCATCGGTAATACCGTTCGTGTAGGGAAAAGGGGAGTTGTGGACACGTGTTGAAAAGGGGGCAGTGGCATAGAAGGAACAAATGAATGGGGTGATCTGTTCTCTGCTTGGACAAGAAACGCATGATCCAATTTCCAMCTACTAGCTTCCATGGCTTGGGACAGTCCGGTTGCTGATGCGTTTCTTGTTAAATTCTGGCTGGTTTAGTTGAATACAAAAGTGCATTTGGAATTTGGCATGAACGTTTTCATCGAAAGATCTCTTCTACACAAGGGGATTTATTTGTGGTTTGGGGTTTTATTCTTTTGTTTTCTTAACATAGACAGCAGTCCTGTGCACAGGATGTTTTGTGTTTGGTTTTGTTGGGTCCCTTTGAGCTTGACATGTTTTGTCTTAATGTAGCCCAACAAGATCAAGCACAATTACCTACCAACTACTTTCAGACTCGTTACTTTCCCTCTTTTGTTTGCTTTTGTGTTGCTGCAGCCTTTTAAAACTCAGAGGTCATGCCAAGGTAAGACTCATTCTGAAAAGTTATATACCAAGATACTCAGATGGCTTAAAAAGCTTGTATTTGTGTGGGAATGAGTCTTGGTTCAGGGTCTGCTCTCAATTCTCTGTATTGTTGAGAACCAGGATGCTGCAGGGTGAGGCAGCAGAGCTCTGCTTTGGCAGTGGGCAGAAAAATGAAGGGACACTGGATCCAAGTCATTTGAGACAACAGCCTGGGTGTGCAATACAGGGTAATCTGTGCTTCAGCTGACACTGCGGGTGTAAAAAGCAGAAAAGTGATTTAGAGTTGCTCAGTAATTGCTTGACGCTTTTGACTTGACTGCGGTGTTGCCAATGTTTGTTTTTCCAGCTCCACTGGAAGGTACATATTGATAATGGTGCTTGTCTGTGTGATGGCTTTGTGAACTGGGAAAATACCTTTATTCAATTTTATTGGATTTTGGAGTGTGAAAATATTGCATACTTAAAAAAAACAAAACAAAACAAAAAAAAACAAAACAAAAAAAACCAACAACCAACACAACAGCAAAAAACCCTTTACCTCAAAATATCCAAAATGGAATCCTTCAGACTCAGGTGCGGAGTCACGGATGTGGTATTTCTGATGGATTCCTGGTTTTATTCATCTACTGGAAAGAGCCAAACTGTTTCTATATATTTATGGCCTTTTTGGTTCTTGACTTTTTATGGGATGTCTGGAAGTGCATGTGATTGTTATCACATTCCTGTTATAGTATCAATAATTGATCCCACGACAGCTTCAGAAAATGCATATTTTCAAATTATGAAATAAAGTCTAATTGAAACCAAGAATGTTGGATTTTTTCCCCATGAGAAATGGATATTCAGAGRTAAGAACTTAAATACTTAATAGTAGTCCTCTTAGATGTCTTTGCTAAAAGTGATTCATTTTTTCAGTGCTTCACTGTCTGCTAAAAGAAATCTTACTCCGCTACCTAGTTATAACGATGGATAGGAGATGCTCTTGGTTGGTGTCGGGGAGCAATAGGATTCTCGAAAAACTGTGGTTGTTTTGAAGCTGCTGTTAAACATTTCTGTTGCATGAGGAGGATGCGATAGTGAAAAACACGTTTTCATATATGTCAAATGGCCCAAAGGCTTGCAATAACTTTTCCTGTACTTCCGAACAAAATATTCCTGAATTTACTTAGGTATTGTTGCTATGACACAGTCTTTTCTATTTAGTTGTCCTTGTGGCAGTCTGTGAGGTAAAGACGACCTCTTATTTTAGGGGGTGAAAGCTGACTTTTAAAGTCACATTGGGAATCTGTAGGGAAGTTGAGTCTCTGATACACAAGTATCATTCTGACTGCTAAATTATTCTCTCACTTAGCAAAGGATGTGCAGAAGACCATTATCTGAATTGGGGTAACTGGGTTAGTGAATATTTTTAGCAAAGCTGTTAACAGAAGTCGGATTTTTCTGTAGTTGTAATCTCTTTTCTTGACTGTACRGTTCTCAGGAATTGCTTGAATCTCTGTATTTAGGCCAACAGCGAGATGTGGATAATGCTGCAACTTCTCAGAGAGCTTTGAGATTTTATATTGTTCACTTAGTAATAATCTGTTCCAAAAATCTACTAAGGAAAATTATCTGGCTTTTCTTTTTAATACATTGCTCTGTAGTACAAATAGCTGAGCAGCTGTACTTGCAGGCACTAGAGCCTAGTGAGGGAAGCACAGAATGCAGGTGGAGGATGGATGTATGTATCTATATGCATATTGGACTAGCTCATAACACTCAGAGATGTTCCKTCAAGAGATGCTTGTGGCTAGCTCAGCTGGAGCAGGCACCGCGAATGTATGTGCCTTGCCTTRGTCGCTGGGTACCTGACGGAATTTGCTGACGGCTTGATCAATGCCGCGTGCCCTTTTAAAGCGCAATGACTTCTCTGACCCTGGGAAGCCACGCTGCTCCCAGGTTTTACTGCTGCTTTCTTAGTAGCTGTTTCAGTTACATTGCAAACACAGTTGTCTGCACCTATACAGCTCAGTCTTCTCCAACTGCAGCAGTTAATTCCTCTTTAACAGCCCAACACTGATTTTTGTCACCATATAAATCATACAAAATGCCACTACTGAATACTGACCTGTTAGTCTCAAACTGCTCCCCCCATGTCATATCCATCCTCTACTTCTCTCCCCTTTATATTACCTTTTATTTTTTTCCTTCTCCCCTTTTATATTGCATTTTATTTGGTTTTCTCCTCTTAGAACCTATCTGTATGCTTTTTTATTTTCTTACCACTTTCTGGGTCAACCGTAAATACCCAGTGGAAGGCTCTGCTGTCATTTGATAAACACATTGGCTTGATTATTTTTCACTTTATGGTATCTTTTACAATTTAACTTCAAAGCACAGTAGTTCAATGATGCAAACAAATCTTAAAGTTAATCTTGCTATACAGAAGCACATGTTTCTTTATACTTGAGAAAATGTTTGCTTGTATTGGTAATAGAGGGTTTATTCTGTCCCTTGCTTGCTTTATGTGCAAGCAGATTTTCTGAGTATTACAGAATAACCTTAGCCATAAACTTCAAACAAAACTGTTGCCAGCATAAACAATTTATTTTAATCGTACCATCTGTGATCGTTGAGCTGTGAAGCACTGCGTAAGAATTGCCTTCCCTTCTTTCTGTGCGGGAGGAAGGTAGGACTCTGCTGCTAAGAGCTGAAGGAAAATGGAAGCACCTAAGGTGGTTTCATACCGGGCGTGTTGTGCGATCCAGTGCCAGAGCTGGGAAAAAGAATGAGAAATGGAAACCCCAGGTTGTCAGTGCCCGGCTCGGGAAACACCCCACTCACCCACAGAACTGCTCCCCTTGGGGAAAAAAATGCTGAGATGAGTCACTGCTATCTCCATCCTCTAATCAAGATRTTTGAAGGGCTGTTTATTTGAGATGGCTACCAAGATGTGTAGGTGCGGCAAGTGCGGACCAGGCTGCCTCGTTCGGAGCGGGGAGAAGCGCTGCCTTCAGCAGCCCCCCGGGCTGTTCCTCCTCGCGGCGGAAGGACGGGAGCTGCCGCGGGGGGAACCGGCTCCTGGTGCTGCCTGCAGTGTGCTTTTTGAAGGCTGGCTCTGGGCAGAGCTAGTGGAGAGGCTTGTTGGTGTGGTTGTTTTCTAGAAGCGGACTGAACTATTGCCTGKTTTTTAAATTTTTTTTTAAATCCACTTTTGTCAGAATTGGTCAATAGTRTATCAGTTAATGTGGGACTTATGTTTTTCTTAAAATTAAGTGAACTCTTTCCTTCGTAAGTTTTATTATATGTACATGTGCTATTTCAGCAACGGCAGTACTATATGAATGTATAATTTTAACTGAGCTGAGTACATTGCTCTTCTGGCTTGATGCAACTCTTAATGCTCAAACTCTTAGTAGAGCTTGCATTTGGCCGGTTTTGGATTCAGACTTTGTACTGGAACTGAACAAACCTGGATTTGACTTGCAAGTGACCTTAGGCTCATCAGCTCTTTGGTCCTCTGTGCAGTGGAAATACTCCTTCCTTTTCTCTTACCTGTTATTGGATTTGGTGGTTTAAATTTCAAGGTTTTCTGATTTTTGGTACTATGGTAGCTGCTGGTACACACTTCAGTTTCATTTTGAGAAAGTCGTTTGGGACCCGCTCTTTAAAAAACAAGAAACCTGAAAGCTGAAGCAGCTGCGTGTCTCTGTAGTCTTGCTGGTGGACGTGGCAATTCAGAGCAATTATTCTGTCCAGGAGAGAGGTACCTTCTGTCTTTAGGATTTGGCGTCTATCGCTGTGTATCTGTCCTCCTTTTCTCAAGAGCCGTTGGTAACCGTATAAATGTATTTCTGCTGCATGCAATGGCTGAGCTGTGTGAACGCAGTGGTAGGCGTGCAGGGGCAAACGCTGGAGCCCCGCTGCTCCTCCGGCTCCCGAGCAGCAGCAGGAGCTCCTGCTGAGAGCCGGGCAGGGGCAACGGCGGCAGCGCTGTCCTGCTGGTACAGCTCTGATCCTGCGCTGGGTTTTTTCTTTTTCCCCACGATCATCTAAGTGGAGCATCGCTAATAAAGATGCCTTGTTGCCCTGGATGCGTGCAGGAGGCAGTGCTCAGCSTCTCCAGGTAAGCCGCTGCGAAGGGAAAGCGGGCAGCTCCTTTTTGCTGCCGCTGCACACTTGGTGTGTCTGGGAAAAGTCACCCCTCCGCAAGAGGTATGGGGGAGAAGGGCCAGGTGGAGAGGAGACTGTGTTCGTTTACCAGTTATCTCCAAGGCTGAGCTGSTTTGTGTAACAAGAACTGCTTGCTTTTTATTTCTGCTTTTTACTATTATTAAAAACTGCTGTTTGGAGTGGCATGGGTTTCAGAGACTTTGGGATCTAGGAATTGTAAATTGGGTAAACATCAAGGATGGGGAAGACAAGAGACCTCTGTGGCTTCAGGACTAAGGGGTTTGGGTTTTTTKGGGTTTTGTTTGTTYGKTTTTTTTTKGAAATAGTKCCAAATGATGAGGGTGACTGGAGGTTGAAGTCCGTCAGCAGAATGGCTTATGACTTAATGGGAAGAGCAAGTGCTTATGCTGATGCAAATGAAAGGTCTTAATGATTGTTTGCACCCTCCTTATCCTCCTTATTTTCTGCTAGTTGACAGTCCTGTGTCTTGCAGGTTTTGTTTGTTTCTGCTAGAGAGAAATAGGAATATGAATCATGATTTACATACAAGACAGGTACTGTGTTTATATGACTGTCATTTTATAGGTCRTGGTCCTTTCTTCATCTTCCTTGCCACAGTGGGTCAAGAAGCAGCACAAGGGCTTGCACTCACGTGTGTAAGCGTTTAACRTGATCACTTTTTGTGCCTCCTGAACACTATAAGGGAACAGAGTATGGCAGGCCAGATTGCACCCTGCTTTGAAGATTTTGGAAATGCAGAAGGAATATATCAGCATTACTAAATCTGATAATAGAATTATTGTCAGATAATTCCAGCCAGCATTGCCTGTTTCTGGATAATTTAGCAGAAAGTGGGGCTGGTCTGCTGATCTCATTGCTGTGCTGTAAGAAGAGATGTGCTGTATATGTAAGCTGTAATGCATTTCTAGCTGCAGGGAGGGTACAGGAAGGGGTTATGAGCCAGAAAAATMTATTTTTGCACTTAAAGAAACCAAAATTACCAAAGAAGGTCCAAGCAGTGCATTTCAGAAAGAAATCCTGCAGCTCTTTGTTCTTACGAAGTTCACAGGAGGATATTGATGGTTGGACTTGATGATAKTAGAGGTCTTTTCCAACCTTAATGATTCTATGATTCTATATTTTACTSTGTGTGCCTGGGTGTGTGTGTTTTAACTGGCTCAATAATACCACTTYTATTCATATTATTTGTGTAACTGTTTGAGCTGTATTCTGTGTAGTAACACAATCAGAACCCCTTGGCCAGCTGTGCAGGAAAGCACAACTTGTCACCACAAATTTCTCAGTATGGGACAGTTGGTATAGACRTTCTCGCTACCAAATGCAAAGCCATTTGGAACCAGTTCCACTTGAATTTTGAATGAGATTTAAACAATCCTGAATTTCTTGATGATTGACTTAATTCATCAGTGGTGGATTAATTTATCAGAAACGCAAAAATGAGRTTCTTAAATGCTCTGTTTTCCTCCTGATAACCGGTGCAAAAATGGAGGAGGCAGTAATTCTAGTTTGTAAGGGGTTGCAATGTTTTTGTAAGGATGGTTTTTTTTTTTTTAGTCGTCTAATTACCTAATATGATTTTTATGAACTAGAGGTACAAATAAGAATGCCTGTACTGGAATCGGATTGCTGAGTATTACCAAACCAAGCACTGCAGTATCATGACCCTGCTTCCAGAAATGTATGGGTTTTACAAATAGCATTGGGGTCTCTGTTTAACAGTTTCCTATGTAAGCTTTCCTAGCCCTCACTACATCAGAGACAGAATCCTTATTTTTTTAATATTATTAAAAACTATGATTTTTGTATAATTACCTGGCCTTTAGCTTGAGGAAGACTGGATGATTGGTGCWAAAATTGCGAGATTTGGACATACCAAGTAAAACTGAGAGTTCTGCTTTTTTTTTTTTTCCCTCTAGATAAYGAGATGAGATCTATAAGGAAATCAGTGCAACAAGCCAAGAAGCAGAAGCTTGCTGGTTGTAAGGTTATGGATGGGAGCGAGCAGGCTCCTCGGTGCAGAGGGTACAGATGACGGGAACCGGTGCTCTTGCGGGCTAGAGCTGAAGCTCCAAGTGAGCAGGCTTGTGCTTGGCCGGTGGCTTTGTTCCTCCCAAAGGGGAGCTGCCGCCTCCCTCCTCCGCCCCTGCCTGTCCTAAATTGGGTGAAATGGCACCGGGAGAGGAAACTGAGCAAATTGAGATAAGAATCAGAAGAAAAGGTAAAAGAAATCAATGGAAGTGTTACCAGAGTGAAAGGAGGTCAGCGATTTTGTAGTGGGAATGAAACGCGGTGTGAAACGCTGCAGTTCCTGCGCATTCCTTCCCTGGAAGATCTAATCTCTCTCCATGTTCTTTATTTAATAAGCTTTTAGACGTGCATTTCACGTGTGAAGCACGGACCTTGCRGTAATGGGTCTGCCCCAGGTGCTGCAGAGTCGGCAGTACCAGAAAGGAGAGAAATGGCGGGTGCGCAGAAGCTCATCAAAATGGCCGCACTCGTGCATGGGGCCTCTGTTCTGTGAACGCTGTTCTCCGTCCATGTCTGAAGAGGTTTGTTGCCAGGAGCAACTTGTCTGCATTACTTGGTGACAGGGTAATCGCTCTGCCGGCTTCGACATCTGAGCTTCTCTGAAGGCTCTTCCATGCTCAGATTRTAGCTGTTACTATAGTCGCTGAGATGCAGAGCCGAATATTTCCAATATACAACACGAGTCTCGGCTACAAGCMGTCAAGCTACAAAATAGAAGGCCAYGCTAGGGCAGCTGTGCATCAAATGTCTCTATAGATAAAACTAGGTACAGCACTGCCCTGTGTGCTGCCCTTTCAGTTCTTATTCGAGTATCACTTTTCAATGGAAGAGGTAGAGGGAAGTACAGAAGCAGTAGTGCTGTCATTCTCCTTCCTTAATTCTCTGATGTGTTTTCAGTGCATGTGTTTTTAATTACATTGCATGAGAGAAGGCTGGGGCAGACKAGTGATAGTGTTTCTGTTATATTGTATGCTTTTAAGTTCCTGCTAYAACATCAGGTCAGTAAACATTCAAGCTCCCAGCACTACTGGCATTTAGTATCTTGGTTTTTAAATGAGGAGGCAAGTCTAAATTGTTCTCCCAGTGAATCAAGAACACACTCAACCAGCAAGGTTTCAAGGGTGAGGGTTATTTCCTGATCTCTGGGAGTGCAGTTACTCCATTAGATTATGGACACTGGTATCTTCCTCTCTCACCTGTCTCGGACGCTACTGGTCTGGGCTTTTGAACACTTGAGATCTTTCAGTTCTTGAGGGCAGAGGAGAATAATCTGCCTGTACCGGTGTTGCTGTTGGTCCTGCAGTTTGCTATCGGTGATAATGGGATGAGAACAATTCAACCCTGTTTGGTGGAGCGTGTCCCCAGAGGAGAACCAGGTTCTCACCATGGTGTGCTACCATGCAGACGGCATTTTGACTCCGCACAGGTCAGCGTGAATGGAGGCAGTTTGGGGAGCAGAGATGTGGCCGGACTCGCTGCGTACGCTGGCTGTTGGGGTCTGGGCTCGCTGCTGTTGTGATTGCCGGGACAGTTTTGAGACCCTCCAGGAACTCCTCCCTCAGGATTCAGTCGCACAATAAATTAGTGGCTCTGCATTAATCCCCGGGAGACTGAATGAGTATATAGACCAGCTGCAAATGTGACAGTTTATGCTCGTGAAATGCTTTCTCTGCAGAACAAATACCGTACAATGCAGGCAGTGGGGTGCAAGCATTTCACTTGTTTCTTTTTGCCAATATATATCCAGCCTGACGGGACGCTCCATGACCAATGGTGTAGTTTGTTCTCTGATCCCCTTCAATCCTTGGTTTTGCGGAGCATGCTGTAAAGAAAGCTGCTCTACGGACCAGTGATGCCCTCTCATTTCATTTTGACCTCTCCTGACCTGAGGTGGATTTGAATCTCCGACTGACAGTGCTCAGTATCCCATTACTAATCTCCTGAGCCACCCAGTTGCCCCATAAATCTGTAAGTGATATGTTTAACAAAGTAGAGATTAACATCACACTGCCACGGCAGAATTAAGATGTAGTTATGTCTTGAACTGGCGCTGATTTATGTTGCACTTCCCTTCTGTAGGTGGAGCTGAAGATCAGCATCTTACTTAGGAYTTTTACTTCACCAAAAGGGCTTCATTTCATGTTTTGAAATATCCACCTAGCTTTTTTGCTTTTTGTTGGAATATTATAAACACTGACGATAAGCAGAGATGCTGCTCTACGCATAACTTTTTCCCACGGCCCCCCACCCACGAGGTGGCCTTGTCTGACTCCTCTTCCATTGCTGCTGTAGGGAGCTGCCTGAGGATAGGCTTTACTACATTATTTTCTGGCTATGAAATTATTATTTTTGTGAAAAGAAAATCATAGTGTTCTTTAAATAACAAAAACCAGTAGTTTAAAACCAATTTTGAAGTATTGCATTTTTACAAAATAGACAATTAATACGTTGTTCTCTTTTCATTCTCAACTGCTACTAAAATAACAAGACCTTTAGTTAGAGGAGTCTCAGGCTTATATAATAATTATGGTACCTTCCTTTCTCTTTTCTTCTACAAAGAATATTTTTCTGTCTTTTCATTCTAAACTGTTAGTTTGCATGGGTTTATATACAAAAGAAATTATCAAATTCTCTTATCCTATTGATGTAAGGGAGTAGGGTAGGTTAGCTGAAATGCTGGAGCCTGGTAAAACTGGAGAAATTTTGGATAACTTTGAGTCTGGCTTACCTTCAGAGCTCGTTGAGTGCTTTTTTYCTCGAAGGGTTTGGAAGGTGTCTGTTGAAGGTGGAAGGTATCAAAAGCAGGTTAGACAAGGGCACTGTGTGCTGATTGTGGCTTGGAATATTATGTAGTAAATATCCTCACAACATTTCTGTTTACTTAAGAACCTCTGATGTCCAGAGGATCTTTATCTGAAATGTGAGTGACAGCATTTTAGAAGTTCATTTAATTAAGCTTATCTGTGCTTTGCTGAGGTGAAATGAGTAGATTAGGAAGGTAGCTTTGAATAGGCCTGAAAAAGTCTATTAAATTAGTTAGAGCACATTAAATTAAACCAGTAGTTTTCTGTTACACATAAGACAGTGGTGCGAGCTACCAGAGGGATGGTGCTGGGGACGGTGTTCTCCTGTTCCCCTGGGACCGTTAGAGTAGCCGATGTCTAATTCCTTGCTCTGGTGGTTTTATACCTATGATAAAGTGGAGACTGAACTTAMAATCACATTTCTACTTAAAACTTAGTTTTGTGAGAAAAGATGGAAGAAACAATTTTGCGAAACACAAGTGTGAAAAAGTTATCTTAATTTCTTAATGTGGGGTGAAAGACCCAGGAAAGGGGGAATGATGCACATAAGCTAGTGCTGTACAGAGCACCAAATGAAATCCTTTTTCCCTTGTTCGTTAACATAGCTTCATCTTTTCAGAGATTAAATTTAACTGCAGGAGGATAACACTGCTCTCCAAATACCGGTTTTGTGCCGTTGCATAAGCAGTTGAGTGATSGAGGCCGGAATCTGCAAGCTGCCGTGTGCCGCGCAGCACGGTGGTGGGCTGGCAGGACGGTGCTAATCCTTACGGCATTAGGCTGCACCAAGAAGGAGTACCAAAGGGTGTGTGGGCTCAGCCTGCTGGTAAACACGGCATCCCCTCCCGGTCCTTGGTGCTGCCGGGTGTTCGGTCGCCGACCGGGCAGTGCCCCCGCCGAGGCTGCCGGCACCCGTCTGCCCGCGAAGCGATGCRGGTGGCGAGGAGCTGGAGGAGGCTGTGTCCTGGGGCCTTTCCGCCTCCTCACGCGGGTCCCAAGCCGCTCAGCTCTGGGCATTCCCGGAAGGGGAGGAGGAGTGAGTTGGTTGCCCTCGAGTAAGAAGAGGTCCCGTTTTCCRTGGTGCTGGTGGGTGCTCCCCGGCGGGCTGCAGCCCCCAGCAGTGACGGAGCTCCTGAGCCTTGGGTGCACTGGGGTGCTGCTGCTTCTCCAGCCCCTTGCCCCAGCCTTCCTCCCAGCTATGAGGAGTCTGTCAGCCTGCAGTTCATCAGCTGATGGCCGGGCTGGAGGCTGCGAGACAGTTTGCTTGGCTTTTTTTATTTTTGTGACTAGCGTAATGTTGGTAACATCCCATCTGACAGGCTGAGAAGTGCCGGCGAGGGGTTGGAGCTTTTGCAGGGTCCATGGTGGCCGGTGGCTGAATACACTGGGTTCATCTCATCCTCTGGACAGTGGTGACTAGCTTGCACCAATACAAGTAAATAATAATGGAGAGCTGTGGCTCTGAGTTTTGCTGTGTCAGAAGTATAAAAAAATGTTGCTAAAGGGTATTATTTAATAGTTGGCTTTGTATTGGGACATCTTTATATTTAAAATTCATTCAGGGTTTCTTAAAGAGTTTATTTTCCAGGTCATGCATCTAGGTAAAAGAAAAGCTTTAAAATAATTTCTAAGGCTTGGTTTCCTAAATTGCAGGTCTATACCAAAATAAAATAATGCTTTCCAAAACCAGGATTTGTTGTGAGGAGTTAAAGGTTCTTTCTGTTGAAAGTGAAAGCTAAAAGTGGATCTCTGGCYGTGAGCCATATTCCATCAGCTCCACAGAAATATTCATAAGGTAGATCAATAATTAAGCTCACTATGCAAAAATAATGTTGTGTTCGACTCACATTGCTCTGCRGTGCCTGTTCATACATGACTGCTTGTTTTAATTTTTTTTCCAACTGAGTTTTAGGAGTATTGCCAAGATTTAAGAATTTCTTTTGGAGAACTTGGTTTGACTATGTAGTGTATTCAGGTTATTCTGAATAAATTTCCTTAATTTTTTTTTATCCCAAGTGTTCTGAATTCTCATCCACTGGGTGAGTTGCTACTGCCCCAGTGTTYTTAAAGGGCAAGCTAACATAGAAAATGGATAGGATGGCAGTAGCATTTCCTCAGTCAGTACGACTGAATAAAGGGAAAACATAATAACTAAATTTAGCTGTTTTGCTAACATGCATTTATTTTCTCCCTTTGTCTTTAATCCTCATGTTTTCAGTCCTCACTAGAGATAGATGRCTTCAGGAGAATGGGATACAGGAGATCCTGTTTATTTCTTGTGCTTTATCAGCAAAATAGAAACAACCTTGTAGTTGCAGGATCTTTATAACTTGTGGGGAAAAGAAGTCCTTCTACCTAATACGTTCTGTCTAATTCCAGGGGAAATATGCTATTTATCCCCCTTGCGAATGGAGCAAGTTTGATGCAGCATTTGGTAAATGTGGCCTCTATATTTTCAAAGGGAGTAAAGACTTCAATTCCTACTCCTGTAGGCTAGAGGGAAGAAATGTGTTTTATGCCACCTTCTAAGGGAGAAACTTAGTGCTGCGCGAGGGATGTGCCTCGCCTGAAAAATTGAATTGCCGCTGGTAGTAGTTTGCTTTCTGCTCTTTGAAAAATTCTGTCTTCCAGGCCTGCAATTATATATCTTTTATTTATAAAACATCTCCTACAAGAGYACTTATGGTAGTGAAAACTAGCTGGGAAATAATTTCCCATTAATTACGCTCCTACATATCACATGATTCTGTTACCTGTATATTCATCCATTGTATGTACTGGCAGTGGCATCTTGTATGGTTTGTTAAACCCACTCATAGATCATTCATCCCAACTGCATCAATAAAACTCTTTRACTTGAATAGAGAGCCAGAATAATAATGACTGAGTTTCAGCAGAGTCATGGTTTGCCAAACAATTCATCTGATAAACTGAGCCATGTGATTTGGCACTGTTTTGTTTCTGCAGGGACCAAAAGTTTTCCCAAGCTGTTGGCTGAGGATTGCATGACTGATGCACACCTTTTACAGGGGTAAAGGGGATGCCTTTATTTGACCAGGTAGTGGAGAAAAGAACATTCCTGCCTTCTGAGGGGACAGAGGACTAAGRTGAATGAGAGGGACCCTGTGTACAYGATCTATCTGCCCGTTTCGGCTGAGTGCCCTAACTGTTGGCTGTTAGGAGGAGCCAGATCCGGCAGCGGTGAGGCTGAGCCCCTTTCCAGACCTCCTCGCTCAGAGATGCAGCTGGCAGCACAGACACACGGACCTTGTGACCTGTGGTCCCACTCCAGTTGCTGGTGCTTAGGCCCTCGTATAGTTAGAAAGTGAGTTAGAAAGGAATTTAGAAAGAAGATAGGACTGTGCTGGTTGGGTGTGGGGCATGGCCGGACAAGCATAGTGACCGGCAGCCTGCTTACATGGCTGGTGCTTTTGTCGCTTCATTCCATGTTTGTTCCTCCCCAAATCACCCACATCCCTCCCTTTCCTTGCCTTTGTCCTCCCCTAATCATCCCCTAACTCTTGTGCAATCCTGAAATGTTCTTCCCCTGCATCCYATTATGTRTGCTGTACCCCTGAGCAGTCTGAAAGGTGATCCCGAGAGCCGTCTTGATGGCTTTCACACCTGGACCATGGGGCAGATGCTCTCCAGGGACAGCCTTGGCAGGAGCCCTGGCAGGGTCCCTCTTCCTGGAGTCTGCCATTTGGGTCCCCCGCCTGCCTCTGTGCTTCTGCGCTCCTCGGGACGTGTGGAGATGAGCCTTGGACGGGCCGATGGATGTTTTTCTGTCTTTTAAAAATGAATGCGTGATGTCTTATTGAGTCTTGTTCAAAGCGATGACCCCCTCGAGGRTGTACTGGCGTGGTATTTTGCAGGCAGGTATGAATGAGCTTCTCCTCCACCATCAGCAGAGCTTGTATGTTTGGGGTCAGAACTRCACTAGGCATATTCACAACTGCCAGCCGTCACATAACTTGCTCACTGCTGTTGACTGCTCAAGCAGAACAAACTTGCATCTGTCCTGGGAGAAATCTGGATGGTACCTCTAATTCTAGGGGATGGTTTCAGGCTATAATTCCTCATCAGGGTCAAATGTCTCCTTACAGCCCCCCAAAAGCGAAGAAACCCAGCATTTTGTATGCTCTCTTCTTCCTTTCTACTTTAGCAATTATATATCTGAGCTACRTGCTGGCTGCTGGAAATTCTGTTCTAAGAAATCTCACCTTGCCCGTGGTTTTAATAAGGCGCTTTGGAGATAGACGTTGGACTGTGGGTTCTGCCTCTGAGCTCAGATGCTTGAAAGTCGGGTGTYGTCTTGCCTAGCATCATAACCTGCAGATGCACTGGTGGAGTCGACCCTGAATGTCTGTCCGAAGATCACAGGGAATTAATCATGAAATTGCATTAAGGCTMCTAATTCTTAGCATGCAGCTCTAAGCACTGAGCACTTCTCATTTCCTGGCTATGTGGAATTTAGGAGAGTTGAGGTGTTTTKTTTTTTTTTTTTGAAACAGGAAATACATTTGGTTATCTTTAATTGAGACTGCATTAGCTTCTAGTCATAGTACTGCTCTGTGATGTTGCTTGTAAAATGATGGTTTTGCTAGCACATGCATTTATGGTTAAGATCCTTTCTGTGCTTGTGAAATCCTCAGGTTTTTTTTTAATGCCAAGCCTGTAAACTCAGTATGAAACTTTAAACATTAAGTTGGTGAAATAATAATTGACAATACGTATGAATAGCGTTCTTCGTGCTATCGAAGGGCCAGAACAGAATCTATCTTGCTGTCAATACAACTTCAACAGGAATTGTGTGGGTGGATCRGAGCACTTATCCTAGCCATTATGCAGCAGTGGCATAAGTTAATGGAACAGATTGTCAGGGGGACTGTAGGAAGTAATCGCATAGGAAGGAAGATGTGATTTATGTATGAGAGATAATACACTGCATATAATGAGAAAGTTTGAAAAATAATGTATGGAGGAGGTGCACAGATGAAACTGTTAGCATCAACTCAGAAAATAACACTTTATTTCTAGCTGTTTATTGCTTTCTTGAACAAGCTCTAATAAGGCTGAAATCTTCCTGATTTTGGTATTTAATTCAAGCTGAGTTACATTTAAAAAAAATAAAAGCAGTTGTGTTATTTCTGAGGATGACAATAGGGGAAGAAGTACTGCTTGGGAACATGCTAAAAATAAGGTGACGTTCATGCTTGCTCACCCTCCCTCTGTTTTGGAGCAAAACCTTTGGATCTGCCAGCATGTTGCCTTTGTAGGATGGATACAGCTTTTGTTACCTTTTGAGGAAAGTCTGTCAAAAATTAAGAGCTTATAACAATAACACCCTCAAAAACAAACAAACAAACAAACCCCAAAACGGTAGTTTGCTCCAGGGAAAAATCTTCTATCTTAACAGTATCTTGGCAGCTGAATTGCCACAGCTTTCCTTCAGGCTGGGTGTCTTTTCCCTGTCTAAGGTGTTATGGTCTCCTCCAGCCCCTGTAAGCTGAGGGTGAGCTCCTGCGGGACACGTGCAGAGTGGGTCCGTGGAATGCCCATCTGGGACGTGGAAGGGGTGAGGGACAACCCAGTGGGAGAGGCAGTGACCAGGAGCCTGGAGCTGGGTGGAGGTGGTGGTGAGGAGGACTCCAAGGAGAGCTGGTGGGACGGAAGGGTCAGAAAGCTCAACAAGGTGAGTGGGGTGACACAGGAGGTGCCCAACATTTGTCCAACACCAGAGACCCAAGCAGGAACCTCTGATCAAAGAAAGAGGGAGGAGGATGAGGAGCCTGAGAGCAGGGAGTGCAGCTGGCAATGTGAGCGGGGAGAAGAGGGTTGAGCAGGACTGAGAGGATTTAGGGTCCAGAGGAGAAGCAGTGGCAGAGCAAAAGAAATATAAACTCTCAAACTGAGGATAGACAGAGGGTCTGTGCCCACTCATCGTACCCTCCTTTGCGGAAAGGAGCGTGAGCTTTGAGTTGTCTTTGTCTAAGATCAATGCGGAGATGAAGCACAAAAAACCTCCCCAAAAACCCGTAAGTGCTGCTTGGATAATGGAGTGCTCTCATTTTGTGCAGTTGGTGACAAATGCTTTGTGATCTTTCACATTCATTTATTTTCTTCAGATATCAGTGATGGGTGTTCCAGTCTTTTAGCTTCCCAGAACAAAAATCCCGAGGAAGAAATTTGACCTATGTAGCACGTTTGTGAATTGTTGCTTTACATTTATAGCTTTTCAGTTTGGCAGATAAATAACAGTTGCAGCCAGTGCCTCTTTCAGCTGCGTGCAGCACAATTATGATGGGATTGTTTTTTGGGGCTCTCTGACATTATAGTTGTTGAGAGCTCAGTAGAAGAGCTGGATTGATTGCACCAGGGCAATGTTTGCCCGGAGTGCTGTGTTTGCCATGGTAGGATGATGTACTGGCATCGCGCTCTGCTACTCTCTCACATTGCTTAGCTAATAAGCCTCAACTCAGGCATGAAGGAAATAAATGGGATAAGTGGATGGGTGAGGTTGTGTGTCTGTGTGGTTTTTGGCCTCTTGCATTAGGGCTTATTGTCTAGTGCTTGGAATAAGCAAAATGGGGATAAGTAGGTAGAAAGTTCATTTGAGAAATTGTTCCAGAATAGTTTAGCAGGGCTGGGCAGCCCTTCTCATCCTGGGAACAAAGAGCTTTGCCTAGCTGAGAGCCACACAACGTGCAGTGTTCGTGGAAAGCTGTGGAGAGACTGAGTTTGGGGTAGGTGCCAGCTGGGTGCTCCCAGCAGTCCCACCACTCTCCCGGGGGCTGGGGCTGCATTGGTGATGTCGGTCTGAGTCGCCTCTTTGGGCTTGTGTCTCTCCAAGKGGGGTGCTTGGATGGCCCAGTGTTCACTCCATGCCAGCACAAGACCGTGAATTATTTACTAAACAATTTATAAATTGCCGTCTTATCCTTGAGATCCGAAATTCTGGGATGAAACATGAAGAACGCACATTGCAGGCAAACACCTCTATGTCTTATTTTTCCCCTGTGGCTGTTAAGTAACCGAGTTTAAGGAGCAGGCAAGTGTAAGCTTACGATCTGCTTGAAGTAAAATCAAAGTGTGACAAAAATGGCTAACTGAGCACAGCATTTGAACACCGGGCTGCCAATGGCAGAAATGGCCCGTCGACTCAACAGAACAAGACTCCTGCATCGGGTATCCAGCCTCCTCGCAGTTAGCTTTGAAGCCCTCGTTATGCTGTTCTCGGAGCAGGTGTCACATCTTCGAAGGGAAATATTACAGGCTTTGATGGAAGATAAGAAAAATGTTACACGTCCACTTAGTGTAACTTTAAACAAAGGAATTGTATTTTAAATGCAAATGTCTTGTTTGTTTTTGAGTTGTAAGGAGCTGAACTGCTGTCTTAAAAATTGATTTGCCTTTTAAGTGTCATGGAAACCTGTTTTTAGGATTGCTAATATGTGTTTCTCTTGTAACCAATTCTACTCGCTACAAAGGGGAATCACAATTTTCTGGAAGTGTATGTGCGGGTGGTGCTACACCGTGTATACATATGAATAAGTACCAGTCGTKGTGTCACCTGGGAATTAGGGCAGCTTGGTGTCTGCGGTGGTGGTTCACAACCTGGAAATGGCCCTGATCCCATTCCAAACATCATTTCGGAACTCTTTCCACATGGCATCTTGTTATTTGTTGGTGCTAAGGATAAAAATCACGACAATTTCAGAATAAAATACAAGCTTAGGGCAACCTAACAGTCTGACTGGGCTGCCTCTTTTGGGTGTAACCTATGGTTTTACCAACACACATTTGCATGTTTAGCATAGAAATGAAACCAGGCTATTTCTGCCCAAGGAACACGTAGGTGCTGGGACCGTGCTGGGTCACCTCAACATCAGCAGAAGGCAGCTCTCAGGACCTGCAGACTTCTGGTTCTCTCTGCTCTGACGGCGGTGTCTCACACCACAGCTTTCACTAGTTTGCAATAATGAACGRCAAATCTTTTGCAAATATTTGTACGGCTATTCCCCCTTAACTCCTAGGAGAGGGAGAAAATAATCAACTTTCAATTGCTGATATTTCAGCTCATTGTTTCCTACAACTGTAGCTGCTGAYCCTAATGTGAACACACAGAAAACATATGCCGCGTTTTATTTGCCAGCTATAGAAAAGATGCTTTTGGAGAACAGGAGATGTCACATCTGCTTAGTCCACAAAATATTGTCATCTCCATTGCACTGAATGSCTTCCTTTGTAGTAAATGCTGCATTTCAGGTTGCCTGTTAAATGGGGTCTGTAAACTGTTTTAAATGTTCTTTATCTTACAAAGTTTCTCTTTTGTTTACAGCAAGGGAAGCCGTATGTCTTTGACAGAGTGTTACCTCCGAATACAACCCAGGAACAAGTTTATAATGCCTGTGCCAAGCAGATTGTTAAAGGTAGGTGTTGTCTTTGTTTATTCCCGTTTGGGGGGGCGGGGAAAGATGTCTCCCTGTCCCCTCAAGCTATTTAAAGACAGGATAATAAATGCTTAGATGTCTGTATGGGAGTTTAGTAATTAGTAATTCCAAGCATTTCCTTTTTTAGAGACTTGTCTGTGTGAAAAAACCAAACCCAACCAAAAAAAACAAAACAAACAAACAAAAAAAAGAAAAAGAGCTGAAGGAATTGCAGTAGTTGTTCCTTATTTTCTCTTTGTGTATGACTGTTTTTCCACACAAATACTTGCTTTTTGTGATACAATATAAGCAACAAAAAGCATGTTCTTCATGCAGCATGAGGCCGTTCAGGATGAGCGTGGAATAGCTGTGTCTTTGTATGGAAGGATGGACCATGAAAAGAAAACTTAGAAGGCACTGGTTTTGTAGCTGCTTTGCACGCTGATAGCTTGCATTTAAAAATGAAATGAGAATACAAGTGCCTATTGGATAACASCTTGTTTGTTTAAAACAAAACCTTCATAAACTGTTGAAATTTCAAGATTTTARCTTGAGAATCAAACTTTTTGGGTGCATTTTAATTGCCTGCCCTACTTGCCCCACCTCCCAAACCGCCCTCAGACCTCCYACTTGGTTCTGATGCCAGATAGTCCATCCATGATGGTATTAAAACTGCTGCAGCATCTCAGGGGTTACGAGTAGTACCTGGTCTAGTTGTTCTCTGGCCTTGTGTGGTGTCCCCGTTCCCCCCAAGATTCGGTCCTCGGTTTTTGTTTTTAAATCAAAGTATGCAGACAGTGGGAGTGGTGTCAGAGCTGGTCAGAGTGGTGCTTTCATAGGAACGCAAGGCTGCATGTTGAATGCTGTGGGATTTATGAGGYGTGACAGATTTGGGGTTGCTCATAGGTGCAGGAGCTACCGAAAGAGTGTTGAAGGACTCGGTAGCGTTTCAGGCGTGGAGCTGGATCCGCTGAGAGCTTGTGTGTCTGCCGGTGGGGAGAGGTCCCTGGGGTGAGCAGCACTGCTGCAAACCCTGGGGTTTGTTCTGGAGGAAATTGGTTGGCTCACTCGGACAGCCTCAAGCAAACCAACATGCGTGTAGTCTGGATGATWGGGGGTGAGGACCAGAAGCTAAATTATTTGATGTTGGAGAGAGGAAATGAGTCATAAGGCTTCAGTTGCCTCTTCTCAGAGGGGAGCCTAATTACGGCAATTCTGACTTCAGACGGGTAAGCCCTTAATAAAAACTGGTGGGACTGGAGTTGCAGAGCTTAAAAATTATTAGTTTGGGTTACTGACACACCACTCAACTTTTGGAAATTTGGGGAACTGTTCCAATGCTACAGTGTGTGCTAACAGAAGCAGCACATCGCTGTTTGTAGACTTGTGGAGKGTATTTATATCCCCTGTGGAAGCTGGTTTCCTCTGAAAATTATTAGAGAAATAAAATCCTTTGAGAGCAATTTGGAAGACCTAAATCAGCGACTAAGTTGTCTTTATTAACCAAATAGAAAGGCAAATACTTTCCAAAGTCCTATTTGAAAATAGAGTTCAAACATACTTTTGCATGTGTGTTAACTTGGACCTTCTAGATACTTTGAAAGGCAAGTTTGATGGGGGGGAGAGGGTGTAGAAGAAAGGAAAAGAGAAAGAGAAATGGAGGAAAAAGGAGAGAACGAGAGAAAGAGTGAGAAGGAGAGAGATGGGGAGGGAGAGAAAGGGAGAAGGGCGAGAGAAGGAGAATGTAAGACAGGGAGAGGGTCTGGGAGGGAGGGAGRGAGAGCACARCATTACTGGAGTGATGTTCTTGAGCTCTGGGCTTAAATTTCCTTACGTTTAATTTCCAGTTTAAAGCCTAATAAAGTGAAGRATGTGAAACGGACTGGGCTGTTTCTGATAGACTGGAACAATGTAATTTACTACATGGAAATACGAGCTGAGTGCATTACAACTTGGAGCACTATTTAAATCTTTGAGACTTTTTGAAATAGCTTTTCAAGGTTACCATTTGTTATCAGATTTCATTATACTCCCATGAAATGGCTGATGGTTTCATTGTGATTAATGTTATTACAGAAAATGCCAGCTGGCCTAACAATCTCTAAAACAATGGTTATAATAACTATGTTGACAATAAGAGAGATCTAAATGAGKTTTTTTCACTAAAGAAGAAATGGGATTAGGTTTAAGTAAACAGCTCAATGACTAAGTCAAAGTATTTCACATTCCATACGTGAGAAACATGAGAAACAAGGAGTTTTTTAGAGGAGAAGCAGCAATCTGTGTGTTACAGCGATTTGCATCGGGGTGGGCGCTGGGATGGTGTTTGTTCAAGGTATTCCCAAGGGCAGAAGTACCAGTASTGGAAGTGTATGGGGAATCATCACTGGTGCATAGGACCACAGTTTGGGAACTTATGTTCGCATTTTTTTAGSCAAACTGAGAAATATCACTAAATCTGAAAGGGAACAATAGCATGTGATTGCCACTACTTTTGCTTTTTTTCCCATAGCTGTTTATTGCCAGAAAACAGCTTTATCTTCTYAACCTACACAGATGGATGTCTGTATCTGGATTTTGCATCCTTCCTACAGTTACATTGAGGAGAGAATAAATAATGGCCCAAGCTATTCCTGAACATRTTAGTGCCCATGTGAACATCTGCACATTTGTGTATCGTATGAGGAGGAGGAAATTGCTTTAATGATTTTTTGGGTGGTGGAGTTGCTYTCACTGGGTAGCTTATTGACTTTCTATTCTGGTTACAAATACGGGCCTGAAATGTTGAGTCGCAGAACTAGGAAGTTTAGAGATGAAAAAGATAAGTATAGAGCTAAAAATTTGGTCGTAGAAATGAGGCTGAACAGACTTGCGTAAAGCCATTTGGTCTTTCTTCTTGCCATGAAGACTCCTGTACTTGCCAGTGGTCCATTTGGAAGGTCTCCAGCCCACAGCCGCCCTTGGCCATTGSTTGCAGAGCTCTGCTGGGCACTCCAGTGCTGCTGGAAAGACGTTCTGGGTCCCTAACCYGAGCGAGTCTGTGTTGTAGCCCCCACACAAGGGCTGCGGTTTTAGACCGTTGCTACTTGTCCCATCCATCCTYGTCAGGACAAAGGCCGTCTGGCAGCTGTTGAGTGGCTGAGTTGAGTAGCTGGCTTTTGTGGGGAGGGCAAATCAAACTGAAAACCATTGTAGAGAGAGTTGGACCAGGAATTAAGAAAAGCACTTGGTCTTATTTTGTTTTTATGAGTTACGTAAAAATCCCAACTGATCTTTGTTCGGTCACTTTGTTCATCTGRTTTTTTCCCCCCCTCTCCCTTGCTCTTAAGTTTTGTGCAGGCTGTTTCTATCAGCAACTGTCTTCTCTCTTTATCCCGTTGACAGATGGTATATTAACTGTCTTAAGGTGGAAAGCCTTCCAACAAAAATCACCTCTTCTACCACAGAGACCACTGACTTCTTTTAATTGCAGGTGGTGCAAAGGACTGGTTTTTATAGAATAAGGTATTTTTTGCTAATTGGGAAGGTAAATTACTTATCTGTGCTTCCTCAAGCAGCGATGTATCTCAGTATACATTGATGCAAATTCTGAGCAATTTTCTTACATAACAGTTGATTAATCAGATTATTTTCCCCCTAGGCTGTGTACAAGTATAGAGCTGACATTGGACCTTGCATTTCACCTGGAGATAAGAAGCCCTTTTTTAAAATTCAACCTATTTTTTTAAAATGTTAACCAARTTTGGCCAAAAATGGAAATAGTAGTAGTGAACTCTTAGATTGTGCTTAACTGTCCTGGGGTGGAATTTAAAAGGTATTTGGATGCTAGGTGATATTTKAGAAACAAAAAGGAGTTGCACATGTTTGCTCGAGGATTTCGGACTTCCTCCGAGGACAAATAATCCCTTATCTCCTGTGAGCCAGGGGTGTGCAGCGTAARAGCGGTGTCTCTGCCTCCCTGGTGCCGCGCTCTGTGTTTCTGCTGGTTCGCCCAAGTTAGACCCACTGGTGCAAGTTGAGAGGAGCTCCYAGCAGAATTCGTTTTAAAGTTTTAATCATCAACAGTCTTCGGGAAATTGCTAAGCAGCTAATTTGCTTTTGTTACTACTTTAATCTTTTCCAAAGGCATCGCTTAGTATACATTGGGGTTTTCTTGGAAAAAATGCCGTTGAAATTGCACCCGTGAAAGTGCAAGTGAACGGGCTTTGAACGTGGCGCAGGCGGATGGCCAGCAGCGAGGCTCGCCAGCTGTGCTCTCCTGCSTTCAGGCTAGCGTTGTTGCAGCCCTTCCCTCCCACTCAGGTTCGTTCTGTGTTGAACTGGAAATCAATGAGGTGTTCCCTTCAGAAAAGAACTGGGGAATCAATGTTTTGAAATACCAATAACGTGARATTTGGCCCTGTTTTGAAGCCTGTTGGCAAAATTATGGGTCAAAGGCATGAACTCAGGATAACACTGCATCTATGGCTGGACATCTGTTTTTTATCTATGCAATTATTATTTATAATTCCTTATTTTAAGCTTTGTTTCCTTAAAGCAAGAATAAGCAGTGTCTCTATTTCTATAAACAGATGAGGATGCTAAATTCATACAAAATGTTAATACCAGAATGACAGTCATTRTAGTCTGTAACTTAGTCATTCTCCTAGATTTCAAGACTTGAAAAATTTACACAGCAGTACTCTGTGGAGGTCTATACAACCTCTGGCATGTCTGTCCTCTTCAGCTCCCCAAAATAGTTCTGCCACAACTTAAACAGTTATACTCTGTGTTTGATTCTAATAAGTATTTTTAAATGGCTTCATTCCAAATTCATCCTTATTCAGTATTGCTGTATATGAAATGTGGGTCTACGTCGTGGTTGTCTCGGAAAAAGATCTCTTTGCCTTTCCTTTCTTTTTATYCATTTCTTTTCTTTTGAAATCATCTTTCTGTGGTTTTTATCTCAACTTTTTTCACACTTGTTTCTCCTTCATTCTTTTTATATTTTTCTAACGTACCTTATTTGATTCTCCTTCCTAGCTGGACCATCTCCATACATACATATGGAGATACATATAGAGGGTGGGAAACGTAACAAATATTTCAGAAGCAGAGAAGGCCAACTCTCAAAGCAGGAGATGCGTTGGGARGTGGCCGTGGACAGGAAACTTTCTGCCCTGCCAGATGGCAGCTGGGCTTTGGTGGCTGCTCTCAGCCCCCTCTGCAGCCTGCAAGAGCTTTTATTTTTCCCTGTTTGCCCCCCCCGGCTTTGCTGCTCTATCTCTGTCCGGTGCTTCTGCTCCAGAGGCCCGTGGCAGAGCCCCGGTACCGAGTGCGATGCCGCTGGCCGCCGGCAAGGGGCATTGGGCACGGTGGCGAGGGGAAGGTGGGCGTCCCTACGCGGAGCACCCTGGCCAGCACCCTTCTCACTGCCCCCGGGGGCTCGGGGGGGCTTTCCGAGGAGGCTGGTGGGAGCAGCACGGGGTTATCACCGCTGGGTTTTTTTTAGATTGAAGGTTTCCTTCATTCTTTATTAGCAACTGTAATAAGTATTACTCTTTTTTGCATGAAAGCTGCATAAATAGGTGGCCCTACTTAAGACTTTAAATTCAYTTGCCTGGAGCAAGTCCAACCCAGTAATCCTTTCAACGGCAATGAATGGACGTGGGACTGTGCGTAAGAACCAGCTGGTTTCCAACCCTCCCGGATTTCTGAAAGCTACTGTAGACATTAACCACTGCAAAGTTAAAAATGGATATTTTTATATCTTAATGCAATATAAAATTACTCCTTCTGCCTTGAGAGAAGTATATTTTCAATAAAGCAAATTCCTGTTCGTCTAACTTTCTTCTTGCTTTGCTCTCCTGCTTTGCAGACAAGCTTGGAAATTAATGAGGCCATGAACTGTTGAGGGTGTTATAGTAGTAGAAATAYACAGTATGAGTTTGTTTAACTTTCTGTATGGTGCGTGATGGTTTAAAATGCAGGCAATTAAGTTTTCTCTTTCCCATGTTACACAGGTATATTGGATAATATCTAGTGTCYAGAGATATTTTTTTTCCCAGGAAAGTGAGAGAGATGTCAATAATTCTACAATTCTCTAATTTACATTTTATTATGATTTTTTTTTGGCCTAAAGGTAGCTAGTTATGTCATATTTTCCCCATTCTTTATTGCACAAACTATTTTCTAATGGAGCTTCAGTATTTTAGAAGACTTCTGAAATGCCGATAATCCAGCTTTAAGATGTCAATATGAGTTTTAATTGTTTTTCKTCTTCTTGCAGATGTTCTTGAAGGCTACAATGGCACAATCTTTGCTTATGGACAGACATCATCAGGAAAAACGCATACTATGGAGGTACAGTGGCAAAATTAAATCAGTTTGGTAGCAGCAGTAGAATTATATGTACCAATTACCTGAACAAGCTAGCTAACTGGAGCAGTCAGCTRTGAGTGACACATAAAAAGAGATCTGGGTATGTTTAGCTTCTGCTGCCTTTCAAGCTGTAGTATTTCTTTCAATGTGGAGTTTTTTCCAAGAGATGTCTACAGATACCTAGCTAAACTTACACGTGGTGGGTAAAAAATATCAAAATATAGTTCCTCCATATTTGTCACAACAGTTTAGGTATGTGTATATTTAAAGGATTTCAGTGAGATTTGTTAATGCCCAGATGAAAACAGTAATAAGGACCTGTAGAGTTCCCTTGCATGCAGGATTATGAAAATTCATGCTTTGGTTATTGGTTCTCTCATTTGCACTCCCCTTCTGGGAATACCACTCTCGCATGCTGCAGCACAGATGGATGAATTTGAGAATTGTTGCTTTGGAGGGGGAGAATACCAAATTATACCAAATTSCAGTGGCTGCAGTCCTAAGTCTGTTCATATTTCTGCCACATGAAGTGTGACAGTGTAGTTTTTTTCCTGTTTGTTTTTTTTGTCTGTTCAGTTGGAAGACATTTAGATATTTTAGTCTCTTGCTAAAAAAGGAGGATCATTCAAGCATTTAATCCTCACATAGGATTGTTCCGTGACAACACTGTACAAGCTGGGTGTGTATGTCTTGGAGCATTTCAGTTCAACTGTGAACTTCAACCAGGAGGTCTACAGCAAAGTTTTGCTAAATGAAAGGAGAAAATCAGCTTTCATTTGTTTAACAGCATCAGATGGTTTTGCTACACGATTAACACAGGTGACCTATCTAACCTGAAGGTTAAAGGAGAAGGAAAGCAATATTCTCTCGAGCCAACAGGCCCTGGTGAAATTGCTGTTCAATTGCCACAGTTGTTCCTTTCCTGGAGGACRCAATAACTGATGCCTCACGTCTAATTAAGTCTGTCCTTGCGAGGATGGGGGAAATTACTAGCTCAGCCCTCACAGATGGCACAATGGCTGAGTAATCCACCAGCTCTGAATGTAATTAAATCAAAATGTCTGCAGGGCTTGAGCTGGTGCTTCCACATGGCATAGGGAAAGATCTCTTAAAGCCAATTTATATTCAGAATTATGAGCTGTGATAAAGAAAATTACTGTAGAAAAATGGCTGGTCTACTTCTTTAATAAAGAAAAAGCTGTCATTTTAAAGTGGAATCAAATCTATATTCAGTTTTAATCCCCCTTTTAATCTAACATCCTCTTGTAAAGTTGCTAAAGTATGTTATGAAGAAAAAAATAGTCTGAAGTTTAAGAAATAGTAAATCCTCTTGGTAAAGCTGTTATGGAGGATTTTCTGTGAAGTGTGAAATGCTTCATAGTGTTAGTGTTAAGCTTAAACYGGACACGGTAGTATAATATAGCCAGGATAGGCTTTCTGATATATGTAGGTCTTTCTCCTGTGCTAGATAACACATTTGCCAACAGGATATAACTAAAACCTTCTTAAAAATTACATATTTTTGCCCATAAGATTATATTGATGGGCTTTGACCTTATAATAGCGTTTTCAATAGTGGGTCCCTATAGATTGTAGTTACTATGTCAACATCCTGAAATAAAACAGCACTGTCTCAAACGTTACACTTCACTAGCTACTGCCTGCCTGCCTGCCTGCTATGTTTAAATGTGGAAATTAATGTTCTTATTAAAATGAGAGGCTTTAATGAGCGGAGAACTCTCTGTCCTGGTGCTTTAGGGGAGTTTACTAACTGCAATGTCAGCATGGCAGCAGCAGCACATTTCTCCAGACTTTTTCTGAGGTTACAGCTAAATCCATGAGAGTGGTGGTTTTGTTTTTTTTTTATTCCAGCTTTCCAGTGAATAACCTACCTTTACCTTTCTCCTCCCTGCCAGTTTGTGGTCTCCATAAATTATAGTGGGACCTGATTCAATCACCTGTTGTTTTAATAAAAATCCATTGATAATAAAGTAAAAATGATACTTTTTCTTCAATACATCACAGAGTGCTGGTCTTACAGCGTTTTAAAGGTCTTAACTCTTTCTTCGCAAAGCAGTGAATGGGATCTTGCTTCACTGAAGTTTCTACTGACTTAAATAGTGAGAAAGCCCAAGAAGCTGTAGATGCAGTGATTGAGTTACATGCACACTTAATCATGTTTTACAGATTGCTTTCTCTTCTGAGCTAGAGAAAGCTATGTAAAGGAAAGCATAATTATTACAGGGCTTGTTGAGGCTAGGAGAATGTTTAATTACATACTTTTATAAGTTGTCACTTACCCAGAGCCCAAGCAGTTATTAGAGGAGAGGTTTACCTAGTGCAGTGATCCCAAAGCCGATGCACCTCTGTGCRGACAGAAGTCTCTGCAACAAAACTTTGAATTCAAACTGTCCTTCGGCTGAGCTAACAACCCAGCTTGATCAAAGCTACTATAGAAAAGGGGGCACTGCACAGCTCTAGCATTTCTCGTTCTGTAGCTGCCTTTGCCTCTGCTGCCTTAGGAATCGTGCATCTGCAGTGCTAATAGTGTAGATGTACCTTTGGTTGCACTTGTGTGCGCTGACGAAGTAACAGCAAATCTCTGTTTATTCTAGTTTAGGAAAAACTCCTTTCCCCTCTTTGGGAAAACTCCCTCTGTGCAGTAATTCAAGGTAGTMATTTGGTTTCAGTGAGCTTTTCAAGGACTTCTTCAGGGAGAAGGGATGGATAGTGTGAAAATTGTATTGCGGTCTCTGCTCAATAACAGCGCTGTGTGATGGAACTGAGTGCTGTGCTGGCAAGGTAAAACAAAGTGTTGCGGTTTGGTTTAAGTGTGTGTTTGTGCATACAAGTTTTCCTCTCCGTCAGGGATTTGGTTTATTTAATCACCCTCTGTTTCATTCTCATAGTCTGAAATAAAATGGTATATCATACGACAAGGACTTTTTAGTTTTTGAGAAGCTTAATAGGATGGTGGATATGGTGTAGCATCTAACTGCTTCCACTGCAGAAGGTAATATTATTTGTATAATATAAATAAAATATTCACAGTTTAGATACAGCCGAGTGCTGCTTTATAGGGAAGGCAATCAGCAATATAACTGATTTATCTATATTCCCCCCCTCCTTTTTTTTCCCCAAGATGTGTAATTCAAGGGCAGAAACCTAGTAACTGCTTTAAATACAAGCTTTGAGATAGAGGGAGAGATTGTGTCAGTTCTTCTTGTTAAATGTCCTTCATCCTAGGTTGATGCTTAGAAGTTGACTGTCATTTCATCAGCTTTAGCATAAAGGAAGCGATGTCTAGAAAGACTATATTTGAGTATACTAATAAAGGCTGAGAAACGTGGAAAAGAGGTCAATGTGATCCACTAGTCATTCACATGCATGCATAATATTGAGAAACACATGTACGTGTGTGTGGTTTTCTTCCTATTTTGATAAAAAAATTTTGGCGTTTGATAATTTTCAGCAATTACAGATAAAATCTGACTTCCCATGATRTGGAATTGTATGGCTAGCCACTATATTTAAAAAAAATAAAAAAGTCCTACCACTATTTGGAGTAAGATGCTTTGTTGTGCTGATATGGAGAGTAATACTTGGACAAAGGTATATTCAAAAGGTGTATTAGAGTTTCTAGATGCTATGTTCTGATGGAGTCTTACGACTACTGACTTGTTATTGCATATTTAAGCGGTTTCATAAAACATTTGGAAATAACAATACAGTGTACACTGTACTCAGAAGGGGGTTTTATTTTGAGTTTATATTTCTATTCGGTTTTCAAGCAATGTTAGCTTTCCTGTACGTGTCTGGCTTTTTCAAAAAGAGCAATGCAGCTGAAAGGAGCCATGCAGCCAGGGAAACGGTTGTTTTTAGTTAATATTCAGTTCTTGAAAGAATAGAGGAAGGTAGTTGTGCAAATTAACATGGAGAACGGTAGTGTTGGTAAGGCACAGTTCGCTGGCAATGGGCCCAGCAAGCTCAAATCAAAATATATTACTCTAATCYCCAAATCCCCGCAACCTGGCTTTCCCTTTAGCTTTCTAGCATAGTGGTGAAAGAGAAACAAAATGCTTTAACACCTCTTGTTTCTGACATGTTTCCAAATATCTGATTTAACTGGGAGAACCAGGCTGCAGTTTGTACGTTCGTGTTTATTTGTCTATCTTTGGTCGGAGAGTGACAGTGTAAATGGCGGCAGGACAGCACGCTTGGCAMATGGCAGGAGCTGACAAAACAAATCGGTGCTCCCTCGGGTGAAGAGTGCTAACACGTCGAGTCGTTCTGCCGCCTTTTCTGTGCACTTACATCGAGCAGATCCCCCCAGAGCAGCAGACRCGTTCATAGGGGCCCGCTGGAGGAAGGTGTGTTTGGAGAAGGCTTTCTCCTCTCTTGCGCCCGAGCAAGGCTTTCCAACTTACGGTTTGGTTTTGTGTCCGCAGGGGAAGCTGCACGACCCTCAGCTCATGGGAATCATTCCGAGAATTGCACATGACATCTTTGATCACATCTATTCCATGGATGAAAACCTGGAGTTTCATATAAAGGTAAACGCAGAATGACGTGTTACRTAATGGGTCGGGTGGAAGAAAGTGGAGCTGGATGGGAAACCTGCATTCATGCTATAACACTGTGCTGCAGAATTTTTCCTTTCTCCCTTTTATAACTCAAAAAACCATTAGGTTACTGAGGCTATTTACTAGAAATAATCTGATACAGTTACTAGCCTTTGATGGAAATTTTTTTTGAGTGTGTTTTCAGCTCAGGTTTGCTAGTCCGTTGGTTGTCCTGTCTCTCACCACAGCTGACAGGCTAGCCAGTAAGAAGACACTTCACTGAAGCTTCTCCAAAGACTGTACCTCAGCCCCGCTAGTTATGACCATAAATACTATTGATCTGCATGACGTTTGAGAGAATACTGACGTGTTKTTCCTATCTCAGTGACATAAACAGTCCTGTGGGTTTGAAATGGAGGAAAGATGGCTTTGGGCAATTTACGGAAAGATGCTTAGAAGTAATTTTTAATCCCAAAATCTTACATATGGGTTCCTTGAGATGATGGACTAAGTCTTGATTTGAACAGCTGATATGTTTTCCCTGTCCTTATTGTGATACCAAACATACGATCTCAAATTATTTGAGTGACCTTTAATTCCTACTGTTCATCCCGTCTCCCGGGGAGCTCTCAGCCATGGGGGCATCGGTCCATCTGGCAGAACTGGGATCAGGGTACAGCTTTCTTCTAAGTGGACATCAGTAAAATTACCCTATGGATTGCAGGAAAAATGGGTACTCCTCTGTGCGATCCCTCCCCCGAAACACACAAAATATACCTAGACAGCTTCAGTAACGTTAAGTAGCTGAGCACAGGTAGAGTGTGAAAACACTGTCCCTTCTCCTGCTGTGACCAGGTGATGCTCTCTGAGAATGGAGCTCTCCTCCTCTGTCCCTCTTGTGCCTCAAAGTTGGAGATGAGTGACAAGTTAGTGCTGCTTGTATTAAAGCCCTTGAAGCACTTCTGGGGATATATATGTTTTTTATTTTTTATTCTCCCAATAATCTAGCAGAGTACCTCTGAACCAGTTACTGTATTGAGAGCCTTCTTAGCAGTGCCTCTTTGTGGGTGTGCTCATGAAGTACAGACAGAAGAAGCAGACATACAAAGTACAAATAAACCCTCTAAATATTTTTATATATATATTTTAGTATTTTAATAATATTTTAATTGTAAAATGTTGAGCTTCTTAAGAAGAGATGCCTCTGAATGAATTTKCATAGAAATGGCTTCCATAGGAGTGACACTGATTTCTTTTCGTCACCTGTAAAGCTCTCCTGTGGCTATTGCTATTCTACAYGGTAGCACTTGGATACCAACAGATGGGGACCCCCTTGTACAAGACGTAGAAAATTCCTGTCCTGGCGGAAGATTATCACCTTATAAATCATGTTCTGCCGGCACTGAATTGTTTCAGTGGTTTCTTATCATAGTTGACGTTTATGAATATCTTAACAGAAMAGCTGCCTAAATAGCAATGAATGAGTGAGTGATTATACAAGGAGCTGTCATTGAGAGAAATGCATGTTCTGTCATTGGGAGCAAAAATTTAACCAAACTGTCACACTCTTAATAACTGAGCCAACGTTGAAAATTAATATCATTTTTTTTCTCTCCCTCTTTAATAGACACCCATTTAGAACAGGGAGGGGAACTTGGTATCTCCTGTGTGTGTCGGTCCTCAGCAGTGTGTTAATAGGATAATATAAAGCACGTGAGTTAAATCTAGTTGAACCGGACTGTTGAAATGAGCTGGTCCAGAGGATACCTTTAAATGGGACACAGGTGAAGTAAATGCACAAAAGCAAAACACATCTGTATTTAAGAGCAGTTGTCATATAGGAAGATCAACCCATCAGTATAAAAAGATAGATATAATTTATTTTTCACGTGAGAGAAAATAATACTTTACTAGATAGCTAGAGTTCAGTGATWCCTAAAATTAGCCATCTAGTGTTCTAGCTAAATAATCCTTGGATAAAGCTTATTTAGGGTAAGGTTAGGCATCACCCTCCTAACACATTCCTGTTTGCTTCTGTAGGTCAAATACCCTTTTATTTAGAGAGTCATTCATTCATTCTCCCTCTCCTTAATATTTTATTTTTCGAGGACAATTGTCTCTGTTACAGAAAAGCTCRTTTTCAGTTTCTTCTTTGGGACTTGATTCAGGACAGAACTTTTACATATGCTTCATTTAAAAGTTTAATTTAATTTATATTGCTTAAGTTATGTAATTTGTATGTTAAACCACTGAACGTGCTGTGTGCTTTTGTGCTGGTGAATATCAATATGCCTCTTACAGTTGTCAAAATTTACCCTCCTCGTGATGCAGCTGTACTGATACGACACTAGCTGAATTGATTTGATTCTGTTCAATATTTTTGTGTCAAAAGAATGATGAAGATAAGATTTGTCTGGAGGKTTTTTGTATACTTTCCTGATGAATCACTGATAAATGCAGAAAGATCAGACATGTAAATCATTCAAATTACAGATACTTTCACGTGAAAGATGTGATTCAAAGTATGTGGGAGGTAGATTTTGTTTTTAGTTTGACAGATATGGAAATATAGGTACAGAGATTTTTAAATCACCGAAGTTTAAATCTGTAATGTTTATGATTACTTAATTAGGTTTCCTACTTTGAGATATATTTGGACAAAATAAGGGACCTACTTGATGGTAAGTTCTGCATTTCTTATGTGACAAAGTGGTGCTGGGCTTGGTATAGTGCTTTGAATCAACGCTTAAGGGGGAACAGTTACTTTCTTTGAGTGATTTAAATTTAAGCCGTATGACTGGGTTTGTGAAAGAGAATTTTTCAGTTTAAGTCATCTATCTCTGACTCTCATGCACCTACCTCTGCTGTGCTACATAGCTTGATTATAAATCAGTGAGTACAGAGAATTTTACAGACTTCAAGGCACGTCCGAGCCTCATTGGCAATGTATATTCTTAAAGTAAAACTGTGTTCTGTTGAGGTTTTTTTGTTAAATTTAGAATACATTTGGTTCAACTTATTCCTTGGTTTGCTTCTGTTGGGTAGAGTTTGTTGGGAGTTACCTTTCTCTTTTACAGTTTGTGTGTCTGTATATGCATGCTGTATGTTGATGAAAGTGSGAGTTGTGTGTATTCAATCAGTCTGAAGACAGAGAAATGTATGCTAATGGTAACCCAAAACCAGGAACGTGTATTTGAGCTTTTTTGAATTCCAGGGAGTTCTTCAGTTTCTTTTGAAATTTTTGCTGCTTTGGCAAAATCCAGCTTGGTCTGTGTTTATTTTATTAATCCAAGCAATAAACAAAAGCTCTTGTGCCGTAAAGTTAACTTTAAAGAAACAGATACAATATTGACAGAACAAGGAACAAGTTTAACGTAACAGAAATATTGGTAGTTAATAAGGAATGGGAAGTGACTACAGTCCTCATTTACAAATTTAATACATTCACGGTATTTSTCTCTCATGCCTATAGTTGACACATTATACCTGTGGAATATTYCTAATGATCTCCATCTTTTTTTCTAGTGTCAAAGACAAACCTCGCTGTACATGAAGATAAAAACAGAGTCCCATATGTTAAGGTACAAGGCAAATTTGATGCTCATTTTTTCATTCTTTCTCACATATGCATTTATTTACATATTTCCATTTGTATCCCAGTGTGTTTGCTGAGATGATTCAACTCATGTACAGAGTTTTGAATGTTCAAGTAGTATTGGTCCCTGAATTTAAACAATTTCCTGAAATATTAGTGGGCTTGAATCATGTTTGCTTTATTTTCCCAACTTTAAACATTTACATTGTGTTAGCGTGGTGTTAAAATTTAAGTATTCATATTTCCATTTCATGTCAGATATGAAAGAGAACATCTTGAAGAATTTTGTTCTTTAATATTTTGTTGCATAGATGCTGTAATCTCGCAATATTTTAGAACAGGTTTGTTGGGTTAAGAATTTGTTCTATGACGTCCTGGGCCCTCACTTAAATGTAATATACTTGTTATGAACGTATATGAGCCTTAATAATATACATACAATATTGTTCTGTTTATTGTCATCTTGGGGAAGGGGAAAAAAAATTTGATAAAATAATTCCTTCAATAATATTGCATTAAGAGAGAAAACAAGGACTATGCATCACATCTTGTAGTTTGAGAGAGAAAAACTAGTTTGGGTACGTAATCTAACTCAAATTAGTAACAGGAATGTATGCTGTATGTGTTCTAAGTATAGAAACTCTCYTCTGCTGCATGTTTGGATTTGACTGAGTCTTTAATCTTGTGAAAGAAAATTGTCTCTCAAGTTATCCTGTGKACTCCTCGTGAAAGTCACACAAAGGCATGTTTCGGTCCATTGCCTCGCTAATAATCACGTTGCATGTTGATGGGTCTTCTAATTATTTTGTTCATCAGTGCTAAATATTCTTCCTGGTGGCATTTGGAGTACGAGGACATTTCCTRAACTTTTCTCTTTTCAACTTGCATATTTCTAGGGTTGTACAGAAAGATTTGTATCTAGTCCTGAAGAAGTTTTGGATGTCATTGATGAAGGGAAAGCTAACCGTCATGTAGCCGTTACAAGTAAGTATTCTGCGGAAGCTTTTCTGGCTACAAAGTRTGGGTGGTTGTAGCTTCCTAGTGGTGTGTTGATTCTTCACATTCACAAAGTACTTGAGTTATTTACGTGAATGATGTAATGATGCACAAATTATAACGCTCTAAAATTAACAGAGCTGTACTTTTTTTACCGCTTCACTGCATACAGAAACATTTATTGACTTTCAGCTTTGAGAACTCCTGAATTTAATATATGGCATTATCTAGTATTGTTATATAAAAAGTCAAAATATATATTGTTACACATAGTATAGATATTTTGAAATTACGTATAACTGAAATTATGTACGTACATTCTTCTTTGTGCTAGAAGTCAAGAACTCAGAGCAATTCACTGGTCATAYGGCAGGCAAAGACTGCAGAGCAATTATCAGACTCTGTTTCTCTCTTGCAAGTTATCCCAGTGAAGCAGTGACTTGGACTGARTTCCAATAATGGCAAAGCAAACAAATGGTCCTGAATTAAAAAACATAATCATCGCTTCAACTTGTGCCAGATTTGTTGACGTTATGTTGCATGCAGGCTACTAGCATTACAGTGATAAAAAGGGCAGGTATCTTTGCCCTGTTTCCCAGTTTGTACTGTAAGATGTCTTTGATCCAAGCAAGGAGCTTGGCAGAACCTCAGCATGTAACTCAAATCTTCATGGCAGGGTGGGTTTTTTGGGGGTGTCTGTGGGGTTTGGGTTCATTTGGTTTGTTTGGGGGTGTTTTGGTTGTTGGAATTTTATTTTAGTTTCTGTTTTTTATGATGCACTGGGTAACTTCTTTCTCTTCTGTGTCTCTACCTTCTTGCTTTGGTAAATACTGTATTGCTTTAGCTTTCCCATGCCTTTCTCATCATACTAATAGAAATGTATCCTCTTTTTTCTGAGCAACATTTCCTCACATTGTTTCTGTTATTCTCTTTAACAAAAAATACCCAAATACACCTTTTGCTGTGATACTGCCTGTTGCATTTGGTGCACAGAGAAAAGTTCTGACAAAAGTTGACAGAGAATGAATTTTACCTAGACTGAAATGGCGAGGAGCAAATTTGGAAGTGTTATTGAAAAAACTGAGTTTGGAGATGGAGKAGAAGAAGGGAGTTCAGATAAATGTAAATATTGCTGTGAATGTGAATGGGGAAAGGTGGTAGTGGATTTTAAAGTACCAGAGAAAATAGAGAAAACAGATGAGAAAGCGGTTACTGATTCTTAATGTTTTCTTTTTGCTACTTTATGAAACTTCAAGCATGACATGGTTACAATCAAACTTAGAATAAGTGGAAGCTGAAACTGTAGCTGCCTGTGTTTTACCTGCTGCCTGGGTGAAGGAGGATTTTTAATTACATAAGCAATAAAAATCACTCTGAAATTTTAATTTACATAGTGTGGGTTTGATGAAAACTTTTGCTAAAATGTTGGGAGATCTCCTCACACAATTGCACTGAGACCTGCCCAGCTTCTTTTTATTGCAACTATTATTACTTCTCTTTAAATTCTCTTGCTCGGCTCAAAATTATTCCTCTGTCCAGGATGCTGAGCATACATCCTCATTGTAGTTCTATGTCTAAATAGTGTCTGTTATATCACAGCAGTTTTTTGTGCGAGCTCTCTATACTCTTGAAGAAGCATAAAAGGACAGAACCTTTATTTCTTACAGTATCTGTGTAATGTTATTTTATTATTCTTATGCTGTGATTTTTTTTTGTTATTTTTTTACTATTTCTGGTCAAATTTTATTGCTTAAAAAGACGTTTAAAAAAACAAAGGAAAAAAAAAAAAAAAGCTTTTTTTCCAAGGCTGTCATTTGTCATGAATCTGGTTAATTTGGTCATGTTGGGAGAAAGTAGGAGCTCATGAGCTTTATATTTGCCGCTCTTGGCGTAGACACTGCTGTCAGAGTGGTCYGGGCTCTCCAGTGAATGGACTCATACTTTTGGATTTGCTAGCCATAGGCTAGCTCTGATGAAATACAATTTCTTGTCAGGTTTTAAAGTTATTTAAACTAAACCTTTCAAATGTCATTGCAGATATGAATGAACACAGCTCTAGGAGCCACAGTATCTTCCTCATTAATATTAAACAAGAGAATGTGGAAACTGAGAAGAAACTCAGTGGAAAGCTTTACCTGGTAGACTTGGCTGGAAGTGAGAAGGTAATCTTTCCCTTTTCCTAAACTGCTRAATTATCCTAGTGGGAWCATTAAACTGATCGTGTGAAAGTGYGTCAGTGCAAACTAAGCTAGGTATAGATACAGAAGTCTTATCTCACGTTATCATTAGTATGGCAACGTTTTTTTTTTAATGTGGGATGGAGAAAAGGAACAGTTCAGAACCRTTTATTGGTATGAAATGCAAAACCCAAAACTCTGCAATATATCTTCCTTCATAATGAAGTGAATTGAACCAGTGTACTTTTATGTAGCTTCACATTTAGTTATGGGTATTTGAATAAAGTAATATAATTTTTATGTAATTTGTCATATGAGACTGCTWTTTTAATTTGATTATATTCAGACATGTCCTATTTCTAGGTTCTCTGTAATTATTTCACATATTAGATCAATGAAATAACAGCAGTTAATGCAGTTATACAGCTGAAATCTATTTGAAGCTCCTGAGTGACTGTCTTGATTGTAGTGACTATTTCTGCTTTCCAATATAGAAAAATACTAGCCAGAAAAGAACTTGTATCTGTTTATCAAAAGAGTAATGGTCTAGAACAGTACTGCAGTGGAAGAAAAGTTGTTTCTCAGTTCTAATTCTGACGTCTTCTGTAGTGTTCAAAATTGCTTCACTGTAAATGAAATAAATTAATTTAAAATCCTGTCATTTTGCAATGCTATGGATCCTTTATTCAAGCTGGATYCTTGGTAGCTACTCTGCATGTCAAAAGAATTAAATAATTACTCRTGATGAAGCAGTGTCTCTCATTGTGGTCATAGATGTCTATTTCTTTCTGAAAACAAGAAGTAAAATGAAAGATTTTGTTTAATAGGCTGAGCAGCTTTCAGAATGCTCATTGGGAYGCACTAGTTGATAACCCATCATTACAATGCGGAAGCCGTCCGTCAGAGTAATTAATCATGTTAATTTCTGTTGTTGCMTATAATACTAAATGTTAAATTAAAATCTCTTAATGGTGTTTAGAAAATGAGTGCCTAGTCAGGCTCTACTCTCCTCCGAAAAGTACACTTCTGTGGTTCATTATGTTCATTTGGACTTTGYACAGAAAACCTGAAATAAGGGTTTCCTTGGTAGATTGTCTTCTTGAAGAATACAGTTATGTTCCCACTTATGTCGTGGCGTTSATTTTTAGAGGAAAGTACAGATACTGTAGTTTCAGTGTAGAGAAAAATATATAGCTTTATCCTACATCTCCCACCCTGCCCCCAAAAAAAGAGGGGGAGAAAAGGCTATAAAACTGTGCTGCTGTCTAAAGGAGTGCAGGTCCCAGGCCACCAAGCTTCTTGACTCGGCCACGTTGGGATCCAGTTTGTGGGCCAGCGAGCCTCGCGTGAGTGAGACTGTGCCTTTTCTGCCCTGATACTCTTGGTCTATGCAAGCAAAATACAAAGCCAAGATACTCATTTGGTGGTATATGCTGTGCCACTGAGTGTGCCCTGAGGATATACCTGTGGTATTACCGATCTGTAAGGACAGTCTGGTCCTGGAAGTGGTCCCCAAGTGTCCTCAGGAGAGCACGGACTTACCAGCTTTTCCCCTAACAAAGTAAGAGTGAGCTTGCTCTTACACTGGAAGAAAGGCAGAAGTATTACAGGCTTCCACTAAGAAAAAAGGGCATATAAAGTTCTCCTCCGTCATGCTGAGGATAAGCATGTTTTTGTTTTTCTTCCAAGAGCATCYTTAACTGTTGCACTCTCTGCATTGTAGCTGTATTTGTACAGGCGCTTGCTGATCGCTGAGCCTGACTGTTGCCTGCTCTCTTTGGTAGGTCAGCAAAACTGGAGCGGAGGGCGCTGTTCTTGATGAAGCTAAAAATATCAATAAGTCTTTGTCTGCTTTAGGCAATGTGATATCTGCCTTGGCAGAAGGAACTGTAAGTAATCCTGTTTTGTGTTGTTGAAGAATGGCTTTTTATTTATCTGTTTCTTTGCCATGCCATGAAAAAATAAGCTAACGTTTCAGTTCAGAAAGAAGAAAATATTGGCTTTCCAACCACAAACCTTCTGCTATTCTACTAAAGACAAGAAACTAGTTCTGAGTGATTTCACTTGGGTGCTTATCCAATGTTAGCACAATCAAAACAATTACTCTTCAGGTTTGTATGCTAGAAATCCATTAAAGCTGTCATTGTCGACTCATGTGCTCTCTCGTTACGATACCATTATTTAAAAAAACTGTTCTTGTCTCTTACTTATATTTTGATTAGAAAACCCATGTTCCGTACCGAGACAGCAAAATGACCCGGATACTTCAGGATTCCCTGGGTGGGAACTGCAGAACCACCATCGTGATATGCTGTTCTCCTTCTGTTTTCAACGAAGCAGAAACAAAGTCAACCCTGATGTTCGGACAGCGGTGAGTCCTACTCGGCATTAGGCTGGATGACACTTACTCGGGCTCTTCCACGTGTTCTGAGCCAGTGGTGCCGAGGGGAGCGAGATGAGTAGGCATTTTAAAATAGGGAGGTTATGGTTTCTGTAGTTGTTCAAATATAGTACTGGAGAACTTGAGAAAACTGTCTCTTTATTCCCTATGGTACCAGAAAAATGTTAATGTTGGCCAGCAGCTGCACTACTTAGAAGCTCCGATAATTTGTCCTGCAGAAAGTATAAAGCATTATAGTAGTTCTTTGAAATTTTATGGGGAAGATAATGGTATTGGGCAGTTTTCTGTTGCCTAGCTCAGTGGAAAATGTTCGGTTTTGCTTTATCTGATACTGCTCTTGATACTTTTAAGATGTATCTTCGTGAATGGCATCTCAGGGATTATTGTTAGGGTTGCAAAAAATACTTTTTAACCGTTAAGAAAAATGAAGGATGTGGACACAGTGTAATATTGACAGCTTCGAAAGATTACCATGATAGCTCACAGACATTTTTATATGATTAAAGGATCTTAACAATTTAAGAACAAGTCCTCAGAAACAAGCAAGGATAAAATAAACATGGAAGTGTTCAGAGAGAAAATTTCTTTCCCGTATGTGTTCGTTGCCAATAGTCATACGAAATACATTTGGAAAGTTTGCAAAAATAGGTCAGACTCATTGCGTAATTAGTGGTTTTGCTGCAATTGAGGAGAACTCTGATACTTTGGAAAATTGCTCACTTTGTTTCGTGTATGTTTATTTGTGTAATAGCAGAAAGAAGAAATACTAGAAAATTATGATTGTTTGAAATATAATTTATTTAACAGTTTGTACAATATAATAAATTTGTCTTTGTCTGAAAATGGGTTGTTTTCCACCATGCGTAATTTTAGCATCGAAGCCCACACTGTTAAGGAGTATTTTATATTGGAAAGTAAAATCATGTATAAAAGATTAACCTGACAATCTTCTATTAATTCATTGCCCCACTTTTATCCTTTAATGTGAGCTTTCCTTAGATTTTAGTGAGGGAAGATGATCCCTTTAGTGTATTCGTATAAGAGTACGTAAAAGTGCAGGATGGGCAGTGAAGGACAACCAGATGCAGTTGGGTGCAGTCCCTCGTAAGGGACGGTTGCGGATTGGGGCTGCTGCTGCACGTTAGGGCTGGAGGACAGTTCTGCAACACACTCCCCGTCTGGCACTGCCAGAACCAGTATGAACTTGTCATCTGCTGCTGGGATTTGTGGAAGGTGGGGAGGGACCCAGGTGCCGCAAGCCGGGCAGCTGCAAAAAGCACCAATTCCTCTATCTCTGCCTCCTATAGCGTGTCCTTCCTATAAGCTACTCACTGAACTAGCAGCACGCAGGAAAAACTCCCCAAAGGGAACTTCACAGGTTGCTGCAGTAAGTTCKTACGGAAAAGGACTATAAAAGGAGGAAGTGGTCATTAACATCTAATTGGGTTAAGGGTCACTATGCGGTTTTAATTCACTGTTGTATGATGAACATAAGTTTAAGTTATTGAAGATATGAGCTTCTACTGAAATCCCGTGTATTATAACATCACAGAAATCTTGAGTAAATGCARATATAAAGATGCAGTAATTAAATAAAGATATACAACACAGTTTTTGTKGATGGTAAAAGTTGAAAAGTTTTGATAGTTCACAGTTTAAACCTCCCCACGTAAAATTTTCTGACTGCAGGTGATTTCAGACGAGAGTGAGTCTTGCACCCCTGTAGAACAGAAGGGCAGTCCCAAAGTTCCTCCTAATTCATTCTGGATAAGGCTCCAGGGCAGTAAAGCAGCCAAAGGGACATYTCATTTTAAATAGATGAGTAGGTATTGTGCTAGGTCTCAGTCTGCTTGCTGTTATGCTGAACTCTGTCTGCAGGTGTGATTTGAAGTAAAAAGAAATGTAAACAGTAAAATAGAATRGTTCAGATTAAGGGGATTAAAAAGTAGTGTAGCTTTTTAAAAATTATTTTATTTTTTTAATCTAGATTAAAAGGGGTTTGCTTTTGCTCTGTAATGCGTAACAGTRCTCCAGGATCTCTGGGCAGTTGTATGCTTGGGTACTTAAGGAAGTGTGTGTGGAGGAAGTCCAGTTTCCATGTTATTTCAGTTTACATTTCTCTTGGTTTCATTTCTCTTTTCAGCCATCGGTAAAACTTGCCTTTCTGTTTGGGGCAAAATAATTTTCAAACCAACTCTGCACATCCTGGCTAGCAGAGCTTGGAGTGACGTGACATGACTAACACTTTTCTAGGAAGAGGAACATTTTTAAGATGTTCCTTACTGAGGACTAGGATGTCAGCTGCAAGAACTGGGAAAATGGCTAAATACTTTGTGAGAGTGCTTTGTTGGGGTTTATTGTAGGGGGTTTGTTTGTTTGCTTAAAAGCTATAGAATTGGGCTGAAATAAGAGGACTGGCGATGCACTAGACCYGCAGAGCAGCACCCATACTGTGCATACACCGTGTTACTTGTCAGCATTTTGGACAGGAATGTTGCTGTCTACGGGAAGAGGTTTCTTTTACAGSCTCTTTGGTTGTGGTGTTTCATTTTTCTGATGTGACAGTATTAAGGGCCTGAATAACATTAAAGGGAAGGTATATGAGTCATGGGTGATTACTGGTTCCTCCATTTTTCCTGGCAAAAGAGAATTATATCACCATTAAAATAAGTGTCAGGAGTAAAATTCATCTTCACAGGCCCGCTYACACTAACCAACATGTGCATGTGCTCCTCTGTTAGTAGTGAGTCAGTTTCTTCTCTTTCTGCTCCATCTTTTCTTGTGTTTTCGTATTATTTTTAATTTTAGTTGCTAGTAAGTACTTCATCCATCATTAGGGTAACGCAGTCGATACACTTTATGGTGTGGCATTTTTTTCCCCGGGACAGTTAAATGAGTGGAAACTTGAGCCACGCTTTTGGCAGAGACAATATGTAAAAGCTAACCATTAGGCATTATTTTAAAATTACAGGGTTATTTTTAAATATTTCTAAGGTAATAAAACTCCTGCTTGCCACATAGCGCAAATCACTGGAGCGCAATTTGGAGTATGAGGCACAGATATGGGAGTGTTTTCTTGCTGACAAAACATTGGCCACATCTAAAGGATGTTTTAGCATCATTAAGTGGAGCTGTGAAGAAAATAATTAAGATCATGTGCTCTCCCCAAAGGAGAGTTAGCCAGAGCATCTATAGCCCATTCCTAGGCGTCGTTTCTTGCATTGGCGTTTCAGCCTACGCTTTACAAACCGGTAGGAGGTTTGTCTGTTATTCCTTTACTTAGTCTTTATTTTATTCAATAACACTCGAGTCATTTGGAGGGACTCAGTGTCTGAGCAGCGAAGGGCAGAAAAGATCTGAAGCT
The DNA here is from genome assembly GCA_030449065.1 of Oceanodroma leucorhoa. Taxonomy (NCBI): domain Eukaryota; kingdom Metazoa; phylum Chordata; class Aves; order Procellariiformes; genus Oceanodroma; species Oceanodroma leucorhoa. The sequence continues at coordinate 627,509 of JASVER010000037.1, read as the reverse complement.
TTCTTAATTCATACTGATTTGTTTGTTTTTTTCTTTTTAAATGTGGATTTGCTAGAGTAGGTGCTGTGCATTTTTTTCTGCTTGCTTTGCATTTTCTAGTACAATTGTTTAGGTTCAGTTGGAGCTAAGCAGTTTCACAGTAATAAAGTGGTGGTGGTGGTTGTTAGAAAGGTTTAAATTTTGTGATTTTTGCCTGGAGAGGCAGTAATTCGGGAGCCTGCCTACAGTAGCAGAGGCACGAGTTCAGGCTCCCTTCCCACTGACAGCCTTCCTCAGCCCAGCAGTCACCCAGTTACCTGGTGGTGACCAGTGGTTCTCCTTCCCTTCCTCCCACCCCTAAAGTGTATTTGAATGCGGTGTTTGGCTTTCAAGAAGGATAAATTTCCATATCTCTGCTTCACTGTGKTGACATCCTTCGTGCTGTGACGCTGGAAATACGGCTGAGTTTTGTTGGTGGAGTTTAAGGGATGGTTGTTACGAGATGGGGCGAGCCCCTGGYCGGACGCAGGTGTCGGGTACTGCACGGTGGGTCTCAGGCCGGGAGAACCTGCGAGGTGACAGCTTACCTCGCAGAGCAGTAATGACAGGACTTGGTTTTGTCCTGGATTTCGAGAACAGTTTCCCGAGCTTCTCTTTTTGGAGGAATCTGAAGAGGCAGATCCATGTCTGCTCCAGCTCACTGGCTGCTGGTTTTTGATACGGAAAAATTTCTATCGAGACTTCCAGGTAGTAACGGGTTTGAGAAAAAAGGGGATTGGAGCATAGCACTTTAGAAAATAAATTGCAAATGTTTAGTAGTTTCCCGTTGTGTTAGGTAAAAATTTCTGAATCCTTACTGTTGTATTGAGATAAAAGTTGCAGAGCAACTGACACCTGGTTTTGTTGCGCAGAGCTAAGACAATTAAGAACACGGTCTCTGTGAATCTGGAGCTGACCGCAGAGGAGTGGAAGAAGAAGTACGAGAAGGAGAAGGACAAAAACAAGAGTCTAAAGAATGTTATCCAGCATCTAGAGCTGGAACTGAACAGGTGGAGAAATGGTACGTAGCAGAAAATGGGAATGGGTACATGTCTTTGTAAGTCTTGCCTTAAATCACAAGAGTCATACTAATTCTAAGCTCACCATTCAGAGTTGTAGCTCACGCTTCATAATAATAACTGAAAGGTGAAGAAGCAAAAACCAGGGAAATCAGCAGCAGCCATTTACAGAAGGTACCATTTTAAATGGCAAAACTAGCATGATATCAGATGTAGAGAATACAGGAAGGCATCGATAATTTTTAATAATGTTACTAATATTAATAAAAGGTAAAATGTCATTATGTTTGGGGTTTTTTTAAAAGAACTTTGCTCCTCAGGCATGAGAATCAGTTCCGTTATGGGTTTTGAATTGGGTATTGAATTTAACATTAGAATAATTAGTCCTTTAGTACAATGATTCGGAGTGTCATCTGATTAGAAKAATCATCACTGTCTCCTTCTGTGGCTTCTAAGTGAAATTTATGTTGAGAACAACCAATTTTCTGTTTAGAAACTTAGGGAATTGCTGTTCAGGGTAGGTTGTAAGATCAAGTGTAGGATGGTAGAGGAKGAAGAATATTTTTATGCATACATACAAATTAAAGAAATTTTATTTAATCTGGAACGTTGACAAATAATTTTAGCAAACCATCCTTACTTTTAATTTTTTATTCCACGTATTTAAAAAAAAAATAAATCAAATCCTAAACTCCAAAGCAACAAACAACCCCCCAAGCCAAAGAAACTAACCCTGCATCCTTCTTGCACCCTGAAATCCCAACAAATGCCCAACAGTAAAATACTGCTTCTTTGGAGTCATTTTTATTTTCTAAGTTGCTTGTCATCCAGGTCCTAAGTGTTGATGTGTCTCGCAGTTCAATAGTATGTAATTCTTGCAAACATGAAGTATCTAAAGCGAGAACAAATCTGTGATTTAATTATTAGTCACAATTTGTTTTGCACAGTCAAGTCTGGTTTTGAAGATCCTGGGTGAAATCACTACTTAAAAGATAATACCTGACCTTCATGGGTGCAAAAAACTGCTTCCTTCCCTCAGCTCCCTATGCTGTTTACTTGCTTTTCGGATGCGATCGTTACCTAATGGYTGCGCTCCGTGTCTTCCTCTGGAGACTTCAGCCCAGGGAACATTTCCCTTATCAGCCTAGCGCAATTGCTATGGAGACGGTYGGTCCGCTGGTGGTGTTGAGGAGTGCTGGGGATTTATAACCCGCTCGTGTTTTGCGCGTTTCATTCTGTGTTTGCTAAATGTGACGACTTTAATTTCCTTCCCATTCTAGAAACATTTTTTTAGAAAAACCTGTATAGATCCTTTCTATACRCCACGTAAACAAGCCTTATAACATGCTGTCTCTATTGTTTTGTCTGAATATACACTCCTCTTCCCCACCATCTGTCCTGCTTTTCTCATTGGCCTTCCCCAGCAATACATTCAATGGATTCAAAATATTATTGATTTCTTGTCTGAACTTCCGCAATAGCATTGTTTGGAAGGATATTCTGTCAAAGCAGGCTCTTTACAAATGAAAGTGTCACAGAAATTACATCTTGAAAATGAAATACAAGATAGATGCATAAATATTCCGTTAGTATAGCTTGTTCTATAAATTTAGAAAATAATATACAAAACAAAATTGTGGCAGAAAACGGGTGTGCCCAGTTCTCACCGAAGCGGGATTTCAGCAGCCCTRTATCCAAGAGCACAATTCAGTCTGCGTTTTACAGGTAGGAGGTTGTTCTCGTCCAAGCATCTCTATCAAATTTAGGCTCCCCTCCTCCTTTCACCTGTGGTAGTCTGCCATACAAACCTTCCGAGTTAAGTGAAATACCACGATGACATGAAAATCTAAAGATTCATTTTGGGAGGCTCCTGATGGATTCTCCGCAGCCTGAGGAGCGTTGCCATGTGTGCAAGGTCCCACGGTCTGACCAAGCCCACTTTTCCTAGTCTGCTCCAGTGACATGCAATAAATGAAAAATCAATTTACATTTTTCTCATTAATAATATAAAATATCATCAAGCCATTAGTAATAAGGCAAAAAGTATTTTGAGTGTAGTACTTTTATAGAGGCTATGGTGCTTGATTTCAAGTTATTCTTTTTCATTCTTTAAGCTTGAAAAAATTATCTTCTCCATTAGTTGGTCGTGCTCTTTCATGCCCCTTTCATGTTTTGTTTTGCTTTGGGGCCTGAATTAGCCTGCATTTTTGTTTTTTGATATATTTCTCCTGTTTACTTGTTTCCCTGCCAGTAAGATAAATACTGCCTACACTGTTTTGGCAAGAGGAATGGCTAGGAAAGCTTTATGGGACTAAAATACTGTAGCTTTTCTTAGAAATGGAAAAAACCTGTTTGTGCAGAAGGGTTGGATGCAACCTGCCTGCACCTTGAGCGAGGCGTGCAGCATTCAGCGGCTCGCGGAGTCTCTCACCAGACTGTAATGAGAGTAGATTCAATTTCTGGCATGAGCGCCTTGCCTGTCCCTCTTCACTGAACTGCAGCGGGCTCATAATTGCAATGCACCGACGTTACCAAAGAAAATATTCCTCGGAGAAAAYGATTTTGAAAGAAAGTGTGTAGGGAGAACATCCTATCAGGTATGCATAGGCAACATCGGAAAATTTATGCATCTGTGCTCTTTAATTTTAGATGTGACAAGGCAGAAGGTGAATATCATYTTAAATGCAGCTGTCTTGCTTGTTGTCCTGATGCTCTAGCAGTTCATTATGGAGGAGGGAGAGTTGATAAGGCAGTTGGAAATCTGGAGAGGAAGAGACATTTAATTGCCAGTAGGCTTTAGGCTGAAAGTCGGATTTTTTTCCTCCTTATTTACACTTCTGTTAATCCATGGAGCTAATCCCATCTGTAGAGGGCTTGCATGAAAGGGGAGCYGGGATTTCAGTGCTTTTAATGGCAGCCATTCGAACTGTTGCTGCATTTTGCGTGTTTGTGTTTCTAACGGTGCAGAAGGAAGGGCCACCCTCCCGCACCTCGCTTGGCCGCTCATTCGGATGCGTGGCAGTTGCCCGCCTTGCATAGCTGGATACAGCCCTTCTTCCCTTTGCTGGGTCCCTCCTGGCAACTGTGAAGGACCATCCTAGGATGTCCATGGTTTTGGGCAACCCTCTCTCTCTTGGATTGTCATGGCCACGGATTATGTGCCTGCAGGAGAAGCTGTGCCTGAAGATGAACAGATCAGTGCGAAGGACCAGAAGAACCTGGAGCCCTGTGATAACACCCCGATTATTGACAACATCACACCGGTCGTTGCCAGCATCTCGACAGAGGAGAAACAGAAATATGATGAGGAGATTGCCAGTCTCTACAGACAGCTGGATGATAAGGTGTGAACAGTTGGTTTTACTCCATTCTCTGGATGTAAATAGAAAACTAAGCCAAAATGGGTGGGTGTCTCTGTATTTCTTGAGCACCATGAACTGGAAAATGTCCCAAAGTTCAAAACGCTATCACTGCATAAAAACAGACCTTGTCCTATCATGTCAGCTATCTGCTTCTGTTCCCTCTGCAGATAGTGTTTGTGGGCATTCTCCATGAAATCGCAGCCAAGTTTGCCTTTCATTTTAAGGGCTCGATACGGGCTTTTCAGCCCTCCTTTTCTTCAGTGATCTTTGTAAATACTGTACTCAGCAAACTAATATCATCTCAGAGTCACAGGAGAATGAAAAAAAAGGGAGACTGTATCTTAATATTTTTTTTATATTTATTGTATATTAGAATTTTAAGGAAAATATATAACCATCCCTTGGGTCTCTTTTGTTCATGTTGTTCTAGCTGTGAACACTGCCTGGAGTGCAGGTGGCTTTTTTTCTTAATTATTTGCACAGCTTGAAATACATCGTTGGCACTTAAAGCTATCAGCAATACATTTACTGAGCACTTGCCATTAATAGCTYTGGGTTGTGTGAAGATAAGAAGCGGGTAAAAAAAGGCATACTAAAACCATTGACCATTAGGGATGAGAACCGCTTAAAAGGCTATCTAGCAAAAGTCTTCAGGGTAGCTGTAATCTTGAATCAAAACTTGATTTTAACTTTCAATTGTAATTAGCAGGAAAATATCAGAAAAAGCCCACTGTTTCCTTGTAGGTTAATATTAAAGTTTGGCTGTTTCTGAATACTGAGGGAGGGAGTGGGCAGTTGGGTTTAAGCCTTAACTCTGATGTGCATGAGGTCTCTCTGCGCAGTCCGGTTGCACACAGCAGTATGTTGATGACATTCAAAATAACAGTTAAGGTCTTTAAGAAATTACAGCTTTTCTGYGATGGAGAATACATTCCCAGTAGCAATCTAGCTTTTATGTATTGATTAGAAAAAGAAAAGGAGTCATTCATTCTTTCCCTCATCAAAAGTAACAAAGCCCATTGAATTGTTCTTGAGGGAACTGGCAGCAGGTTTGAGTTTTACCCTAGAAAAGATGGGAAGCATAATTTGGTGCAGTGCTACAATACTATAGGAAATGAGAAGCTAAACAAAACCAAAAATTTGCCATTTATGACTTGTTACAGTGTAGACTATTCTTATGTTATATCTGGGACTATTTTAATATTAGCAAATGATTCGATATATTCTACTTGACAGCTGTATTTGCTATCAGAAATTAATCTGTTAGCATGCTTGTCAGTGAAACACAAAATTATCAATTGACTCTGATAGGGTAAAAAGCAATCATTTATCTTYGGTGAGTTCCTTCAGATATCCTTCTCTAAGGATCACAAGAAGAGAGGGACTTGGTGAGCTCCCGTGCTTGGTGTGCCTCTTGTGGCTTTTTGGAGGAAGGACTCGTACAGTGGAGTCCATCATCATTTCTCTTCTGTATTTATGATCAGTTCCTACCTGTCTTGAAGGTAGGATGCTGTCTTAACAAGGAAGTTGAAATGCCAGTAAAATTGGATGCCTGGCTGTGCATTACCTGGCAGTATTTTCTTCCAAGGGCTGTGATGGAGTAGGAAAATACAAATTCTGCAGCTGAGGGGTCCAAGTTCTGTGTTGTGGTTTGAGCTTCCTCTTTCATTAATGCAGTTCAGAGCTAGCTGTAAATTGTAGTTGGTTAATAAATGTGTCTAGTGATCTCTCTTCAGCTGAAATTTGGGGACAGAGTGAGAGAGAGAGAGTGTSTATGTATTTGTACACCTATAAAAATGACACGTGTTGGCAAAGTCTCCTGCAAGTTATAAGGTGCAACTCTGACCACATCAGTGTCTTGTTTACCATCAGGGACAYCTCTGCTTAGGTACATACTAGAGACAACTGCATGTATGCATTGCTTTTACTATGTAACTCTGTGTACGTATATTTTTCCCCCCTCTCCTACCACTCAGATGTGCACAAGCTTTGCTACAGCATTATTCTTGCTCCTTTTCTAGAAAGAGGAGATAAAAGTGACCAAATGAGAACTGTGGAAAGAAACTAAAAATCTCCAACCCTATTTCATTGCAGGATGATGAAATCAACCAGCAGAGCCAGTTGGCTGAAAAACTAAAGCAACAAATGTTGGATCAAGAGGAGGTAAATACTAAACAAACAAAAAAAACCTTTGTATTTTTCTTATGAGACCCTTGTTTAGTAATTCTGTCACAGTTGTTGGCTAGATATGTTTATATTAATTGGCTAAAATTCAATAGGTAAGAGAAACCYGTGTGACAGCTAGGTTTAAACTTCACATTTCATAATAGCCTCAGAAGAGCATTAAGCCTTGATAACTCCTTGATAACAGCATACCATCCTGCTGGGAAGTGATGCTGGCGATACCAAGGTAGGAGCATGGCCAGTATTTTTCACTTCAGATGTGTTTTTCAGTATGTCTGTATCGTTTCAGGTATCCAGACACTTTGGACTGTACGTAGTTAACAGATTATCTAGTTTGACAGTATAAAAATTACTCCTGGTAATAACTTATTGATGTTCATTATTTTGTCATGGGCAATTAGAGGTAGTACTGAGAGAAATCTGTGAGACTGAAAAATTGATTATTGCTGCTGCCACAGATTTGCTTTAAAATCTTGGATTACTCACTTTAAACAATTTATTTCATTGTTTCTGTCTGTAAAATGAATGTTCCTTGTTTTTAAGATGGGGAATGTGATCACTACACTTACAGTCAAGTCATTTCCTTATCTGTCATTTGTTTACGAGAGGTTTTGAAGGTGTGAGATCTGGCAATAACACCAAATTACCAAGTTCCCCAAATGTTGCGGTGATATTTCTTAGAAGATGGTTTTGTGCTGGTTTTCAAACTGCGGGAAACTGGCGGAGGACCAGTCAGACCAAGAATATAATCCTGGTGTGGGAGTTCACCCGTCATTAGTGTTCCAAAACGTTGGTCTCTCTTTGCACGACACACTGCCGTGAATCCCTAGGAGCGTGCCTCTCCCAGCTGCCACGAGTTGGAGTACAGCATTATGCTGGCTGCTTTTTTTGGGTGTGAAACCTCTCTWGTAATTGAAAAATTATTCTGTCCATTCCTTAATCAAGCCCTCAGAAAGGGTTTCCAAGGTTTGGCTCCTTAGCAGGGAGAGAACAATGTATGAAAATGTCTGTTACTCGTCACTCGTGACTCACCTGCCACCTTTGGGGTCTTATCCTCATTGAAGGAATTACCACCTTTATTTTACTCCATGATTAAGCTCTTCATTCACTTGCCGCAACTTTCTTTTGATAACTCTGTATTACGTGCTACCCATGTCTGTGGCTATACAAATGTAAAAGAATTTTATGCATTCTCAGCAACATTATTTTCTGACGTATGTTATTTACGCCATCTCACTTCTCCCATCTTTTGTGCATCAATGTTCTCACCTAAAGCTTATTTTTCTGTGACGGTTTTTCTTGTGTCTTATTTTTTGGGTGATGTGCATTCCTTTCTTTGTGTTAGATATTTGGGAGCATGCTGTACGCGGCTTATTCCCCACCCTCTTTGTGTTCCATACTCAATATTACATCTGGAAGATGAATCAAGTTTTCAGCGGCCTCTAATCCTTGCCTTACAGACCACTTTTTCCCCTTTTTTGCACATGTTCTAGTCTAGCTTTGCTGACTTAGTGAAATCTCTGCAGCTGGTRTTGCACCGCTTGTTCAGAAGGTTTAGCTGGTTCATCTGATAAGCTTGTCCACCTCTTACCTTTGAAAGCTAATGCGATATTTTTTTCTTCTTCTTTAAGGGAACTGAATTAATTTTTCAGGGTTTTGTCTTCCACACATAAGCTTCACCTGCGCTGCGGAAGCGATCTACCTGTTCTGTCTTAGAGCCTGCGATGAGCTCCGTGATAGATGCGCTGCAGAGCAGCTGCCTCACTCTGCTTCCCCCTAATTAACCAGAGTACTTTTTTCTGCTTGATTAAGCTAGCAGATTAATTATAAATCTAAGGCCTGCCACAGATGGCRTTGTGCTGACACTGGTATCTTTTGGTACCTTTTCACCACTGGCTGTTTCTTAGGGTGTGTGTTTTGGGGGGGATTCGGAATCTTCCACCCTTGCATCTCGCGTGCTGTGAACAGATCCGCGAAGCGCTGCAGCCATCGTCTCCTTCCCTTTGTTCACARCTGATCGGTATAATGTGTTATTAATAGCCTTTTAAAATCTTGGTATACTTTTCCACATTATATCAACCAGAATCTTCTGGGGAGCTGTGTTTATGCTGTAGGTGATATATAACACTTCCCTTTACTTGAAGTCACAGTAATATTCACACAGAAAATTTTTTAAGTAAATGTAAATAATAGTTCCATCTGTGTTTAGTAGAAAGATTATTTTAAGCTATTTTGTTGTTTAAATATTTACATGCCATCTGGCTTTGGCAATTCAGTGGGTTTTTCCGTAACGTGAGTGCACTTCTGAGGCTGCAGCATTACCAGCGAGATAAATTTCCCTTACATCTGAATCCTCTCTTCGCCACTTTGGGCACGTGCCAGTGTCTGAAGCTGCCTGGTTGGTTTCCTATTTTCCATTAGCACTCTGAGCCAAAAAAAGCAATGTCTTCTCTGACATTCTCCTTTTAGGTGGTCCTTTTTAGAGAGACGTTTCTGTTTAGCTTGGGGTCTCACACTCAACTTCTTCATGTCCTGGGAGCCAGCGGGCAGTGGTGGGACAGGTCAGGAGAAGTCCACCCAGCACACTTCAGTAGTGCAGACTTTGTTCTRCTGTCCAAGAAAGCTGCAGTACAGTGATATTATGCTAATCCATACATAGGAAGGCTTGGAAATAAGTGAGTTTTGTGAATGAGTGTGCAATCTTTGCTGTTAGGATGACCGGTGAGCGTGAATGCCTTCTTGTATCTCATGCACTAAATTTTATATCTTAGTGCTCTATATTTTATATTTTTATGCTATCTAAGGCCTGATTTTATTATTATTCTCAAACCTTATTAGCAATAAATGTTAGGTGGCACCTTTTATTTATTTTCACCTCATTCTGCAGTATACTGCTGCTGCTAAGTCTGGTTTTGTGCGAAGAACCCGACAGCTGAATTTTCGAGAGTTTAGCATCTGCATGAAGACGGAGTAGTGCAAGGGCAAGGGAGGGGACCATGCAACTGACCTCTTRCAATCAGCACTGTCACTGAAACTTCAGCATCTCTCCTAGTAGCATGCAAAGAGTAAATTTAATAATTTTTACAAATTGGAAATACTCACTAGTATGTGTGAAGTCTGTATTTTCTTCTTTAGTTAATATTTTGCCTCAGCAAATACGAGCAGCTAATCTGTCTTCAGCGTCATACTTCAGATGATAACTAAGAATAATCATCATAGGTTTGCTTATCAAAATATTCCTCTGATGCCACARGATCTTTGAGGCTGCCTCAGAGAGCCCTTTTACTTTGTTCAGTTCAAAGCTGTGATTCTGTGTTTAAACATTTTACTTTGTGCTATTTTTTTGGTCCTAGCTGCAGCATTGGATTGAAGGCAGAAAAATTATYTGGAGCTATGATACTGTTTAAAATAAGTTTCTCTGCCTCAGTCTTGTGTCATAATAGGATTTGATTAAGATTTTTCTTTTCATTAAAGTTCAGAGCCTTTTTTGCTTCCTTCAAATACATTTATKCTGAAACTGGTGCTGTTTCTCGTAGAGTAGCAGGATTTCTTCTCTCCTGCTTTCTCTCTCGYGCACACATGCTTGGGTGCTCACGCTTGCTTTCTCTCTTTGTCTGTTCTTGCCCTTTTCAGTGTTGTCTTTGAATGAGTTCTTGGGTGRCTTTAACGCTTCTGTGATATCTGGTTTCCAGCTTCTGGCCTCCACTAGGAGAGATTATGAGAAGATTCAGGAGGAGCTGACCCGTCTTCAGATTGAGAATGAAGCAGCGAAAGATGAAGTGAAAGAGGTCCTTCAAGCCCTGGAAGAATTAGCTGTCAATTATGATCAGAAATCCCAAGAAGTGGAGGACAAAACAAGAGCCAACGAGCAGCTGGCTGACGAGCTGGCACAGAAGAGTGTAAGAGCAAACGGTTTATAGTGCTGGTTCCCTGCACCACCCCTAAAGATTTCCGTAGGGGTTCCCAGATAACTGCTGTGCCATTTCAGGAATCTTTCAGATACTGCTGCCAAGTATGTTGTTATGTAGTTTAAAAATTGGAGTAGCAGGGAAGCTGTTTAAAAGATCCATATTTGCCAATGCTACCCTCTCTTTTCTATCTTAATTAAACAATAAAATTAAGGTAATTCAGAAACTGCTCTATGGAAGCTGATGGCAGATTGTGGCTCTGTTGCAACCTCTGTATTTTGCACACCATCGCGGCAACTGAACTGAATGTGAGAACTGGCCATTCTGTGTTTTGGTTATTTAAAAACTGTAGCATGCCAAGAAAGATGTGAAAATCTGCTTTATGCAAATTGCAGCATTTTGGGTTTCTCTGGACTCTGTGCTGTGGAGCAGGAATTTTGTACAGAGTCAGGAGATCTCAAAGAAGGAATCAGAAAAAATTCAGCTTTTTCAGCTGATGTGTACTGATCCTAGGGAAAAAATCTGATCTGAGAAAAATCAAGATTGGCTTAGTAGCTTAATACATCCTTGTTCCTTAATTCATTACACAAACTGAGAGAGCTGTTGTTAGTGGGTCTGTTTTCATGGGAGACTTTGTTATCCACTTCAGTAAAACAGATTGCTATGAAATCCATTTGGAAAAATTGAATTTTATATCCTTCTCTACCTGTTTCTCTCTGATTAACCTCCTTTGACATGTATTATGCAAATAAGATTCTTGCTGGATTTACTACATTTAATAGATCTAAAGTAGCCTTGTTAGCAAGTGAGTTGTGAAAGTGGATTATGGCAAGGTGGAATTGTTAGCGTCGTTACATTGATCCAGTAGGCGTGTTCAGGGAAATACAAGACGATACCGTGTAACCTAGATATCGGAGAAGAACTGATGCCCARTCTGCGGAGGGGAGGGTAACTTTTGCTTTTAAACCTTTTCAGAGTGCCCTGACAGCAACCCAGAGGGAGCTGGGCCAGTTGCAGGAGCTCAGTAACCATCAGAAGAAGAGAGCTACAGAAATCTTGAACTTGCTGCTTAAGGACCTGGGAGAGATTGGAGGAATCATTGGTACTAACGATGTTAAAACAGTAAGTTGGCTATCCTTATTTCTTGCCCCCCACACCTCCTGCAATATAAAAATACTTGGTGTGGAATAYGTGCGATACAGCAGTCCTTCTCCCAGGACACTGCCGTTTAAATCCTGGCTAGAGCACAAAGTAAAATACTGAAGAGATCTTTGTCTGGGTCAGAGATGGTCAGTGTCTGTGTACACAATTACCATTTTTATTCCCAGCYCAGTGTTTGGGGCCAGACTAATGCAGCCCATCTGTGCGTTGATGCATTTATTAATGGGGGGGRCTGAGTTTCCTCCCAAAACAGTACACACGTAGCCCTACTCCTTCGTTAGCTGGCATGACCCAGTATTCCCAGAACCTGAAGAATCTTTATTGATGAGATTTGGCTTCTGGGTGGCTACCTTTTTGTTTGAAGTTTGTCCTAAAACTCTTGTGTAGCTGAAGGTGATCAGTTCTCAAAGCCAGAGGTCTGTACTGATGGCTCTCCAGGGCACCTGAATGAAAAGATCTGCACGGAAATTGTGGTTTCTGCTTTCTGGTGTTTACGACCTTTCAACAGTGGCTGGCTTCATCAAAGAGCCCRCGCTTTTGTGTGTGTTTCTGAACACAAAATGCTTTAAAATTACTGATTTCCAGCACTGGTAAATTTGTGCTAGATACCACATAAATAATTACATGACAGTAAGACCAGCTTAACTTTTGTGTATTGACTAATGACCTTTTTAGAGGAAAAATTGCAGAGGATCATTTTTCTTTGAAGAAAGACAGAAAGAATGGGAGTGAAGGTGGTTGAAGCGGCAGAAACCTTGGTATCTGAACGTGCCTGGAGATGGTGAAAATTTTGGCCAGCTTTGCTTTGAAATATGCCTTCTGTCTGGCTCTTGGGGTTACAGATACGGTAGAGGAGGTAGCTGCTCACTTTGTGTCACACTTCTTCTGTCGTAGATTAGCAAAATGCGAAGTCTCGGAGAAGATACTTGTGCGGTCATTGCCAAATGGCAATAGCACATCTCTGATGGAAGCTTTTCATGGCCTGGAAAATCTTCTTGGTGATGTTAATGCCATCTTATCTGTCCATTTAAAACCAAATGAAAAAGAGCAATTGCTAAAACTGGATAAGAAATTAATTTTCAAGATGTATGTAACTTCCTTGCAATGCATTCTATTTTCTTGCTTTTAGTTCACTTCTCAGTTTTTGAGCAATGAACTTTCCYGAACATTCAAAGCTAAAAGTGAGTATGTGTGGCTGGAGTGCTTTGAGTTGACTAAGAGTTGTTGATATCCTGCTGAAGCCCCCTTAGACCAACAGATGCTCCAGCCCGCTCTTACTGCAGAGGACACGATCCCTGTTGTCTGATGTGGTTATGCAGATGCCAGGACCACAAGACCAGACTTTGCTAGATGTTACAGCAACCTCTGGTGGCCGTTGTAGTTGGGACTATAAAAGGAAATCTTTGAAAATGGAGGCAGAGGCTGTTTGATACAAATTTTTATAGTAACTAAGATGTCAGCATTTTACAGGACAGCTGTCGGTGTAAATAAGGCCAGATTGAGAAGCTTTTAGAAGAATATTTTCAAATTTGTTGGCACTTAGCATCTTCTCAAAGTGTGTCTAATTTCAGACCAGACTGAGAGTTTTGGAAGGAGGCGCGTTTTTTAGGCTGTTGGGAGAAGATACAGCGCATGTTACCTTCCTCTTGGCAGTGCTGGGAAAAAGGCAAAAAGCAGATGAAGTTGCTAGCCATATGCTCGCTCAMGGAGAACCTTCACAGCTCATCAGTGGGTTACGTGAATTAAGTAGTTGAAGAAAAATCATGAAGAGAAAGACATACAAATAAAAGGCACCACGTTAAAGCAGGGAAGGAAAGGATGTATAAATAGAATGATGTAGAGATGAGAGCGATTACTTTTCTCTCGCCAGGTGAGATTTCCAGACCCACGTCTGTCTTACAGCTCCTTATTGAAGCAGCACAGCCCTTCAAGRGGAGACTAAGGAGTACTTTGAAAATGCTCTTCAGCTTTTAGCAGTTTGAAAGAAGGAAAATTTCCTGTGCTGATGACATGAGAAGGTTTCTCCAAAATAYGCTCTTGCCATGATGGCGGGCTTGATTACTTTAGATGTTGAACCACTAAACTGATGAAGCACACTGTGAGTGCAAGCCTTAATTTCTCACTTTTGAGGCTTATCAGTGAAGTTTGTAAGAAACAAAGTGGTATAACATGTTTAAAGGTGACCTGAAGGTCTGTAGGTACTCCTTGAGTGCTGCTGTGCTTTCACAGAGGCTTCTTAGCTCTGGAGAAGAGTTTCACAGCAGGAAGACTGCTTTGCATTGCCTTACCTGGAAGAACCACACCTTGAAGATTGCGATCTTCTGTGTGTTTAGTTAGCAGATGTGAACGGGGTGATCGAGGAGGAGTTCACCATGGCACGGCTTTACATCAGCAAGATGAAATCTGAGGTGAAGTCTCTGGTGAACCGCAGCAAGCAGCTGGAGAGCGCCCAGATAGACTCCAACAGGAAGATGAACGCCAGCGAGAGGGAGCTTGCAGCTTGCCAGCTCCTCATTTCACAAGTATGTTTGTTCCTTCCTTGTCCTTTTGCAGCAAGGTTTGATGACTTTCTCAGCCTCCTTCCTCATGAAATGTGTGTGCTAGGAGCGAGAAATGAGACTTAAGGGAGCAGAGTGGTGTTTCTCTTGTCCGTTTTGTTGTTTTTTCTCTCTTCTCTCATTCCTCCCCCTCAGATCCTCCTCGGAGTGATTTCCTCGGCGTGAATTTGTATCTTGTACCTTCACTTTAAAAGCAACCTGAGAAAGGAAGCAGTGGTTGTATGGTTCACTAGCAAAACATTCGRAGCCCCCTGTATCTGGTCTGTTAGTATGCTACCAAGATAACTAGACAGCTATATATAAAATAATAGATTATGGAAAACATTGCTGTATAAGAGAGAAATCCAGATGGTAGGAGGGCTTCACAGTAGRTGGCAGTTACAACCAGTGATGCCTGCTGCAGCCTGCTGCGGGAGAGGGGACTAACTGCTTTGACATGCTCAACTGCTTTGAAGTGGACATGTGAAGGGGAGGAGACGATACAGCTTACTGTATTTCGTTTGCTACCAGTTAGACTAAGAAAACCTGGAGCAAGGATAGCTTCTTGTYCTGCAGCAGAATGTCTTTATTAAGTTCTACTTAATAAAGCGGTCGCTGGAAGCGTGCTTCTTAGTATTACAGGGAGGCTGGAGTCCTGAGGGTATTGGCTRTCCAAAAATGTTAAGTAAAAACTTTACTTTTCATCCTGTCTTAAAGTAGACCCTGGGCTGGCATGGCCACTGAAGGAAGTCATCCTGCCAACCTGTGCTGCTCCCTTTCCTTGGGACCTTACATTAGTAAAGCAGATTAAGGCTTGACTCGCAAAGCAGCTGTATGCGTGCTTCTGCTGGCGGGAGAGGAGCAGGGACACGGAGCTGGGAGCAGAGGTCTCAGCAGCGGGCGGTGGGACAGCCTCTTTCAGCCRCCGTGTTGGCTTACGCTGACCCGGTGAAGGAGTGAGTGGAGGGCAGCCCGGCTGCCTCTGGGGTTGGTGTTTGTCCTCTTACACTGTAGTCACACCGGAATCACAGAGCACTTCAATGCTCAGAGCTTGTCACAAGCATGACCTAACTGTTGTCCTCAGTACCTTTTTACAGGCAGGAGACTGGAGTTTCAGGGTTTGAGAGACTTATCCAAGTATTGTATGGTCATGTGGTGAAGAAACCAAGCAGAAATACTCTTAAGCGGGCAATCACCTTGCCTTGGCATTCTGGAGGTTCTACAACTAGACGCATATTGAGGCCCATCTGTGGGAAGAAGCCGGGTGTTGTAATGCTCAAAATCTTGTTAATGGGCAAATGCACCTTATCTATAAAGCCACCAAGTTAAAAAAAAGAAAAGAAAAGCTGCAAGGCAGGTCAGGAAGAGCTTAGAGAGAGCAAGCCTGGCAAGCCTCAGTCCTGAGGCCTTGCAAGCTCAGCACAAAGCTGGTGGCCTGCTACTACCAATGACAATGCCGTGTCACAGGGCTACACAGTTACGGTGTTCAACTGATCCATAAAATGGTGCATCACCGCTGCGTGCCATACCAAGAGTCTCTGTTTTGGAGCCGGAACATTTGGAGCCAAGCTGGGAGTTGACTAAATTTCTTGTCAGGTTTAGGACTCTGTTGGAGGACTTACTGCCCAAAGGGTGCAACTCGGGCATGCGCCCTTCCCTTCCCGGAGACCTCGGTGCCAGGAGGGTCTCAACTATTTTAGTTCCTGCTAAAGATTACTCCTCYCTAAGTCTGATCTTTACCAACCAACCCAGAGGTCTCAACCCCTCTCTGCCGAAGTGAACTTCAAAGACAGTGAACCACAAATRCTGCAGTGGCCTTGTTAATAGGATGTAATAATTCCCAGACAGTACCTTAATTTTATCCCCAAATTAGAAAATTTTAATCCGATTTTTGATATTTTCAATACATCCTTCACTATTTTCTATTTAAACATAAGCCCTTCTAGCTCAAAAGGATGCTAGCAAGAAACAAATTGTCAGGATGGCTGGTGAAAGTTGATCTGAGCTTCTGCAGGTTGAAGCATCCAGGAAGCCACCTCGGAAGCCCAGTGTTCAGCTGGTTTTAGAAAGCTGCTGCTGTTTGTTTAACACCAAGTCATGAGCTTCCCATGATGTTTTGGAATTACCACCTGCGCTGTTCAGTATATGTCTTGGGGTACTAAGTGTGACCTTTAAAAATACAGTCTGTTTTGGTCCGTTAGCTCCTCCTCAGATCTTTTGCTGTATTTTCTCCTAGTCATCAGCCCCGGATGTGGAGAGCTTTCTATTTTTCCTCCTTTATGTAGGACAGTATCTGAATTCCTAGGTAACAAGATGTGGTACCCACATCTCATTGCTATTCCCTGTGTCTTTAAAGCATGAAGCAAAGATCAAGTCCCTTACAGACTACATGCAAAATATGGAGCAGAAGAGAAGGCAGCTGGAAGAGTCACAGGACTCTCTCAATGAAGAACTTGCCAAGTTACGTGCTCAAGGTACAACATTGGGTCTTGTGGTCATCATTTCTTTTACCAACTATATCTTAGCAAATTCAGTATTGGCTGAAGTATGGTAGGTAGAGTACATTTTATTGTACTACAACATTTTATTGTCTGCTTGGCATTTTGCGGTGAAGACATAAAATTGTGATTTAGAATATTTAACACATTGCACTTCCTTGTAGTACATTACGCTTCAGATAAAACCAGAATTATCCCTTTCAGCCTAGTCCTTTCACAAAATACAGAGAAACTTAATTTTTCAAAAGAATCAAAAACTTATGACAGACTTCACCTTGTGCTTTAATGATGTGAGAAATAAAAAAAAAAAACAAATACTTTAGCCAAACAGCACCAATCAATCTTGCTAAATCTCTATTCTGTAAAATCCTTGGATATCTGTCTAATTTCAGTTGTCCCTCTGGCAAATGCCCTGCCCTGTTCAAAAGGGAGCTGCTTCCCTTAGGACCGAGTAAAAGGTGTGTCTTTCCTAGCTCCTCTATAGGATCCAGCTGACTTCATTTTAAGAATGGCTATTTTTTCCTCTTCTGATTTAATGTGGAATATCAAAAGCAGTTCTTCTAGCATTGCTAAGCTCCTGTTTTATGTATAATTACAATATCACCTAGTAGCCTTAACATTATTCTGGATTTCTGCACAAGGGATCTTCTCTCACTCCGGGAACAGCGGGTGGTGACAAGATTTAATTTTTTTGTTTAACATCGCCTGCATTTTTTAGAATAGAATTTTTATTCCATCTCCTGATCTTCCTACCCCACCCATAAGAAATGACCTGCTTCTGGAGGCCACCATTTCCCAGCAGAAAGTGAAAGGGGACAAGGAGGATTGTGATACGTAGGGTTATAAGGAGACAAGGGTAGGTTGGAAAGGTGCTGGGTGGGCTGAAAACAATGTGGGCTGTTAGTAAAGGAAAAGGGGATTTGGGCAGTACGGTCACAGGTTGAGTTCTGCAAACCATGGCTGTTTCTGCCCCCGTCTCCCCTGATCCCACTGCCCCCTGCAAAAAGAGGAACTGTTTGTTCTTTTAAATGGCTGGACGTAGCATGTCCTGGAACTGTGCGGTTAATTCTCAACTGTCTCCATCTTTACACAGAAAAAATGCACGAAGTCAGTTTCAAGGATAAGGAGAAGGAGCATCTCACCCGGCTCCAGGACGCGGAGGAGATGAAGGTAGGATGGTGTGCTGCAATGTTAGAGGGCGTTTTTCAGTGAGATTGTTCATTAAGCTGATAATTAGGGTGTAATTTTGTCTTCCTGTACACATTGTGTGCTTTTAGAAAACACTTCCAGCCTCTGTCAAAATTGCCAGCCTCTCTTAGAAAACCTGACCTCATGTAATTGAGCGACATTCGCAATGTGAAACTAGAGAACTTGCTAGTATTGAGGTTGTTGACCAGACGATGGAAAAAAGTTATAGTCTGAACATCTGAGGTGAGCRCGTCTTCTGAGAGCAGTTTGTAAGCTGAGCCAACTTCAAAGAGTAGAGAGTGGACTGTTTCCTGAACTGGAGATGCCCGGGTTCCTCAAATCACACAAACGGAGGACCAAAACATAAGACCCAGTATATTGCATCCATAGTTGAGAACAGTTTTGTTATATATGACTGAAAAATGATATTGATTCACCTCTGTGTTACTCTGGTTTTTTGCCGGTGGAACTCTGCTGAAAGTCAGTTTGCTAAGTAGTGAATCAGGCTACTGGAGTTAATATAATATAATTTAGGTACTAAAAAATTTTATAAAAAAGAGGCCACTTTCCCAAATAATTTGGCAAGAATTCTGACTATCTCCTAAAAATAGTAATGAAATATAAACCTGTTTTCTGGTATTTTCTTCTTCCTTTGGAATGCAAAGAAATGTTAGGCAATAATGTGTGAGTTGTGTTCCTGATGGGGTTGCAATTTGCAGAAAAGGAAAAATTCAATTTTACAAGGATAGTGGTAGAGGTTTGTCAGCTTCAGAACTTCTACCTCCATTATAAAAAGTTAAAGTTATTAAAACATTTGTACAGTTATTCCTTACAGTTGGAAGGAAAAAAAAAAGCAAATCTTTTATTAGCAATCTAAAGAGATGCATTGAGTTTTCCTTACTACTTGAGATATATCTAGTCCTAGAATTTAAATAACAAGGCTGTGGATAAACAATTCTCGGGGAGGGTGTTTTGGGTTTTACTTCTGTCACAGGTATAGCTGTACACATATTTTCTTGGTGAMATAATAGAGGACTGGTAAAAACAGTGTCATTCTTGGCACTTGATAAGCTAAGACCCTGGCTTTCACATGCGGTAGTTTTTGCAAGAAAGAGTAGAAATTGGTGTACATCTGTTGCTAAAAACTGTCTGAATTAAATGCTTGGATGAGTAGATGCGCAGTTTTGTAATCATAGGAAGATCTTCCAGGCAGATTCCTGAACTAACCTGATTTGATAAGCTTCACTCGAACCCAGACAGATAGGTTGATTTAGCTGACGTGTAAGAAGGAAGCTTAGCTGTGTGTTACTTGGTTTCTGTCTCATGTGTGGCTCTGGTTTTTGCACTCTGCAGAAGGCGCTGGAGCAGCAGATGGAGAGTCACAGGGAAGCCCACCAGAAGCAGCTGTCCAGGCTGAGGGATGAAATTGAAGAGAAGCAGAAAATAATTGATGAAATCAGAGAGTATGTTCACTCGCTCCATCGCTTTCTCTGTTCCTGTTCTGTGACACTGTAGGGATGTTTTGGGGTTGGTTTTGTTAGTTTTAATGATGTCTATATGTTTTGGTGTCTTACAGAAAGTAGTGTCCTTACATGCAACAGCCAACTCCCTGATTATTTTGCACGGTGGATTATAGTGCCTAGTTCTTTATTGTGGAGCTTTAACAAGTCCATAAAATTATAGAGAGGAAAAAGAAAGAATAATGTTACACCTGCAGGTCAGTAGGTAAGAGAAGCTTGGAGGAGAACAGATTTTAAAAGATAAAGGTTTTGAGGGCCTCCTGCCACAGACTTTTGGCGAGTCTGGGTGACTCAAATGTGTCCCATTTTCACACCCTTAATATTTCTTCCTGACACGGCAATGTAACTCCATTAGTCACATACTCCAGCACTTGGAAAACTGAGTTCTTTGCTCCTRTATTCTTCTTTTTGTCAGTGGTCATGAAATCTGGATGTAGTGTTCATTCTTTCATCATATTTATTGTGTGGCCAAAGACTAATAATAGGGGAATGAGAAACAGGAGGAAGCGGGACAGAAAGATTTCAAGAACAGTTTGTGTCCTTTAAGATAAAGGAAGCCAGCCACTGAATTTAATTCTCCAATATTTTTAAATATTTTTCTTCAGATTCGTTATGCTCAATTTCTTTCGGAATTTTTCAGTAGAGAGTTATATGTTTACTTTCTCTGTCTAACCCCATTTTGTTTATGGAGATTTACCCACCCTTGTTTATGGGTGGGTACAGGACTGAGCTGTGCTGACTTTTTCTTCCACAATCCAGYATGAATCAGAAGCTGCAACTGGAACAAGAGAAACTGAGTGCTGATTATGATAAATTAAAAATTGAGGACCAGGAAAGAGAAATTAAACTGGAAAAGCTCATGTAAGTCAACAGTTTTCTCATCTGGTGCCCTTGAATATAGTGTCTTTTAATGTGTCCATAGGAAATGTCCTAGTGAGAAGCATTTGTGTTGAAATATTCACGTGGAAAATATCATTTCAGTAACAAAGCCAACATGCAGTACTAATAAATGATTACCAATTACGCTGTATTTTTATATCACAGGGTTTTTAATAGTGGATTTGATACTTGTCAAAAAAGATTTTTTTAGAGCTCTGATTTTATGAAATATCATAGCGAGTGTTAAATCCCTCATTCTGTAATGCACAGCAAAAACAAACAAGAAAGAAATCGGGGGTTTTGGGTGAGTTTTCTGTTTTTTTTGGTTTTGTTTTTTAAGTAATAAATCAGACGTCTGAGTAAAAGCCTTTCCTGGAAATGAGAGATAAAAATTTCATGTGTGGACACAAAAAATGGAGATGGTGGCTCAGCCATTCCATGTGAGAAAACTGCGTATTTGGGACAGTTGAAAGCATAATTACAGATGCAAAGAGATGCACAATTTGCTCACATCTGCAGATGTTCTACTCAAAGTGAATGTTGATTGATTCTCTTCTGTCTTACATGACTTCAGCATTTTTCATTTGTGTTTAATGTTGTGATCTTTCTAGACTGCTTAATGATAAAAGGGAACAAGCAAGAGAAGATCTTAAGGGGCTGGAGGAAACAGTGGTATGTCTTAATTACACTTTATTGAGCTTTTTCCCCTAGGTCTTCATCACTGATGTATTACCAAAACACTTGTATCTGTCCCCAAGAAAATGACCAATTTGTATCAAAATCTGTGCATTTCACCAAATCATGAAATTGAATTTTAAAATTTAAGATTAGATGCTATTATTGTTGCTTCCTGTGAATAAGCTATCACTGTTAAATCTACTGGTGCTCTGTTTCACTCTCCTTGTTCCTTTAAATCCCCTGAAATAACCAGCGTACTGAGCAGTGTAGCTACAGTTAGGTGATGCACACCTGCCTCTAACTTGACCAGTGTGACAGCTTACAAAGAAACAGGATATTGTGCATGCAATGTTAAAAATGCATTCTGTGATGGATGGCTTCAGGCTTGAAGCTGTTGCTGCACAGTTTTGTTGGAAGCTACATTTTTATCTGTCTGTAAAATACGCAAGCKTTCTCAGAGATCTCAGAAGTTGGTCAAAACCATAGCTGTTTTAGGAGCATCATACAGTGATTTTTGCTAGTGTTAACGTGGTTATTAACTCAAAAGCAGGATTTTCTCCTCTGTGTGATGCTTTAAAAATTAAGCTTGTAGTGGCCTCAGGATCAGTGGGCGTTGATTACTGAAGCTGAGCTATGCGGGTGCTTTCTGCTTTGGCTCCCGATGGCTCCCCAGACATAAGCCTTGTGAAAATAAACTCGTGCAAGGGACAGATTTAACCAACCTTTCTAATGTGAACCGTACTCATCAGATACTTATAGACTTGCATGTAGACTTGATTTGACCTGTACGCCGAATGAGTAAGGCAGCTGGRAATCAGACTTAGGCAGTATGATGTCATCAGCTTGCAGAAACCCAGATGGTATTTTTTTAATTTTTGAATAAACATCTTTGAACTATCTTACATTAAAATTTTATTCACTTTGTTAGAATTTTAATAATTACGGCAGCAGGAATTAAAAAGCATAGTCAATTACAGGAAGACAATGAGCCATCAAAGGCCAAACAGTGGCTCATCCCTGCCCACTGGTATGGGGGGGCATCAAGCCCTGTGGGCATCACGTGTCGTTTGGATGATTACTTTGAGAAGGAAGGGATGAAGAACAGTTTTGGTGGGACCACAGCTGCTTCTTTTCTTTGACTCGTTCTCCTTCCCAGTGCTGGGCTGGTGAGGAAGCAAAAGAGAAGGGGTCCCGTAGGAGGGAGTTCTGGGTGCAGCACCCCAAATGGGAGCTCTAGGGGATGTGTCTGCTCYGCAGCTGTGTTTGACTCAGAGTGGCACACGGTGCCTCCTCTGCGTACCACATCACTCACACATAAATAAGCTGTGCTTGTAACATAGGGTTTCTAGTAGTCCATGAAGGAAGCTTCTCCTTTTTGGCTTCTAGTTGGTTTTGCCKTTTATTTTTGAGAGATAAAGATAAAAATGCAAGTTCAAAAGCTTGTAGTCGTGGTGGAGCTTATTGAGCGATTCATTTAAATTCCAGTATGTGAGTGGATAAGCATGAAATGGAARAGCTAAGCTTGCTCTTACCGACTTTGGGGAGTCAGTTCTCTTCAGTATGGCTTTGGTGCAGTATGGGGTTGGGGTGAACTCCCTATCCACGTAGTTTYCTTTTCCGCAAATGGATTAGTGCTTCCATCCTTCTGGGAGTAGGTGCAGGGTTGCCATTTCTTGTGTCACCTCCAGTCTGGACTAAGGTGATTATTTCGCTGAGCCTGAGAAGTTGATGCATATAATAAAAGCTGGGAAAGGCTGGAGTTTTGCCAAAACTTAAAAAGCACTTAAACATCTAAAGTGCCTGTGAGTAAGCATTCAGAGCGGGCCAGTGAGTTTGCTAGAGAGTGAATCCAGAGCCCTGTCACGTCACGAGAGGTGTGTAACCGTGGCCAATTTGTGAGACTTCAGCTTTCTGCCRTTGTTTCCCCACGCCCTCAGACAGAGTCAACGTATTTTCAGAAGTAGCTTTGGTGTGGTGAACMCCTTGGGAGGTGCAAGAGCTCTTCAGTGGGCAACAGCGTGGGCACTGCCTGTCTGTGATACCTGCGTATACCTACAGGCAGGTACATCTCTATAAGGAAATCACAAGGAAGTCATATTAGCTACTCAAATCTGAAGAGAATTTTTACCCCAGAGTATCTATGATGTCTTACTGGGTTTTGCTTTTTTTTTTATTATTATTATTTTGATTCCAGGCAAGAGAACTTCAGACTCTTCATAACCTRCGCAAACTGTTTGTGCAAGATCTTACCACCCGCGTTAAAAAAGTAAGACTGTACTCTTTTAAACCAAAGTCTTATCTTTTTTTGCAGTATTCTTGTGATTTGTTGGAAGCCTTTAGTGCATGTTGTTACAAAATGGGTTATMGTCTTTTTCAAAAACAATGAATAATAAGATTAAAACTGTTCTGATGTCTATTAGCTTTTATTTGATCCTAAYTTCTTAAGGGCAAGTCTTGGTGGTTATGTGAAATGAACCAATCCAATTCAGTTCAGTTACAAAATTCTCAGAGATGGTATTAATGGGTACCAGAARTTATTGAATATAACTTGCACTAACTTAAGCTACACTGACTGCTGCGGCCCTTTCTTTTTATGGGCTTGTGACTAATCAGCCTTTTCCCGGCAAAATGATTTTTTGGCAGCAATTACTGTATTTTTAACTGTTGGAACAAGAGTCAGAAGCTGCATAAATAGTCAAAGGCTTCACAACGCTTTTCAGTCCTTTGGAGTAGTTGTGGGGAAGAGTTTTTATACTTTGTTGGTTTTTTTTAAGGTTGAAAACCCCTATTACTTAAATATGTCTCCCAGGAGTGGAAAAAAGAGGGAAAAGGGGTTTTCCCCACTAAAATTTATTTTCCTAATCAGGATCCCCCCCACAACTGTTCAGTAAGAATAGTTTATTTTTTGGGAACCGGAAATGAGGCTCTTAAGTATCAAATGAACAGGTAAAATAAATTCTCTTTAATTTGGGGCTCTGGAAGACTTTTCTGCCTTTGGGAAGCTTAAATTCACAAAAGACCTGAGCTTCCTCTTGAGTTTCTGCCTGGCTTTGYTGAATGCTGCAACTCTCTGTGCAGAGCGTTGAACTTGACAGCGACGACGGAGGTGGAAGTGCTGCGCAGAAGCAGAAAATTTCCTTTCTTGAGAACAACCTGGAACAGCTTACAAAGGTTCACAAACAGGTAGGGGCTCCGCTTCCTTCCTTCTGGTGCCTAGTTACTATTAAATCAAAAGCTATTGTGTCTTTTTCATTGAGTAATAGTAATTGCTTCTGAAAATTCAGCTATGGGAAAAACTTTGCATGTATCACTGTCCTGCAATATTACAAATTACCTTTTTAAAAAAAATACTTTTTTATGTTTAAAAGGATAATTTTTGAAGGTAACATGTACTGTCTGAGGAAATGGTACCTATAGTTCTCAGCTAAAATTCTTGGCATTAGGAGTTGGTGTTAGAGCTGCTCTTCCCACTAGCCATAMTTCTTATGAATGTGTTAAATGAACRATTATTTTTTTCTGTGAAAATAGACACTAGCAGTTTTGGCAAGACTAATTGTCACTGTATTGSTGTAATGCATAAAAACCAGAATAAAGCGKTTTTAGTACCTTGTGTGCTGATAGCTGGTTTCTAGATGGATTGTGTATCCCYGGTGTTGACTCCTGGGCTAAAGCTGCTTAGAGGCACCCTTGGAGGTGACTTGAGTGGAGTCAACCAGCAGAGAATGAAAGCAAAGAAATAGAGGTTTTCTGTGCAGCTTAAGGGCTGGTGCCTCCCGGGGATGCCGAGCTTGGCCGTTTCTGGGCATGTCCATCTCTGTCTCCTCCCTCTTTTCATGGAGGTCCCGTTTCCCTTTGCAATTCTGCTGTTCAGAGAGACAGGGGCTTCGGCGAGCCCTTCGCCATAGGTACCCACCGTGCAAATGGGGAGTGGAAGGGATGTGTGGTAGGCAAGCGTTTTGGGTATATATCAAGGAAAGAGCCTTACCCTCTGCTTATTGGAAGTGTGTATATGTCAACGATGTGTGTATGTATCTAGGCAGCACCTCGTTAGATAAAACTGGATCATTTCTGCCAATAAGTATGCTTCCACCCTCTTATCGGATGTCAGGATTTCTGAACTGTGTCCCACTGTTCAGGTRCGGAACACAAAATAGTAAAGATGCTTTTGATTTCATTTTTGCATAGTGGCATAACATTTTCCAGTGCAATTTTCTGAATCTGTTATTACTGAGACACAGCGCTCTCCGAGATTTGCTTTATTTATTCCTGTGGAAGTGCCAAAAAAGCAAGCAGTGCCGGACCATGACAAGTGCCTGCTAAGGTTCAGTATTTTGAGATTCCCAGTGAACAGATGGTTTAAAGACCTAGTTTCTAAATGTGGAAATCAGGACATGTTAGAAGTGTTTTTCCTTTTACTGTTTTGCCTTTTTTGCACTCAGTTCACGCATCTCCTAGGTTTTCAGATACAGATTTTTATAGCTCTCATGAGCGTATATTTACTCAAAACCAACTAGGAGTCCACGTCTCATAAGAAACTTAGAGGGGAAAAAATGACATTGGACTTGACCTGAATGTGATATCATCCTGCTCTTATTTCATATCRTAACTATTTTGTAGAACAAGAGTTCAACACTTGCAGAAAAAGCACATTGTGACAATTTTTTTTTTTTTTAGCTTTGTTTGTGTTTTTCTTCTGGCACTAAGCCTGGACTAGCAGGTGTAAACCACTTTGATTGTCAAGCAATGTGTGAATRTTAGTACGTGCTGTTGCTTTACTGTATTATTAATGTGGTAGTTAAACCACTTTCTTCCCTTCACTCCAGAAAAGGGAGAATCACTCCTTTGGAACAATTTTCTGTTGACTTCTAGCAGTGGTATAATCTGTTCAGTAGAAATCATGCTGGATTTTCTGYTTGCGTCCTTTTTTTATTTATGAAAAAATCAATTCTCTATCTTGGCTAWTGTTGCATGTGAAGTTAGATGTTATTCTGATAATTGATAGACTTTGGTCAGGTTCATATTTAATTGAGGAAGTGCATGAATTCAGAATTGCATATAATCATCACATTTATAGCTACAGGCCTAGGTGATTTCTTAGCGGTGTTGGAGGCATTGAAGTTTCCGATTTTCCCATATGCTTGAGTAGGGAACAAGTAGGTAAGCATGCCATAACCGGTGGAGATGATGAATTTTTGATGATACCCAGTGTTGTCTATAAGCCATATTTAAGCATTCCCATTTTGAAATAACGAGGTGATCGAGACTGGAGATTTCTGCGTTTTGAAGAAAAGCAGAGTTTCTGCCACAGTTGCTCTTAAAGTCTAGAAAAGTGGATATCGTACTAGCAGGGTTTGTCCTGGAGCCCTCACCCTCCAGGATCGGATCTGTGAAGTTTTGTTGACTGGAATAAACTCACTTGTTCTTTGGTCTTTCTGGAAAAGTTAAATTAATATCATACCTCAGCTAGACAGATGAACTGCATGATTAAAAATAAATCTCTCTTTGACATAAGCTTTTTACAGTCATTTCTGGAAGAAAACTGTTTCTTTCATTCGTAGTATGCAAGGTGTGAAGAGGAATCGGTGGTATTTTTTGTCTCTCCTTGTAAGAGGACCTTTCCCATAGTTTCTCATAGGATATTTTTGAACCTTCTTTTCTTGCAGTTGGTACGTGATAATGCAGATCTTCGTTGTGAGCTTCCTAAGCTGGAAAAACGACTTAGAGCTACGGCAGAGAGAGTTAAGGCCCTGGAGAGCGCACTGAAGGAGGCCAAGGAGAACGCCATGCGAGACCGCAAACGGTACCAGCAGGAGGTAGATCGCATTAAGGAGGCTGTGAGAGCCAAAAACATGGCACGGAGAGCACACTCGGCTCAGATTGGTAAGGACATGGAGCTAAAGGGTTAGCGGTTGCTCACATACTTCATGGTTGGTCTGTTTGCTCATGTTTAAATAGAGCGAGCTTTGAAAGCAGCAGTCCAGGGCAAACCACAGGGTCTGCTTCTCCTCTGCTGCACAGGAATCTTCAAAGGCTTCACTTTTTAATAGAATCTGCCCCACCTAAAGTTTAAAGCGCCTCTGCTATTTAACTCAGTAAATAAATGGCATAATGGGTCTTGTGTGCCCTTCTAGTGACCTGAAAACTTGTCTCTTTAAATTAGTCTCTCACTTTCTTCCTCCTCCCCTACATACTCTCCTTCTGCTTTCATTCTTTCCTTGCCTTTCTGGACCTTGTCCCTTCCTCTTTTCTTCCCTGATTACTCCTCCTTGTGATTTAATTTGGACTGTGTCAAGTCAAAAATCTTCCTATATAATTCAAATGCTTGATACACCTTTGTGGTGCAATCTGAATACGTGCATACAATCAAATGGTGTTTAAGATGGGGTGATTTTTGAAATTGTTTGTTGGAACTGCTAAAGTAGAAGGATAATGTTTTGGATGGTGATGCTAATACTGGTGTCTTAAAACCTGAGAAGGAATTAGGCAGCACACAGTATTTCCTGCTGTATGCTACCTGTTGTAGAAAGCCATTGACAGCTTTGTCTCAGCATCTTCTGGAATGATATAAATAGTCAAATTAGACATAGAAAGTACATCACTGACCAGCAAGGGGGTCATGACTTCCTTCTGTTGTATAGACAGCCCATAATCTTTGCAGAGATGAGGGGCATGCACGGGATGGTTAAATGGCTCTGTCACAAGCAGAAAATGCATGTATTTCTTGTTGGCCAAGGTAAGGGAATGCTCCGTTCTGCAGAACTAGATTACAGACTACTCTGCCGAGCACGGCTCCTTGTTTGGGAACAATGGGGTTTGTACTAGAGGAGAAGGTGAGGTAGAAAACCTTGTGTGAAAGCTAAATGTCGTCTTTGGTTTCCTTCTTCTACTCTGCAGCCAAGCCCATCCGCCCTGGCCATTACCCAGCGTCTTCTCCAACGGCTGTCCATGCCATCCGAGGGGGAGGGATGTCAAACTCCAGCTACTATCACAACACCAAATAGGCGAGAAGTAAGACCAAAGTGACTTACTCATCTGTTCTTTCACTGATCACCCAGTTTTCTTATATTTCAGTCTTGCTTTTAGATGACCCACAGTATTTTTTTTCTAGTTTTAGTAGGAGTCGTTTGCTGATAATTTAACTGTGAAWATTAGTAATTTAAGTGAGGAGTGCCTTGTTAGAATGCTTTGCAAGCTGCTGATGAGAGTTTTTATTTTAATGACTTATCACTTAAAAACTTTTTTTAATAAAATAAAATGCTCTGGTAAATCTGTACTGAAATTCACACATAGAGGTGTGAAACTCRTGTAGTAAAAATAGAGTTCCAGAGGTTCCTTCTGCCAATATAATTTTCTGCTTTCTGTAACATGAATATGTTTCCGTGTTGTGATATTCCAGCCTGGAACAGGGGTAGAGCAGCCATAAGTGGCAGCAGCACAGAGCTCTCCAAATTTGAGTGTCACAATTTGGCAAACTTTACTTTTGTTTCTTTTGCTTTGCACTCTTACTCAGCTCTCTTCAGAAAAAAATGGAAATATTTTACTTTAATTGCAAGGGCTTGAGGGTTTCTCCTAAGCAAAAATCTCATCCTGGAAAGATGAGCAACATATTCCCATGAGACTGCTTTATGTAGCCTACCCTCACATTTATTTCTTTAAATGCTCCTTATTTCTGAGATATTTAACTTCTTCTATGATTTTAGATRATAACTTTATGTTACAGGCATACTAGGAGTTGGACGGTAGTGTGTGGCTGTGAAAAGCAGCCAGTGGACTGCTAAGTTGTCCCTCCAAGTTTGGCTTTTTTCCCTCCTTGAGGATTAATTCTGTCTTATGACTCTCTTCTGATAGAATGTGGTTTCCTTTAGGCACTCAGCATTCTTGGGTGTTTTTTCTTTTTCTTTTTTTTGGAGAACGTTTCATGTCATGCATGCATGCAAACCATCCATCACATCGCACTCAAGCTGTTATTGTGTTGTGCGGATTGTTTCTGTTCATTGTGTTTTCCATGAGCCCTGTAGCTGCAAGCAACATATTTTCGCTGTGGATGAATTAGGGCAAGTCTTTGCTGAGTGTTTTTGTGCATTAGTTCATTCCGAACTGAAATTGGCTTTTCTGTCTCACGAGCGAGATAGCCYCTGTCTAGCTACTTCATTGCATTCCCACCTCTGTGAAAGAGCAAAGGGAAAAGAGTGTGATACAGAGGCGTGTAAAATATTTCCAAACATRTATCATAACAGCTGCTCTGTGGGAAAAAAAGGCTGCTACCTGCCTAAACTGGGTGGGCCTTTAATATACCATCTGCTGTGAAATTAAGTGTCAGACTCAAACAG
Source organism: Oceanodroma leucorhoa (assembly GCA_030449065.1). Taxonomy (NCBI): domain Eukaryota; kingdom Metazoa; phylum Chordata; class Aves; order Procellariiformes; genus Oceanodroma; species Oceanodroma leucorhoa. The sequence continues at coordinate 598,227 of JASVER010000037.1, read as the reverse complement.
GCCACACGTTAGGTAGAGGCACACGTCAAGTSAACAACTGTAGATTAATAAAAGTTATTAACAAAATAAATACACTTAAAACTAGATGGGTGTATAACAAGATAGGACTTTGGAAGTCAACAAAAAGCTATCAGAAGGCATAGGATACCTCTCAAATGTTTTAGATGCTTAGTTTTAGATTTGAGGGCGGTGGAGGAGCAGATTCAGGCCACGCTTGGAACATGTTGCAGAGGAGCTCATGGGCAATAGGGGTGGAGAAAAAGAAGATGGAAGATCTTAGAAGAAACGGGGTAAACTTATGGATTTGTAGTTTCTGAAAAAATTAGAAAAAAACAATTCTGAAAACCAAACGGAAGCCCTACAGGTTGGAATGAAACCATTTTAAAAGTGTTTATGTGTGGTTTTTTTCTTAATTGACAGTAATGCTCCCGTATGGCTTTTATCAGTCTAGTTTCGTTACTGCTTGAGATTGAGTCTCACGCCTTGCTGTAAGGCAACAATTTGAAATGTGGGAGTTGGACTCAATGATCCTCATGGGTCCCTTCCAACTCAAGATATTCTATGATTCTATTCTATGATTACTACTTCAGAGAACCATATTTTAGGCTTTATAATTGGTTTTTAAACTCAGTCAAGTTCTAGATTTTTTGCACACATCTAGAAAGATGTCTTGAAGATGTAGTAAACTAAGGCTGGGCAGTGATTAAAGAAGGTCAGTTCTCATCATTTTTTTGTCCTTYGGTTAAGAAGATTATTGGCAAATTGCAACTATTTGGCTGCCAAAGGATTTTGGGAGCATCAGAGTAATCTGAATTCTGAGCTTGTTGGATGAAAGCCCAGGGGCCGGAGTAAGAGTGTAAGTAAAGGTACTACTTGTGCAGGGAAAATTTTATACAGATTATTTCCATAATATCGTTGAGACATTTCTACGCTCTGTAGAACTACACCATGCTTTTGAATGGTGCAGTTCTACACAGCTAGAATTGGAACAGAACTTTCTTCTATATTCATTTAACAGCAGTGAAATAAAGGTGGGGTTTCTATATAAACGTTTGCTGTCAAATAACATACCCTATSTCTGGAATGACAATTTTATACCAGGATGAGGGGCAATTTATCTTCTGTTCATTCAGCATTCACAGCAAAGATAATAGACGCTTATTGCTGTTAGACTGGTCAGTGATTATGACTRATTAACCCAGCAGCCTCCCCCTCAGTAACAGCCAGTATTGCTTTTGCTGGTTTTATGAAGTTCATTGGTAGAATTTCTTCTGCCGAGCTGGGCAAGCCTATGAGGCTAATCAGGACAAAGTTCAGACTTCACCCAGTTTGGGCCATGTCGCCGAGGTGCAACGTGCATGATGTAAGGAGATGATTTCTACCGCCGAAAGCACAGCATTTGATGAATAACAGCAGCAGTTGGGAGAGAAGGAAATGTGGGTGTTAATAAAATGTGGTCCTGAAATCGCAAATTGCCGGTAGCTGGCTTAAAGAGGAGACGCAGGAGGCCAAGGAGCTTCTGCAAATCTCTGAGATAATTCCTCGTTCTGTCTACATTGCAGACATTTTTAAAAATACAAGTGCAATGAATTTGTTACCTGGGGCATACCTCAAACCTAGATTTGGGAAATGATCAGAAAGGGAGCTCACATTGGTGCAGCTAACAGGACGATTGCTGCAGTAGAAGTCCTGCTTGGGTTGCAGTGTATTTCTATCAGAAGGTGGCACTGGAATTGCTACAGCCRTGTAGCTAAATTTATGCCAGGGTTTCATGGAGCCGGCCTTGGGGATTTCTAAATGTTTATTTCTGTAGCACAGTTTTGAGTCAGTTCTTAGTTTAATCTTTTCTGTTTTAATAGAAATGGTTGAAATGTATTCTTCAATGTAATTCTTACAAAGTTTTTTGGTTTCGTGGAGAGAAGTATTTTGACAAAACCTTAAAGAACAACACTCCCCACCTGTGAACAGCTGCAAATCATGTCATGTGGATGGCTGCATATTAGTTTCTCTGCTGGTCAACTACAAAGCTTAGTTGTATATTGTCTTATTTAAAGCTCTCTATGGGAATACTTTCTAAATATAACTAAACACAGCACAGGTTTCAAAAGAGGTTAATATTAAAGTTTTTCAAATAATACCAGGAATTAAAAAAGCAAAAGCTACCATATGTATTTTGCTTTAGATAGGAACAAAAAAACCAAGCCAAAACCCAAATTGTTTTGACTCTTTCTCGTGCTGCCCCAGAAAGTTTCGGCCAAAAACTGCACAAAATTATCAAAGTCACTATACAATCTGGTTTCATATGTTTTTTTCTAAATCATTAAAGAAAACCTATAAAAATACTAAGTTTTAGAAATGGAAATATGCATAAAGGCAGTATCTGAGCAAACTTGAATGTCCCTTGCAGCACGCTAGTTAGTAACTGCCAGGTTGAAGTGAATAATGGGGAAAATTCATTAAGTGGTAGAAATCCGAATTGTTTTTCGTGCTTAAAATATGTGGCCAGATCAACGTTAGTACAAATGAACTCAGTTTGAAGTTCCGTCTTTAAATTCATGAAATGAACCTTCTCGTACAGCCCATCTGGAGGACGCAGGTCCTGTTGCTCAGGTTGCTCATGGAGAGGTGGGCCAGGGYGGTGCTGCACGGCTGCAGCTCATGATTTACTACGGCCTTTCTCCAGATGGAGCAGAGATCATCCCGGAGTCTGCTTTAATTACGCCTGGGACCTAAGTAACTGCAGTTGAGTTTGAAAACCTCTTAGAAAATGAAAGGCTGAAAAAATACAAATCCCAAACTGGCTTGCACGCAGAACAGAGGGTCACTAGCAGAGCTGGGGGACAGCTAAGGTTGGGGCTCAGGGAAAGCCTGGTTGATAATAGTCACCTCCTGAGAGGCTTTGTTGGAGAGCACTTCGGGTGCTGTACGCAAACTTCTCGGTTTGCTGTCACCGTTTTTGCAAGACCTTCCTGAGTGACTGAGCTGCAGGCTGGAGGATGCTTTCCCGGTATCCACCGCCCTGTGAGCGAGCAGGAGCACCGGGGATGCTCAGGCGCTGCCTGGAAACCTTGGCCAGACAGACCAGGAGCAGATGTGTTGATGATGTGTGTGCTTTCCTACTTCAAATCTGAAGGAAGCTGGTTATCTGCCTGTCCTGCCCTTCTAGTATTTGCTCAAACTTGTCTGATACCTCATTTCGAAAGAGAAGGAAAGGACTGACGTGAAGATGTGCTAACGATGGCCGTAATGCTCCACCATGGCCTACTGAAATTATTGAAGCAGCTTGCAGTGGGATCTGTATTTGTGAAATACGCTGTGCAAACAGGCTCTTGTCTGGATGTCCCTTATCCTAAAGTCTCTGGTATGTTCCCAGCACCTCCCCATCCTTGAGCAAGATGAATAACTATATTTAATCTAGCCAGACCATAGTTAATCTAGCYAATAAAATGCATAAATTAATAACCATCCTGGTTTCCTTTAAGGTGTTAATAAGGATGACAATTAGGAGCTAACTACAATTCCCACCGTTAATTTAGGGTAAATTTAAAAACCCAGATGCATCAATATTTATGTATTTATTTATTTTTATAACTTGATCTTGAATATGGACAAGGTTTTTTTTAAATAACTGTACAAGAAAATGCTTAATTGAGGAAAACACATCTCTCTTTGTAAGGCTGATTTTGTATTAGCTAATTTAAAAATGTGCTAGGCACATTCAGTTACTTATGTGGAGCTTTCCATATGGCTAATGAGAAATGTGGAGGAAAAAAAATTCAAACCCAAGAGTATTTTAAAAGTCTGTATTTCAGATGTTTTATAATCAACTTTAAATCACCTCTGTACTTGGTAACGTGCCTTGAACTTTGCTTCTGGAYGGAATTACCATTAAATTAGTGAGAAAAATGCCTGTATAATATGCATATATGTTATATAAAATTATCTAGTATATTTTTATAATATATTACCAGGATATTATRAAAATATTTTTATATATTTCTGTAAACACATATTTTATATATATGTGTGTGTGTGTATATATATATATATAAGGAAAGCACTTCTCTGCTAGGAGACATATAAAACAGGAGGGTGGTTTGGGATTTGTATTTTTTCAGCCTTTCATTTTCTAAGAGGTTTTCAAACTCAACTGCAGTTACTTTCCTTATGTGTTGTATACGATATGCACGCGTCTGCTCTTCAGCATATCCAAGTGCCGAGTGGAGAGAAAAATCCCATTAAAAGAWCAGAGAGATAAAAGGGAAAAAAAGGTTAGACCTTTAGATAGYGTTTAAGGATGTATTTAGGCAAGACATAACGCTATGCTACAGGTGGCAAAGAATGAATTTTATCAAGAGAACTGTTTCATTATGACTGTGCCAATTTGTGAGCTGGAAAGATAGATCTGACAAAATTCCTCTCCAAGACTTAGTAACTGAAACCCTGACTTCATGAATTGTTAAAATCCACTAATTATCATTACTTTTCTTGCTCTCTTTTGACAGGTCAATTCCACTTAGCATGTTAAGGACTGTCATTAAGTCACTAGTTTCTTTTTTTCCCCCTCTTCAACCTGATCCACATCCTGTTCATCCTGCGCTTCCTACAGCCATCTGCAATGCACTGGTCCCAGGTATTTTGAGCTTCGTAGGATCTCCACGTGTACAGAAGTGTTCAGCTCAACTCTTCTACAGATACTTGTACAATGTATTTAACATAACCATCTAAGTAAGGATAGGAAGTCTGCCACTCAGAATCTCTCACTGACTGTGTTTGACCCCTTGGCGCTGGTTAGGTTGGGGCTTCTACACTCAGATTGATGCTTTTTCGAAGTCCTCTGTTGCATCAGTAAATCCCGACTTCTGGCATCAAAGAATTAATTATTCAATGACCAAGTGCCATCAAAGGCAGGTGATTGTGCTCTGTCATGACTGATTTACTGTATAATATACATATTATTTTATATTTTTAGGGGATGAAAATGTGCTGCTATGTGGTTTAATTTTACTGCTTACATTTTCAGAAGTAAATTTCCCCAAAGAACCATTTGTAATATCCTGATAAAAATCTTTGGACTGTATAAAAAATAACCTTTATTGCAGTACCTGGTAAAGATCAAACGGGATGCAGAGAAATCTGTTAGTATAGATCTAGGTTTTGAAGTTTGGTAGTTACATGAATATATCTGTGTGACCTATCTTAAAATTAAGAACTGATCTGCTTGTAGTTCTCCCTGCGGTGGTGGGTTTTCCCGGAGTGTGATGGCTAGCCATGTGTTTGTAAGCGTTGTTCTCTATGAAATTTTGAAGACTTTCAGAATGCTGCAGAAATCTTGTCTTGGAAGAGCCGACAAGCATCCCCCCTTTCCCCTTCCCGCATGCCTTCGGCAAGCCCCGATCTGTTCACACCGGAATTCAGAGACTGGAGTGAACAGTCCCCTACCAGAACAGACGCTACCTTAAAGAAACAACAACAAAAAAATATTCCCCCAAAACCCCATACCTTACCTTAAAAAAAATTATATAGAGAGAGTCCAAAAGGAGGTGCGAGTTGTATACTCGAGCTGTCCTTTGCAGACCAGATTTGGGAATACGTTTGTTAGGAGGTGAAGAGCCTATGGCAAAGGGAAAAAAAAGTCTGTCTAAGTTACAATATGCAAGTCGTCCCACGGACGGTACGCGTGTGCGCACGGAGCTGAGGCTGGGAGCGCTTGCCTTTCTTGGATCTCTCTTCCGTGCCAGACAGAAAGTTTCCATCTTCTCAGCAAGGGGGCACTGGAAGCGTTCCGGGAAGGTCCCGCTGGCAGGCAGAAGCCACCGCTCCTCCTCCCCGCCTACCGCTTCTGCGCCACACACACATATCCTCCTTGGGCAGACGTCCATCGGATGCAACCTTACGTCTTAACGAAGCGTGGATTCTAGGAAGGTAACGGCCCAGCATAGCCCTCTAGTCTTGTTTTGCAGACGTTTGCTCTTATTTAAKCTGAGATGGATTTTTWTTTTTTTTTTAAATTTGGGAACGTGTTTGTTAGTAGACGTAGAACTACTTAGTTAATGTAGAGCGTTTTGAAAGATTGTGAATTGACTTTAGATTTTTTTTTCCTACTGAAATTATTTAGGTTGTTGCAAAGTAAGTTGGACTTAATTTAACTGGTTTTTTTAATGTTGCACTATTTTGGGGAGCATTTTGCTAAAAATATTTAATGAAGCTGCAAATTTGCATGTATTTAATTTATTTTGTATTTTCCAAAGTTTTATATTTTTTTCTTTCTTTGTGTGCATGTGCACTGCCAGAAGAATGAACTGTGAACTTGCCATATGCAATCTTTAATAAAATTACTGATTCAGAACTACTCTGTGCTATCTTATCAGCTGTTCAGAGCTGAAATTTCTACTATGAACTAACGATCCTCTTGTTTTGGTTCTAAAACAGTTGTCTTGGAAAAGATACCAGACCTACTTGCTGTCAAAGGTTTTGTGTTGTAGTAAAACTTTTGTTCTGTCTCTCGAATTCAAAGTTCGGTATGGAAGTATATTGTAGATGCAGCATTAGCTTAAAAAACTGTATTAAGTTCCTCACACCATCACCATGAGTGCTGTATGGCAGTTTAGACAGCTTTCTTCAGCTTGAGTAATAAGTTAGCTTTGACATCTCTTAATTGTGCTAGTGCTGATCAGCCAGTCAGTTCACCTAGCCAAAATAATCTAAGTTTCTCCGAGTTAACTTTTACATCAAGACTGTAGGAGGACTTTCTATAACTGAAATGCTGAAAAGATGCCTTAGGCTAAAATCTTCAAAAAGAAGTRCAGAAGATATTTACTCGATTGGAAATTATTAATTCTGTCAATTRAACTTACTCTGCTTATATATAGATTCTTGTTTTGTAAGCCTATTTTAATTAGGCAACTTAAGTTTGTATTGCGTATTGTATATTCAACTTTTGTACCATTTTTAAGTCTTACACRTTTTATATATAGAAATGAAAACCACACATCTGCTCTGCAGAGATCAAAACCTGTCTCCTGCTATTTCCACTACTTGACGCTATCTTACTTTCTTTGCTCTTTGAATGTGGTGTTATATTTATTCTAGGCTAATTTTAAAGCTGTGGTTTGTATAGCGCAAATTAAATTTCACATTTAAAATGTCATGCATGGGACAACTTTTCGTGGAAATACYGTTCACAAATGGAGAACGTACTTCAGATGGAACTAAAGTGCATATTGTTCTTTTTGCTAGTAATTAAAAAGTATTTCCTGCTCACTTGAGCTTCTCTTAATGATATGTTCAAATATCTTGTGTTTGTCCTTGAGTTCACGTTTCATCAACTTGTTTTCTCAAAAGCAAGGGAAGTTTTAAACTTGGAAAGATCTTGGCTGATGCATTTTTAAATTTCTATTTAACTCAACAAGGGTGAGAGTGGATTATCCTGAATATATTGAAAACTAAAAAATAAGTCACAAAAAAACTTTACTACAATAATTTCTGCCTACAGAACCTTATGAGTAACTTTTMAGTTTCATTTTATAAAGCCTAATGGACTAAGGTGCACATTTGCCTGAAATCTTGATAAATAAGGCTTGGAAATAAACAAAATAAAGAATTTTAAGCTGAACATTGTTTCGTTTGAATAAATGGGTATTTAAATCAAACGGTCATGCAGGTCCAAAAGGAAGAGGAGGCCTAATCAAATGTCTGTTACTGGAGAAGAAAGACTTTGTGTAAACATGAATGCAGTACATCCCAAWTGGAAATGAAAGGAATCCGAAAATAAATTGGCAGGATAATCTTAATCTACCCTTGCTTTGATTTTCGTCTTCTGTGCCTGTATGAACTGCGAAGTGCACTGGAGAACATCCGCTGTGCAGGATGGAACACTGCTCCACCGGTTCCTCTCTCGCTCTCACAATCTTGTCCATTGAAACACTTTTTGTTGTGGGAGAACCACGGGGGTTGAGGCATTCTGTAGAATTCTACATGTCTAGTTYGTAAAGTGTGTAACGTGTACTGCAGATGTGTATTCTCTGGGCTCTATGTATCTTTACAGTAGTGTTCAATTTAGGAGAAAATAAATTGTGGACACGTTTTGCTGGTAACAAGGGGAAATTTTTTGCCATTGCATCAAACGATGCTGAAATGTATTAAACTCTTGATAGCAGACCTGAACCCTCCTTCCCCCATCCCGTGGAGATAAGTCTTTTATCTTCGTTCTAAAATTCTATCAGAGATGGATGGATACACTGGCAGACTGCATGATGTATCATTCGAAAACCGTTACAGTGGAAAATAAAATTGAACTAAACTTTGCGGTGTGCATGTTGTGTGACACGTTACGTACAGCATCTCTGTTAGAGGGGCACTCTGCCCGTGGCGTGTGGCGGTGACCCGTTTCATGGATCCACGCTTGGGAGTGTGCTGGCGTCCACATCCGAGGACACTGGATTTTAGCTTTTCCTCTAAATGTGTAGAAAGTAATTAGAAGGCTTGGATGACTCGCTGGGAAATGAACACAGGATTTTTCTTTTTTTTTTTTTTTTTTAATAAATAATTGCATCTTCTCTACTACCTCTCCATGGAAATCTTCCTTCTTCCTATTCTTTTTCAGTAGCCTGGAGGATGACGGGGAGACTCTTGCCCTCTGCATGCATTTCCATTTTTACGGGAATGTTACACTCAGTTTATATACAGTGTAATGGAGTAAAAGTTCCTACGTCCTTGCCACCTCCCTGAAGTCATACTTGGGAGCTTTATAAATGGCTTATTTTCAGTAATTATTACTCTGAGCATTTCTCAGTTATATTGTTACTTTTCTACTCAGCAGTGCAAATTGATGGCGCTTCAGCATTTCTGTAGAAATGGATTGCTCTATTTTTGCTGCCGAGTAGATTTCTAATGAGGATTGTGTGGTTTTGCATCATTACTTACGTATGCTCATGCTGCTTTCACTTGGGGCCTGCTAGGAACCCAGAAGCACTGGAAGCCACCTACAGCCAGGCTCTGTCAGGGTTCTTGCTGGTGACGGGTGGCCGATGGTGACCGATGGTCCGTGTGGCAAGTACAGGTCTCTAAGAGCTGGGTAAATGCCACCGAGCAACGAAGCRTTTAGATGCACTAACTACATAGATGTACTAATATAATCGTGATGGTTAACCCAGTACGTTTGGTAGGGCAGACCACTGTCCTAGCAGACTTAGAAATAAGTCTGTTAAAACTGGGAGTCAAGTATTTCTGAATCAGAATGAACTTTTGATTATGCTACTGCATGCGGAATGAAGAGYTTTGGTTCCGTCGGGGGCAAAGAGGCTTTCCGATGTAGATGGTTTGTATCAGGGAGAGCAGCGGGGGAGTCCCAGGCGTTTCCCACTAGTCCTGCAGACGAAGGCAAACGCTGCACGGTGCCACGCCACAGAGCTGCTTCCGTGAGTCAAAAAGATGCRCCCTTTAAGATCTCTTAGATAAAGCGTGTGCCTGGAGGATGAGCTCAATTACAGAGCAGACTGTTTGCAAGTATATCCCTACAATTTCATTTTCAGAATGTTGGGCTGCATCAGTTAATTAACTCTATCAAAACAACACAAATCATTGTATCCATTTCTGAGATTCAGCTTACACAAGAGTACAGTGAAAAGCAAAGGATAGGGTTTTGCATCCCTAGAAAAATGCTGTGTATCTATCACTATTGATGAAAATACTTCTTAGCTAAAACTTACATACTTCAAATTTATCTTCCAGCAGGGCTGAACTCAGTGGAGACTATTTATTCAGTAGTTTTGACTTAAGCTACCCAATGGACATACTTTATCAGCTTGTAGTTTGTGTGCTTCTGACCCTTGAGTCAGCCCGATGCCTGGCCCCGTCGGCCCGCAGGCAGCAGGGGCGTTTCGGTGGCCACCTCGATGCCAAGGAGGCATCTGCAAAGTCCCAGCGGGCCAGGGTGCTTTCAGACACTGCTGCATGTCAAGCCTGCTCGTTCCTCGGGATAACGTTGGCAGCACATCTTAACTCCCGCAGGCTCCTGGATTGTCAGACTTCCTCCACATTCGCTTGAAACCGGTGCTTGGCCMTTGACAATCTCCTCAGTGCAGATGAGCAGGGAGATGCATCTCCTCAGTGCAGATCTTCAGCGCTGTGACCCGAGTCACGGCGAGGAGCGCGCAGACCGAGTTYCTCGGCTGACTCCACACCTCCTTTGAAAACTCCTTACAGCCAAGCGCCCTGTAACACACCAGCCTCACGACCTGCTTTGCGATGTGGCTTAGAGGGCGAGGGGTGGCTAACGCCCGGCTTTGCCCCGCCGCGGCCTTCCCGGGCTGGGGCCGCCGGTGCGGAGCCCCGCGGCCCGGCGCCGCCGCCCGCCCCAGCCCCTCCCGCGACAGGCGGGACCGCCGCCCTCCCCTCAGGTGTCGGGGGCGGCCCCGGCAGGGCCCCCTCAGCCCCGCGGCCCTCGGGGGAAGCCCACCCGCCCGCCGGGGCTCGGCGGCACCGCCCGGGGGGCGGGCGCGGGGGGTGTCCGAGGCGCTCGCTCCCCGCCCCGGCCCCACCTCCGCCGGGCAGCCAGCACCGCCCGCCTCCCGCGGAGCCACGGGCGCTGCTACCGCTGCCCCGCACCGGCCGCCGCCTCACGCCAAGCCCGCGCCGCCCCCAGTGGACCGCCGGCACAGAGGGTGAGTGTCCCCCGCCCCGGGCAGCGGGGTCCCGGGGGGGGAGTGGTGAGGAGGGGAAGGGGCCCGTGGAGCACGGCTGGCGGGGCGCGGAGCCGCCTTCGCCTCCCCTCAGGGCGTCGCGCGCGCCGCGGGGTGAGAGGCGGGAAGGGCGGGCGGGGGCCGCTGCCGGGCCGAGGCGCTGCCGGGGCGGCTCCTCGCTGCCCGTCCCGGCTCCTCGCTGCCCGTCCCGGCTCCTCGCTGCCCGTCGCGGCTCCTCGCTGCCCGTCCCGCTCGGCCCGGCCCGCCTCGGCGCCGCGCTCCCCCGGTGGGTGCTGAGCGTCCCCCAGCCCTGCCGCTGGCTGGGAGCGGGAGGTGTGGGGAGACTGAGCRGTGACACTCGCGGGAGGGAGTGGGAGTGGGACTGTGAGAAGCGGCGGCTGTTCAGCGTCAGGTGCTTCAGGTCTGAAATATAAACCATCTTTTATAGGTATGTTGTAAAATTGCGGTTATTGCAACATTGCTCTTGATTATATAGCTGTAAAAAAAAAATAAATTGCTCTTCATTTTTCACAGCAAACTTTTCACTCTTTTTAAAAGTAAGTGCGTTAGGCTTCACCGTAGAAAATAACAAAACATTAAAATACGTCCCTAATGAAGCAAATCCAAGTAAGTAACAGCCACCCCCTTGAAGGTAGGTAAGCAGGTGCTGGGCTCAGGCCGGCAGGTTGTGGAAGCGCTGGACGCGGGTTTCCTGTACAGGAATGTGTATTCTGGTGCCGAATTAGGCCGTAAACTCCTTGGAACAACAACCAGCAGTGTTTGTGCGGTGTGGAGGGCACCGAGGGCTCGGTGCCGTGCGAGGCCTATGGGTGCTCCGGTAATACGGTTAATAAAAACAGTCCCGGGGTTGATGAGTGTACGCGGTTCACGCAGATAGAACTGGTTTGCAAGACTCAGCTGGTTGATTCCTAAGGGCAATCTCAGGAAAATAGGTTCGTATGATTTCCCATCTGTCAGAGGGTAGTGCAGGTAGAGCCTGGAACTGCAGATGCAGAGATCAGAGCAATTGCAGAGGGCCATGTACTGCAACCTCTTTCATAAATACAGTACTGGTAATCCCAGATGCTCAGATAATGAGTCAGGTTTCCCTCCCTCAATAAATATGTTTTTGTTTAAAATAATAAAATATTAAATGCTGAGATTGCTGTTTCTCAGGTTGGTTTTGAACCTCTAAGGTTAAATTTTTCAAGCTTCCTCCGTAACTATGAACCTCCTGATTGCGGCACCCCGTTCTGCCTGTCCTCAGGTGAGTTTTTAAGAAAAGGACAAAAATTTAAAGGTTTACGATGACAAAGAATAAAGTCCTCCCTGGCGTTTGAGAACATGTACACCAACTCGGAGAAAGAGAAACCAAAGCTGAAGGAGTACGTCCTCATTTCGGCGCGCCTGCCTCGCGTCGCCAGTGCCGGTTGGTACCCCGGCTGAGTGTGGCCGGGCCATGGACCAGCAGTACAGTCCTGCAGGTGAATTCCAGGGGTAATTGTAGATGGATGTTTTATAGCATGGATGAAGGGAGTTGTCCTGTTGTTACAGCGGGCACGGCTTGGTGATTCATCAATCTTTGCACAGTAATACTTTTGCTCTTCTAGTCAATCCACAATTAACTTAGCTACCAGTGTTGCTGATGAGAGTCTTTCCTTCTTCTCGTCATGCGTTACTTGCTTTAAGTTGATCAGCATTTCCCAGCRCGGTAATTGCAGTGTTCTGTTCACAGCCAGTCGCATCGTCCCAGTGACATCCCTTCCAGAGCGGATAATCTTCGGGCCTTTTGCCTTAGCCTGGTTTTGTCAGAGCGCGCGGCTCCAACGCTTGACGTCTGGCATTCTGGCTGTGTGATGTTAACTGTCAGGAGTCTGGTAAATCCTGTAATCAGCTTATATAGGATGGATCCCTTGTGTTGATCCTCAGAATACTTAGGATGAATTCCATCCTCTGGCTGGCACCAGGTGCTGCATGCTTTACCTGGCAGAAAGAACAGAGGGAGAGCCAAGGTGAGGGTAGATACGGTCTCTTTRACAGGGAGGCGTGCGATTGGCAAGTGGAAGGTGCTGAAGGGGAAAGAAGCTGTGTTACAAGAACGGGCACCTTTTCCTGCACCCTTGGGARCTCCGCAGAGGAGACACCTGTGCCTTGCTAACTCTTAGGTTGATTCGTGCCACGCAGTCAATTTATCACGATCTCTTCCYGCCTTGTTTTCCATTTGCCCAAGCTTCAGTTGTGGGAGAAGAGAGAGGGAATGTTTCCTTTTATGCTGTTTGTACAAGTCACGTCAATTATGTAGGAGAGCCCTGTCTGAAATCAGGAGTTGCAAACTTAGGTTACAACACAGAAGTCACCAAGAYGGTCGTGCGTGCTGTAGTACAATGCGTCTTACCCAGCCCCGCCAGACACTTCCAGTGCAGGCAGCGGGTAAGGAACTCGGTAGCAGAGGTGAGAGGAAGAGAATGACACCACCTTACATACTAAGGGTGCTTAGTGTCCCTCAAGGAGAGCAAAGYAGCWGAAGGATGAAGAATTTTCCAGGGCTRTCTGTCRTTTCTCAGTCCAAATGGGCCCTRAGCTACACCAAAAAAAAAAAAAAAAAAAAAAATCTCCCCTCTACCTTACTAGTTTGAGGGGTTCTTTAGAGCAGAAATCCTCCATCTTAAAACAAGTTTTGCTGCATGAATTCTGATAGAAAATTCCCCTTCTTTTTTTTTGAAGTCTAAATTCCTCAATATTTTCTGCCCTTTCTTCATATCCAGTAGCTGGATTTTGTAGATTCAAAGGAAAGGAATGCTTCAGTTATTCCTGTGTGTGACTCAGAGGACTTCTGGATGAGGTGCATGTCTAACAGTTCAGAAGTGGTGAAAAGGTACGTACGATAGTGCCACGCCAATAAACTTCAGAAGGAATTTAAGATTGCAGCTTTCCTTAAGGGTTGAGTAGTATTGTATGATGCATGTGTTGGCGGTTATTTTTCCATTAATTGCTGTGAGAATCTTTTAGTCTAAATATAAGAGGCTTCATCTTGTAGACTTTGCATGTGCTTTCAGCAGACATCTGACTACCGGGCTGGTTATTCTGAGTGCCGAACGCTGAAATGAAGGCTCAGTATAACTGTTGRCATTTGTTATTTTTCTCGCTCAGAACCTAGTGCCTGTGAGAAGCCAGAACACCAGGCACGAGCTACGATCCGTTTTCCCATTGAAACGGCACCACCCTAGCGATGCCAACAAAACTAGACTGGGATTTCTTGCCTGGAGCTTGGGGCTTTTTGATGTACCCGGTTTGAACTACAGGCTTTGGCGAGGAACCAAATTAGGGTAAAATGGCGTTCATTTGGTGGGGTTTTGCCCAGGTTTTGCTTTGATATTTAAACAAATCTAAACTGTTGTGTGAAACCTGCTTGAAATAAACTAACAAAACCCATTGTTAATATCGCTTTCCAGGTCTGGAAATGGGCAGTAAAGGATTAGAACATGGCTCTCTTTGTTAAAAAAAACTAGGCTTTAGCTATATTCTGACTTGCTGAATGGTTCTAGACAAGTCATTTATCTTTCTACCTATTTCTTGGCTCATTAGTGGGAATAATGATGACTTTTCTATTTCCATGAATTGCTGTGAAATGTGATCAGTTTGTAAAGAATTCTCAGTGCAAACAGCACTGCAATGATAGCGTTATTAAGGGTGCCAGTTTCACCCCAAGAAATTCAAGCACATTGAGCTTCCCATGTTTTGGTCTAACCATGTACTGTAGTACATATGGAAGGTATGTACATCCTATTAAAGATGGCGATAAGTCAAGTGGGGGTGGTGGGAAAGTCTGGGATGAAGGTTTCCGCTTGAAATTTTCTGTAAACCCTGAAGCATGTCTAGAAAAAGTTATTTTCGTTGTTGGATAGTCCAGTTTTAAACTAAATTATCAGAGCATTTAAAAAAAAAATTCTGAACTCTATTTCGTTTTCTGTTTTTTCCCACAGTCCATAAAATGGTTCAATAACAAATCCCATCTCTCAAAAGTGTGGTGAGAAAAACTTGTCTGCTTATTTGAAATGCTGAGATTAAAAAAAAGCATTGTACTGTAGCAGTGCTGTTTATTAATCAGAGAGTTACTAGCAGTCACAGTACTGCGGACGGGGACCTCACTAGCAGTCACAAAAGTTAGTTTGAAGTTTGTACATCTGACACGTTCACTGCTGGTTGAACCCCATCCTGCCCTCAATGCTCTTGCTGGAGAATTGTGGACTCTTGGATCTGATGGCAGGGCTGCAGTTTGTAATCTTCCCTACGCCCTGCGATCTGAATGTGCTGGGTTGGCCAAGACCTGTTATTTAGGTGTTTAAGCTAACTCAACTCGTGTGAACGGTAATGACTTACAGATCAATCAGATTCTTCACTGTGAGGGTGGTGAGGCCCTGGAACAGGTTTCCCAGAGAAGTTGTGGATGCCCCGTCCCTGGAAGTGTTCAAGGCCAGGCTGGATGGGGCTTTGAGCAACCTGGTCTAGTGGAAGGTGTCCCTGCCCATGGCAGGGGGGTTGGAACTAGATGATCTTTAAGGTCCCTTCCAACCCAAACCATTCTGTGGTTCTGTGATCATCAGCTCTGAGGTGACCATCTGAGCTGGGGAAAGGAGGAGATTGCTGCTCCTGCCAGGACGGCTGGCCGGGGCCAGGGGGGGTTTCCACGGGCAGCTCTCAAGCCAGAGGAAGGTCCACTCCACCCTGCAGAAGGTATCCGCTGGCTAGCTTCGTGGGAAGAAGTCTTTATCCTTCATTTTTTAAAATAGTACATGCTGATAAGCAAAATGGGAGGAGATGCTTGCAATAAGGAGGTGAAAAATCAGATGTATAAATAAATTGAACTTACTGCTTATTCCAAATTTTGAAATATAGTTGTTTTCACACTCTTAATTTGTTTTGCTCATAAATTAGCGTCTCTGTGAAAACTGTTTTCTTTCCTATGTCAGTCAAAGTGGCCTTGTTTTGTCTCTATAAAGAAATGTGTCTACCTTCCCTGTAGCCTAAGAAGATTACACTGGTATTTCTAAATGATACAGAAGCGAAGACTGAAATCCTTAGGCCTATCTTGGGTTATATAGATTGAAAACTAACACTAGTTGTAGGAGCAATACTTGATTTGTGTCTATATATTTGCCCTAGGTTTAAATGCAAGATATTGTAATTTCTGTCTGTTATTTAAATGGAAGTTTAACAAACAAAAAAAAMCCCATAAAATACCCACTATCTTTAGTGGTCTGTAGACCCTTGGTATAATAATAATCCCTTCCAAAATTGCTCCATGAAAATTTGGGACGTACTCATAGGTTATCTCTTACTTGTGTCTGAAATACAWCGTCGTGTTCAGGCTCTGGACTGCGGAGTGCATTTCAGCATTTGAAAGAAGAGGTTGTATACCAGACTGGATGATAATCTTAGATCTGTAAAGCTGCCTCTGGCAGTGATGAATAACTAATGCTTCAGGGAAGACTAATATCCTCTATTATGCACCTACCCAATTGGGCAATGTCAGAAACAGAAAGATGGGTGTAAGATTATCTTTCTGACCCCTGCAGATCATGCCCTGAAGTGTGGTGATTACCCTTCTCGGAGTCTAAACATGCATAAGCGCAGATGGTAGTAGTTACAGTCATCTAATCCTTTTTCTGAAAAATGCTGCCCCAGCTTTGTCTTGATGTGAATAAACCTGTTGTGGCAAATTGCACTAATTCAGAGCTCAACTTAATACACAGAAATGGAGCTAAAAGCTTATGAAATAGAGGGAAATCCAGGCATACGTACCTCATGTCACTGAGCTTGCTGGCGCGGTGAGCATTAGGTGTATCCTCTCGGTGCTTAAAACCTTGTGTRAAGGTACTGGTTTTGCCTTGGACTTAAACCTTCATTTAAGACCAGATACGAAGAGTTTTGGTGCCTGCATCAGGAGCACTCGTTAGATAGGAGCTTATGTGTTGATATTCCTTCTTTCAACTGGTAACAAGCTGACTGAGACATTTTGGCTATCGTTTCTTATGGCCACATTTTCCTTAGCTCATAGTTTCGGGGCTGCAGAGCGTCAGGTGAGTGCTCGGGTCCCGGCACCGTTCTCCGGCTGGGGTCATCGTTTTTCCTTGAAGTCACTGTCTCCGTCTGTTGTGCCTGGCTCAAGTAATGTAACGTCTTCCTTAGACTCATCATGAACGTTGTTCCTGTGGTTTCCAGCTCTTGGTGGTTGCAGGACTGTGTAGGATAATCCTCTAATTGGCGTTTCACCCAAGAGTGGCAGGACAGAGAGCATTGTCACATGCCCTGCCACCAAGGGCAACGTGGCTGCTGCAAAATGTGAGTCTGCTCAAAGGGCAGGTCCTGTATCCATCCTTTAAAACTAAGCCTACAAGTCAAACATTTTAAAAAAATTAAGATTACAGTGGTTCTTCCCTCTTTGGGACTGTCAGAGAACAGACTGGTTTCCAGACCCTGGCGCACTGGGATTATAGAGTAAATGGTGAATTCTGTTTCACATGGTATACCTGACGACATGACCCTTTCTTAGTCTCTTTTTGGTACATGTCCATTTAACATTCCACTTGTGGGGTGCAAGTTCAAGGTAATGATACCTCACATGCCTCACATGGTTTGTAGAATCAAATTAGAGGATGTTGATATAAACATATAAAAATTATTTTCAAGTATATAAAAGAAAAAAGCAACAGCAGMGATTCTACAGAAGCCAAGAAAGCAGTTTGTCCAAACCACAAGCTAGAGGTGAGAGRGACTGGCACAGCAGCTGCTCCTCTGGGATATCAGTTATTAAAACACCATGTGGTTGTAAGGGCTGGGGAATCTCCCAGTGCAAAGCTAATTCTGGATGCTAATTTTGGCCTTGGGCTGCATTCTGYTCCTCTTGATTATTTTATTTTTTTAAGATTATTACAACACTGCCTGATATCAATCTAGTCTGATAAAATCCAAAATTCACAGCACAGAASGGAAAGATGATTGCAGTTTGCAGTTTCAGGGAAGAGCCTTCCTGTGTCTTTTGTTGGTGGTGGTTTGGTGTTTCAGACAGTGTTTTCTCCCTTGCGAACTTCTGCCAAGGATGCTCAACACTCTCCCCTGCCTCATACCACCATCTCCCATGGCAGCCTGTCATCTTCTTGAAAACTTGCTTCTGTTGCCTTTTCTAGCAGGCGATAACCCGTATTTAGGCCAGTACTTGCTAATAGCTGTTTGAATAGTGATCTTCTAATAGCACCTCACTGAAGCTACGGTAATGACTACTTGTCACTGGGCAGCTACATTCTGATAATATCACTTGTTTAATGAATGACTGTTGGATTTAGTCTAGTCCGAGGTGGGTTTTTTTTGWTTTTTTTTGMTTTTTGRTAAGGAATTTTCTCTGATCAGATGCCACGAAATAAATACTCTGTGCTTGAATAATTACATTTCATATCAAGTTATTTTGGTTTAAAAAAATAAATCCAAKGGATTTATTGCTTTAATATGTGTGTATTACTACCGAAACACAAATCAAATTAAGTATAATGTTATGCATTGAGKTATGTACTGTAGTTTTACAGGAGTTATTGTTAAAGAGTAGAACAGGATTTGAAAATTCTCACTCATTCATTAGATCAAAACTGAAAAGGATAATCAAGCGTTAGGCTTTAAAAGAGTATCACTGTCAGGTTCAGGAGGACTTGCTTACCTCTTTCTTTATAACATTTCAGAATTGACTATTTGGCTTCATTTTATTAGAGGAAAAAGGTAGAAACACAGCACTGGCTGCTCTCCTTGGAGGACAGCTGACCAAAGGGAATGAGGAGCAGTAAATTGTGTCAGTTTATACCAAAAAAAAAAGCAGTCCTGTTTAGAGGCAATGCTGATTACGTCGTTTCCCTACTTATTCCCTTTCAGYCTACCCACATCCAGTAATGTTATAGTTTCTGTATGTTCTGGGTACTAAACCTTTCCGTAGTCTGACTGGACTCTGCTACCAAGATCCCTGCGCCGTGCGATTTGAGGGAGAGGGTGTGTGCGCACACCTAAAGCTGTTTTGTGGTTCCCACCTGCCCCTGCTCTGGTGATTTTGTTCTTTTGCAAGCTGTTGAAATGATCCGAGTTCAAAATAAACCTATTCAGAAACAAAATTCCCATCTTTCCTTTCCCTCCCTCTAATGAATCTCGCATTTGGAGAGATTACCAGATTTAGGAGACTATGGCTGAAAAGAATTTACGCTGCCACAAATTATGTCTAGTGTGGAAGAACTTAARTTAGGTGTTTAAAATATTAATGAGGCACAGAAGAGCTGCAGATTTACAGCTAATCTGCACAGACTTGAAAATATCTCTTTCTGTGAAGAAACAAAATGAAGTTAATTACAGTATAATTAGACAGGAAGACAGATGTGTCAAGTGAGGTAGGATTTCTGCTTCASTCGTTATGGGAAATGAGACGCGGTGTGCAGAACGGACGCATACCTTTTCCGACAGAGTTGTGTGTAGGGCTGAGGGTGTCGTTTGAACTGTACACTGTAATACGGGTACTATAAGATACTTAGAGTAGTAAGTTTTTGTTTGAMCCAGCCTGCTAATTTAACTAAAATCTGCATGGCTTTTTTTTCTTCTAGAGGCAGAGATTAAGGGCTGTCGTTGCCCGCCTCAAGTGCCTCCAGGCACCGTGAATTCTGTGCTAAATCAAACTGGGGTTCAGGGCATCTGGTGTTCAGGCTCACAGCAGTTCTCCATTTTTCCTCTCCCGACACTGCAGATAACCAGCTTTTTGAAAGTATTGGGTATTAGGACTTTCAGCTGATAACACTTCCTGAGACTACTATACTATCTTAATCTCTGGATATGTAGTGTGYGTACACCGTGCCGCATCATCTGGATAAGGACTTGTCATTGTAGGGTATCTAACGTGAAACATGGTGGAGTGRAATGCTTTTCATAAACAGAATATCTGCTTATATATAGATATTTCATGTGTGTTATCCCAGCTATCTTCCTCGTGTCCAAGTTAATGAGTTATGATCACGTTATATGGTCCTTTTTCTTTTGTCATGGTTTGGGCAACAGCTTATTTGGTTATAAGAAAGTGCAAGTACCTCCTGCGTTCTGAGGAACTAAGCAGATTACATTTTCAAAGTAATGAAGATATCAGTTTATATTATTTATGGATTTGTCTTGCAGAGAATCAAAATACAACTGGTTTGTGTCAGCGTAGCAGCTGCCGTCTTGAATGGTGCCATTAGACTTGAAGTGGAAACTTCTGGAACTAAAAACACGAGCTTGAGTAAGAGGTACCTGCTCAGAGTCACCAGTGAAGTCACCTCGTGTGACATACGCTTGTAGGTCCCGGGGGCCACAGGGCAGTAGTGTCAGTGGTCACGGGGCTGGCAGGCTGGGATCGGCAAGGGGTGTATATCTGGGCATCYATCAAGAAGGAAAAAATTACACATTGGTCCATATTCTAGGCTGATGCAGTTTGAATTTATCGTTGTATTGGYTTGTGAGATTTTGTGCTTCTCCAAGTAATAATTTTGATGAGACTTGCACATCTTGGCTAGGGTTTGGAACAGTGTGAATACTGAAGATAAATGATTGTTGTTGTGTTTGTTGTTCGTTTTTATTGTGAGTCTGTTTGTGTGCGTTTCACCATGATGTCTCCTTCCTCAGTGAAACTTGCCAACTGTCATCGTTCCTGGATGTGACTGTGGGATTGATGGTTTTGTGTAAACACTCTTGATATCTGAGATTTGCACATTCCACCTGCTTGCCAGGACTCAGAATCTCGGTTCGCTCAGAGCAATACCTCAGCTATTGTGAACGTCCTGAGAGAATGCTGAAGTAGACTTTACTCCCTTTCCTGACCAACATTGACTTTAGCAACGCCCTAGTGATTTGACAAATAGATCGCTGTCTGATGGGGAGGAATTGTTTCCTGTGGTTCAAAGACAGATTTCAGAGGTATAGAAAAATATTTCACTAAGAATTAACAGGAGGGGAAGAAAAGGCCTTTGCTGACACACTTCATTGCCACAGGACTTATTTTTCCCTGTTACAAATTAGTGAGGCCACCAGCCTAGTAGGGYGTGCTTTAAAAAGGATGGTTATTAGTTGTGGATATTTGATAGAGAGAGGTTTCTTATCTTTTGTTATTTATGCCAAGACAAACAGTGTAACGCAAGTCACATCAAATACTTTAATGCATTGCATTTTTTCTGTGTTATGTAAAATATGCAACTACCCAAATTTGTTTGTCTGCATCAGAATTTGTTTTTCTGCATCGCCCGAGCGCTGGCGTGRGTTGCCCAAGGARGTTGTGAAGTCTCCCTCCTTAGAGATACTCACAGACTGTCTAGACACGGTCCTGGACAAGTGGCTCTAGGTGCCCTGCCTGGGCAGGGGAGCTGGACAAGATGACCCCTGCCAACCTCAACCATTCTGTGATGCGGTGATCAGGTTGTTGGTTTTGAGTTGTTGGGAGGAATCGTTCACATGCTGACACTCCTACAGGAGCTTGCTTGTGGGGGTTTGTGCTGGGTCTGGCTGGGATTGAGTTAATTTTCTTCACAGCAGCCCATAYGGCGCTSTGTTTTACATTTGGGACTAAAACACTGTTGATAACACACCCGTGCTTTGGCTATTGCTCAGCAGCGCTTGTGCAGCGTCAGGGCCCCCTCTGTTTCTCACTCTRCCCCCCCGGCAAGTAAGCTGGGGGTGGGCAAGAGGCTGGGAGGGCACACAGCTCACTTYTTCTCTTCCAGTTCTCTCTCTCCCATCCCACTGAGGCAGGGGGAGAGCAAGCCTTGGCTGGTGAATGTTTAATTGCAGGATCAACATCATCAACCACAGGGTTAAAGGAGGAAGAGGACAGACTGAGAGAGACTACAGAACCTAAACTTTATGTTACTGTAGGTACCTAATGACTTGGCAGTGTATAAATCCAAAGACTGTGTTATTAGTCCTGTAAAACAGGCAAAACTTCATGCACCGTTGGTGCCTTGCACCATTCTACATAGCTTTTCCARTCTTACCCACTTTCAACTTGGCTTGCCATTGGTGTCACCCTCCTGGGGAAAGAAAAGCAAATGAAAATAACCAAGTTTCTCACCCTTGGTGAGACAGTGTGGCTAACCTATAGCGTTTCGTCTCCTAACTTTCAGAGAGGGAGTGGCTTTTGGGACCATTTCACTTCTCTTTTGCATTTTCAATAAAGCAATTTTTAAAAGTGACTAGTGCTTTCAGGAGTGTTAGACATACAGTAACAGTTGATAACCTGAACCTCTTGCATGTTTTGTATTCTAGCTGCTCTTGGATTTTCAAACCGCTAGCTTCGRCCCCTTCCTTGCAAAATAAGACCTTTAAAGCTTTTAATAACTGCAACTGTAGGGTGGAATACTGCCTCCCAAAAAGCTGGATGACAAAACTAMCCTTGGCTTCAAAGAGGCTGTGTTTTCACTTCTTTTAAAAAATGCACAGGGCAAACAGCTACTCTTCTGATGCCTTAATTCAATAGAAAATGCTTGAAGAGTTACAGTATGGGTCAGGTTTTTAAACAGATGTCAGCTGTTGAAGCCAGATATTCTGAAAAAACAATACAGAAATATAACAATAGTAGGTACAGGGAATCAAAAAGTAACAGGACCGCTTTTAGTTGTTGTAAGGGTTGTTCTGTCTTGAAAAAAAGTCCTGTGGTGTCCAAACACTGGAAAATGTCATTGGACACATTAATTTATTTATGAACGTTCTTTGTATCCCACTGTCATGCTAGAGTAAGTACAATTCRAGATAGATCCTGGGATTTTGAAGGCTGAGTGAATGCATTGTGTACAATCTTGATAGTCACAGAGATACACGTAGGGTGACTTTAGGCAGYGCAGAAAGGGAAGAAAGTATTTCCTTTCTTTGCTTTGGGCAGCCTTGCGTTATTTCTGGGGAAATGCTCTGACTTAAGCATTCAGAAATGAGGGRGCGAAAATGGTTTTAGGGTTGACCTCAAGGCCTGGAGGTCTTGGGAAGGATGCACCCTGGGTCCCTTTCAGTTGTTTATCAGGTAGTAACGTGGCTATCATAAACAGTGAAACTGGGCAGTTGGTGCCTGCAGCTCCAACTGACGGACAACCGTGAGAACATGGTGGTTCCTCTGGCTGGTGGCCAGAGAAGACTACAACGACCTGTTCAAGGTAAGAATCCAGGATATTGCGGGCGTTCTCTGGATGTGTACTCAAGAAAATAAACAGTGCTGATAGACTTGTTGTGCTGGCATAGTATATCCAAATTGCTTTTTTCTAATTTTAGTTATTGTGTTAATATCCTACCCGAGTATGTTTAATTGTGAAATTCTATGTACACTTGAAGTCTTTTGATCTTTTGAAGCATAGATTATTTAATCCTCTAGTTATTTCTAGGGTTTGGGGGTTTTAAAAACATATTTCTATCTTCTTTAATAGAATAGAATAGAATCATTAAGGTTGGAAAAGACCTTTAAGATCATCGAGTCCAACCATCAACCCAGTACCCATGCCCACTAAACCAAGTCCCGAAGCACCTCATCCACACGTTTTTTGAACACCTCCAGGGATGGTGACTCCACCACTTCCCTGGGCAGCCTGTTCCAATAATATTGCCAAGAATGCAGTGTTGCTTCTGTGATAATGAGAAAGTCCAATTTGTATCACTCTTCTTGCAGAGGGTTTCATTTATTCTGTGTGGATATAAAAGACTTTTTCTCTGCTAATACCCAAATAGGTGGAAGGTATATGTCTACTAAAAATATACTTCTGTATGTGGCTTTGAGAGTTGTCGGTGTAGTTTGACTACCATAGTGAAGTAATTATGTGGTAAATTGTTTGAAGAAGAATGTGTAATTGCAAAAGAAATCTTTGCTTGTATACTTAGTTGTCAAAATAAAGGGAGTTGAGATCTGCTCTGAATTGTCAGACTGCRCTCTTAACTAGTTAAATCCGTGTTTACAACCTCGCCTGTTAACCACCACCACTAGATAAGATCATGGACTGTCTTATTGTGAGTGCTAACATGTAATGGATTGATGATACAATTCACATTTAAATTACTTTTCTTTGGGYTTTATTTTTTCTATTGTCTTTGGCTTTGAGAGGACCTTTCTGTGCTGTGAGGAATGTTACCAGTTTATTAAGTGACTGTTTCTCAGRATAATCCATTTTAGCTGGAAAGGTAATAAATTAAATAAACGAAATGAAAGTCCGTAATACTGCACTACCCTGTTTTCCTGCAGTGCTTCCGTAGAAGAGGCTTCAGTRGTTAAGGCTGCTCTGATAATGTGCTAAATCACATGTCTGGACATATGCGAGATAGGAAACTTGAAACTTGGCAGTATATACGCTTTTAAGTCAACATARCTAAAAGCAGCCACAGTGCATCTCTCTAACTGGTTTTCCTGTTTCTTAGCTATCATGGAAAAGCAAAGAGAATTCATTTCAGGTACTGCCTTAATCTGGGCCTTGTCCCAGCTGTTAGCAAAAGTCTCCTTCAATTTTCACTAAAGTTTATCAGGTAACAGCGATATTTGAGCTGGAGCATTTGGAGTATGCCACCAGGGTCGTCATGTTTTAGTGCTAGTTATTTTACCAGAGAAATCACAGTCTCTATATGTATATGTGTGTGTCTATATATTAAAAAATTGTTTAAAATTTGTGTAGAAATATAGTATAAAATCTGTTAAGAAATGCATTAATARCATTCAGTCAAATCAGCTAGGCAGATGAGTGGGTTGTCCTCCACCAGACTGTAGCCCGCTGCAGAATTGTTCTGCAGAAAAAATCTGAAAAATAATAACCTTTGCAGCTAAGTTTCTAGGTAATCTTCTATGGAGTATAGTTCTTATGTATTTCCATTTGAAACTGGGCATTTAAATAAAGGATTTTGTTAMGAGCACCTTGAGCATTTGATTATTCCCCAAAACAATGGCAGTAATAGGAATTGTGTGCRTTGTGGCAAGTACCTTTCATTTTCTACTTGGATATAGCTTTTTTGATCTCTTCTTCTTGTACTTTGCCATGCCAGATACTTTGATTAGGACTGTGTGTAAGATTTACATTTCTGTGGTCAGCCTCAGCACTGCGGCTCCTTTGCCTGAAGTGAACAATATATGTTCCGTGGAGTGCCTCATGTAGCTACCGTTAGCAGCGTTATTGATTAGTAATTTTAATGTCAGCGCTGTAGTTGGAGTGGGATGTAGGCATCAGTGACAGACARGCTTTCTGCATAGGGGGGAATATTTTGCATCCAGTGATTACGGAACAGCTCCCAGTCCAACTGTTTCTGCTCTGTCTAGAAATAAAGTACTGTGTGATGGGTATAATAGTATGATTGTCTTTATTTTTAAAGATGTCCACTGGAATCTGACCCATTGGAAATTAGCGGCTTACACCTGCAAAGAATTCACATGCTTTTAACTACTGSTTTGCTAGAAGGAGGATGTTTAGCTCTTCTGGCACTTAGATATAGCCTGGCTTAAGCTTTATTTGTTTATTTATTAATACGAGATAAAGCAATCCAATCTTTATTTCAGTTTACTTAAAAAATGGCCATTGGTGAGCCTGGATTTTCTAGAACACCATTTCCTTGGTGGCTTCTGTCTCTGTATCTTATCCCTGTTATATTTGTTTCCCTCTGTAATGGACTTTGTGCTGAGGTGCACACGCTGAAGAAAACCCTTGTGACGCTCTCTGGGATTTGGCACCCTGCTGCGGGGATTACTGATGGGAGATGCCCGGCTAATTCCCAGTGCATACTGTTCCCACAGACAACCTGGAAATGGGTGTGGTTGACRGGAGGAGCAGCAACAAAGGTATGAATCTAAGATTGCCTTCTGGAATGGCAGCTCATCAAAGGGCTAGGAAAATCTATAAAATGAGCAATAAAATTACTTTGAAAGTTTCAGGTTTGCTCATTTTACTACTGCAGGAAAATGCTGGTAATGTATATACRCATAAAACACATTGGTTTATATTGTTAATATAGTACATATTCTTTGAAGAAGTAGATAAGGGGAAATCCCTTCAGAACTCTTGTAATAAGTGTGCTCCTATAAATGGGTTATTTTCTTCTGGGAGAATCTTAAACTGTGTTTATTCAGGTTTCTTTAACTGAATTGTTTCCTTTCTGTATAAAGGATGCAGTAGTTAATCAACTTSTAAGTCTGCTTGGAAGAGGGTTAATTGTTAATCACTATCACCAATACTCAGAAGTGTCTGAACTAATTTGGTGAAATGCATTTTCCCTGCAGCAGCAAGTACTGCATGTTTTCGACAGTCTGCTGTAATAAACATTGATTATACAGCTTTGACATGTGGCTAAATCCATGAAAACTCTGACATATGTGTTTCAAAAATAGCCCTTAAAATGGTATTGAAATCAAGGAAATGCTGGATGGAACCATAACATCAAAGTAACAGTGGTTATGTTCTAGGTGCCTTACTAATATAAGGGAATTCACGGCATTCTACCTGTGGGAAGATGCCTGAAGGTATGCAGAAGAGGGAGTCTAGGGAAATACAAGTTTTTAAAGCCTGACTCTCTTGGAAATACGGAGCTTTATTCTGATTTACCGGGGGTGTTTATCTTCCCTAAAAATTCAGATGCATTGTATGCCAAAGTCATTGGATAAAAGAGTTGATAACTGAGACAAAGACTGGAATGCAGACCTTCCTCCTCCCAGGTGATCGTCTGCTCCGCGTGCGCGTGTAGTCTTTCTGTCTGCAGGATGGACCTTTGATGTTCCCTGCAAGGTGTATCAGTTTCAACGAGAGCGAGCAAGAGCTTCCCGCTATAAATGGACAGATCGGCTGTTGATAGAACACTTTTCTTGGAGGAACGGTGGCCTGAATCCTGGAATTAACCCAGATCTCCCACATCTGAGGCAAGCGTGCCACTTGACTCCTGTTGAATGGAGCTACTGAGTGGGGCAGAGCAGCCCTACCTCCGGTTCCTTCACTCCCCATTAGCCTCCCTCGCCACGAGTGAAGGAATCTGGCCTGAGTGCCATCTGGATCAAACCCCTCCGCTGAAGCCCTCAAGAAGGGCTTGTGAATACAAGTGYGAGACTAAGCTGCAAGATAGGGTGGTAAACTGCTCAGGCCTGCCAAAATTGGGTGTGCCTGAAAGCAAAATTTTGCGTGGTTAGAGAATGGAAAACTTTGAGGTGCTTGGGGAATCCTGGTAGCAGCTGAGAAGGTGAATGTGTCTACTGTGATTTTTAAAAAAAAAATTTTTTTCTTGAAACATTAATTCTTTTTGTGGATGTAAACCTAGGTGCTTGAAAAAGTTGCTGTTTGAGCTCTGCAAGAAAAATACCACATCGGTCCATCTCATCAAAATCAGCTCAAGTCTCTGAAATCCAACCGCAGAAATAATTTCTGATGGTGGATGTATGTATATGAATGCCATACAGTTCGTGGCTAATACCAGTTCTAACACAGGAATGGTTCGACTAGAGTTTGGTTTGGGTTTTTTCCAGTCTCTATGTTGGTGAAGACAGACTTAAAATTGAAGGATTAGCAGGTTGTGCTTGGATGCATTTTCACATCCAGAGCACTGACAAGTCACCCAAATGTCTCTCTCCGCTGGATGAAGTGACCTGTCAGTGCAGTGACCAGTGGTTTAGAAAGCTGGAATTTTTATATTTTATTTTAATAGGAAAGCCCGAGGGTGTTAATATGTATCGTGCAATGCAATACCCAAGAGTATACCAGACACAGGGGAAGTTCATTGTGCCTGTAGCTATAATAGTATGTTAAATACCAGGGTTCTTAATCTTTCATCACCTCAGAAACTTGTAGTCCATATATTAATGTGTTTTTGCATGAGATTTAATTGCTCAGACTTGTAACAACTCAAAGCTTAAGATCCCATTTCCCCCTGTGACTTGAGTCTTGAGAAATCGGTTCTATTTAAAAGCAGCAAATGGTTGTTTTGGTTATGTTACATTTTCAATGGCATATGGAGGTTCATCTATGTTTGCTCGGAAGGTTAATTTTTAAGGACAGGTATTAGATGGCAGACAGCAGATACACGTTGTAGTTAAGCAACCCCAAAAGCCTGCTGGTCCGCATATCTGTGTGTCTCACCCGATAAAGGTGTTAATAATATAAAGAATACCAGAGTCTCCCTACTGAAATGGACATTCTGTTGGGTTTCTGTGTTGTTTCTCCATAGTGGTAGGTGGTAGATGCTGTCCATGGAGTTTTCTTCCTTTCTTTGAAAGTACAATGAGCATTATTCTATAAGAAGAAATGACTGTTTTCTGTAAGATCAGTGTAATTCATAAAGCATTTTGACGTTATGCAGGAATATTAGTGAGCTAGTGTAGGTCCTGGAGGCAATATAGCAATATAGCAGCARCAGCACAGCTATTCAGCTTCCTCTTCTAGAGGCGGCTCGCCGGGCGTTAGCCTGGGCAGCTCGGGCTCGTGGYGCAGTGTAGCGGCACGCTTCCAGTCCATCTAACTTCTCCTTGAACTCGTTCAGAAGGTTTTTGGAACGTAAAATACATGAAAATCATTCCTCTGCAGAGATATCTCTGCTAGAGCTCTACGAGGTCTGGAATCGCACTAAATCTAGCTTGTCTTTGTATTGCTCTGATTAAGCCAAGCGTCTGATTTTATGCATAAATCTGTTAAAGTCAATGGGAAAACCTGTGGCAGAGAGCTTTGCTGGTCTGGGATCTGAGTGAGGCTGGCTAAAGAACATACTGGAAATTTACACTTTAGATGAAAATAGGTTTTTGTTAATCAGCGTTTGCTTGTATGACATACATCAGCACCAGCCCTGAAGGTAAGATGTTTTATAGGTGAGTGGAGCCCAAGCCTCAGACTAGGGCAATGATTTTCCAAAAGTAAATAGCAGCCAGGAGTGATGCTGGGAAGGGAATTCCAGAGTTACGGCTTCCTGCACTTGACTTGAATCMTGTCAGCACCATATTCTCTATCTCAAAGAAATTACCACAATAAAACACCTCAATGTTTATCTTAACATAGTAAAGAAAGGTATTTCTTACAATAAAACATAATTAGACCTGTGGAAGAAATAATAGTCTCTAAATTAGCTTCAGATGAAGGCAAAGTGTACCTTTTATTACACGGTTTTGGCTTTCACATTGCATAAGCTGAAAGTAGCAATGCTTATTTTTAAGAGTTAAAAAAAAATTTAAAAGGTTAGAAAATTTTTTAAAAGGTTTTGACATTCAATCTGTCATCATTGTCTTCTCGAGAATGCATGCAATGTTTAAAAAAAAAAAGGCAAAAGGAGAGGGTTTTGTTGAATGACATTGATCTTCTTTGGAGTTCTTGTTTGGTTTTCTGCTCATTAAGCTCCTGACTTGGAAACAGACTTGAAAAGACTGAGAACTATGACATTAGATGTAGCTTTTAGGTATGTCATCAGGTCTAGTAATATAATATATACTGAACTTGATTTTTTTTTTTTTTTGTTAACAGCAAGAACCAATATTTGAAAGTAATGCTTTTCTTCTGTGCTTCTCTTCACTTTGAAGTGCAACACCCAGTATACCTACCTTCAGAAGATTTATAAAATAGACTACTTGCAAGGTTTCATCTTAATTTTTGAAAATTAGTTTCAGTTCTTCTAGCCTATACCAACAACATTTTTGTGGCTCAGTGCATATTGTTAAAAAGTGCACAGGACAGCATTGTGTGGAAAAATGGAATAGGAATTTGCACTTGAGAAACAAACTGGTTGATGTAAGCCTCAGTTTTCTTGTTGAGTGACRAAAATGATAGACCTCAGTGCAGCAGGGATAGAGAAGAGGTGATGGAAGAAACAGTATAGGAGACGTGAATCATGTACTTTTTGTATTTTCTCATTTTAAAAAAGTATAAGGGAGCAACTGTACAGTTCAAATAACTCAAATTCAAATGCTGTTTATAATACAAAGCTGCAAAATTCATTGCCMGAATCATCACTGGATAATATGAAAAAGGAGAATCTTCATTTATTTTTATCTCCTAGAGTGTCAGAGACAATGCAAGGCCTCATGTCAGCGGTACAGCAGAGGGGTGGATGTAGGCTAGGACACCGGCACAGACCAGCAGCGTCTCTGTGGTGGTTTTTGGAAGTTTCTGTGAAGTATTTGGCAAAGGTTGTTGCCTCTGAGCCAAACGGCCTGTTAATAGGCTATAGCTATTTGTTTATGTGGTGCCTATAGTGGCAAAAATGTTTTGCATATGTATAAACTGCATAGTGGGAGGGATTTGAGGGTTTTTTCTTTATTTGATGTTATGCTGAACTTGCTCAGAAATATTTAGAATACCTGGCTCTTACATGACTTTTTTTTTTTTTTTAAATACAGTTTTCTGCTACGTATTTACACCCATCCTGGAAGAAACCTAAGTGCCTTTTTGTATGTATAGCCTTTCATATCTTGGTTTCTGCAGCCGAGTGCTTGGTAGGCAGTGTTCTGCCTGCTGCTGAACTGCTGCGCTGGTGAGAGCTGCCAGTTGTTACCACCTTCCCTGTGACCTTCCCAGGCCTCTTACAGGGCGATGTTGGAAGTATTTTGCATGGTTGTTGGGATACGATTTGTGAATCCCCTCAGTATTCCACGCCTTAATTTGTATTATGGACATGGAAGTGAATTGGGGCAATTAAAGTATTTTAAATATGTGCCTGCTTATTTTGGGGGGGGGGGGGGAAACCCCAAACAACCAAAGCAACAACCTTTTTGTTTTGTGAAGAGCTAGCAAATCTTTCCCACAAATTAAATTCTGTTAGATTTTTATTTTCTTGTAATACAGTGTCTAGAACCAGACAACGTGTTTGTAGTGAAACTCATTTTAGTGCAAACGAAGGGACTAGGAGGTTTCACTGGAGCTTGCCAAGGGTGAATGGGCCTCGGCAAGTGTCTAGATGGAGGCTGTGAAATTAGAAGAGACATCTGAGAACATGTGCTGAGGCACTCTTCCTGAATTAACTTACGCCCAGTGCAAGACTTCAGAACCTGTTTGAAGTAGAATTGTGGCCTTTCCCAGCAGAAGCTAAGGGTAACCGCACATACTGCCCTGTACGAAAAATCAAAATCAAGTCAAATTCATGTCTCTGGTACGTGTTTAGCTTCATATAAAGTATATCAAGGGGCTTGCTAAAGCCAGGTAACATTGGTCTGAATTGTTTAAATCCGTGCTCAGCCTTTCAGCATGTTTGCCCTGCATTTTCTTACACCGTGTTCAGATTTCTGCGGAATGCTGAAAACATTTATAGTGTTGGTATTATGAGAGAACGGAGAGAGTTCGAAGCACCTCTGAATACAATGACGAAACTAATGTTCTGAGGTACTACAGGTGGGTTTTGAAAATACCGGTAAAGAAACGGCACGCTTCGTACGCTGTAAGATGAATAGCAAGTGGAATGTCAGTCAGCAGGGTGGTCCGGCAGCCGGGAATGCGGCCGCGTCCTGGGCTGGGTCGGCAGGAGCGCAGCCTTGCTTGAGGGAGGTGATCCTTCCCCTCTGCTTGGCCGTTGCAAGACCACGTCGTGTTACCGGTTTTGTACACYCCATGCAAGCAAGACACTGACCGAGGGCAGCGAGTCGGGCAGAGGTGTCCAAAATGGACAGGAGGCTGGAGCACAGGAGAGGCTGAGACACCTSGGTTTGTTCAGCCGGGAGCAGAGAAGGCCGCAGGCGATGTTACGCCATCTCTTCCCCCCCGCTGGAATCACCAAATTATTAATGTTTACATAGAGAGTGAAACTCTGGAGAAGAGCTCGGTGATCTGGGAAATACATGCAGGTGACTGACAGAAGAAGGGAAGAGGAGGTGATGCTAGCTGGGTCTGGCAGGCTGTGCAGCAGGTTGTCTGAGTCCAAGGGTGTGATTGCAAAGTAGGGCAGGGGAGAATCCTTTTGCTAGGAATCTGTCTGCAGAGTTGAGCAGCTGGTGCACCCTRTAGTTTCTTAAAATATATGCGTGTGGGACGTAAGTAGATTCTTCTCTCTTCTGGGAAATTACATGTAACTTGCACTTTCCTTGATTCATCAGTGCTGCAGAGTGCTCCGCATCCGTAATCGCGCTCCTGTGTTGCAAATAATCTTCTTCAATTTATGAAGYGCATATTTTAATTAATGAATTATTAATGCAAGCAAGGCAAAATAAGGAATTCATTCATTACTTCCCATCGGCAGGCAGATGTTTAGCCATTTCCAGGAAAGCAGGGCTTCTTCACGAGTAACAGTTACTTGGGAAAGATGAACACCTTAACTCGGAATGTTCCCCCTTCCTCCTTTTCCCCCCAGCTCTATATGCTGAGCATGACGCCATATGGTATGGAATATCCCTTGGGTCAGTTGGGGTCAGCTGTCCCAGCCGTGTCCTCTCCCAACTCCTTGTGCCCCCCCAGCCTGCTCGCTGGTGGGGTGGGGTGAGGAGCAGAAAAGGCCTTGAYCCTGTGCAAGCACTGCTCAGCAACAGCTAAAACATCAGTGTGTTGTCAGCACTGGTTTGGTCATAAATCCAAAGCATAGCACTGTATGAGCTACTATGAAACAAAATTAACTATCCCAGCCAAAACCAGTACAATCCTACTTGCATCGGGTGCTGTTTTCTTTTAGGTTTCTGTTAATCTCAACATATTTTACATAGTTTGTGCTTTCATCACTTAAAAAACCAAGCAAACATTTATTCCTTTTGCTAGGTAACTGAGTGCAGTGCTGCTTTGGGAAGAAGACCTTTTTTTTTTTCCCCTCCTTCAGTTGTCTACTTGAAAATGTGGTTCCAGATTACAAAAACAAAGCAGTCTTTCCCCAGGGATTAGTTGTCCTGCAAAGACTTTTCAGATTCTTTAATCTGTAGTTTCTACTTTATTGAAGTGTCAGGAATTGATGTAAACCATGTGCTTGTTTATTGTCTTTGTATTCATTTTACTAGTCATAGAGAAATTGAGAAGTTGTTTATTTTAATGTGTAGGGTTTTTCTCCAAGGCTAAGCAATTGTTTGCCTTTAGTGAGCATGAGATATCCTGTTCTACCTTGCATAAAACAAATATGCAGTCTCTTTCATTGCACAAAAGGAAACAATTGTTCCTGAATTCTCATTATATTCTCCTTGTTTCTAAAAAAAAAAAGCAGCACTTGTTCAAAATAATAACCAATTAAAAACTGTGCTTCAAATGAAATGGGATTTGTGTTACTGGGAAAAGAGGGTCCTTATGCTTGATGCGTTTTAATTGCAAAGTATGTGACCTACAGGTGTTGAATATACAGAAATTCTACTTGGCTTTAGTCCATTAAATTAGCCACCCTGCTTTCTTTAGCTTGCTGGGAAAATTGCAAATGCATTAGTTTGTGTCTCCTTGGCAGTTAGGGGTTTAGCAGGACATTGATTCTTTGCGGACTTCCAGACAGAGTCCTATTGTTTATCATTAAACTCTGCCAAGAACTTATCAGATGCTGTGTAATGAGCCCCCTTCTTTTAGAGATGCTTCAGTACTGTAAAGAAGCTGCTAACAATTATTTACTTTCATTTCAAGTGGTCATTTTAAATGAGAAAAGCTTGTTCTATTTTAACTTTTTTTTAATGGTTTCATCTGGTATATCAGAGGACACTTGTTAGACRGGATTTTTCAGTCATGGGCATTTTAAGCATTTGTATGTGGCAGGTATTGATTTGTCACCGTTAGTATGGCATTTCTCAGGTGTGGTGTGGCTCAGGGATTGTGGCTTTCTCTACATCAGTGTGCCAGCTCCATAGGTATGAACTCGGTAAGGAAAAAAAAAAATCCCCAAACACAACCAAAATACAGGTGAAGATGTGTGTTCTGTGCCTTTTGTGATAACTGATGAGGTTGCTCCCCCCACRTCCATTTTCTGCCAGCCTGCCTGCAGAACGGAGAGGCGATACGGATGCTTCCGCAGCTCCTCGTACAACTGAGTAAATTCTTGGAGCGCTCGCAGCTATGCGGTGGTAGGGCTTTCCCCGCTGCCGGCAGCTACTCCGAGGGCAGCAGCTGGTGGCCGAGAAATCCTCGGGGCTTTCCCTGACTCCGTGGCCTGTTTCAACTCTCTTCTTCTGCCTGAAGTCCCCCGCCGTGGTGGCAGGTTGGGAAGTGCCTTGAGCTGGCGCTGCTGCTAAAAAGGCARCGCTGCGGCTGCGTGGTGCTGGCACCGCTGTTTGGGAGGCTGCCTGCGGAGCCTGAGCCCCGAGTCATCTGGCCAAAAAAAAAAAAAAAAATTAAAAAAAAAAATTCAGTTGAAAACAGGCWGCTGAAGCTTGGGGAAGGCCTCCATCTTTTTTCAATACAAACGCTACCTTAAAGTGCTACCTCAGGCTATGGTATTAGTGTTTGGTTACAAGATTCTTTCAAACGGCAATTTCTAACGCTTCTGCCTGACTGCCCGGGGTATTCTGATCTTAGAAATTAGATATTTCATCAACTTTAAAATATTAACTCTCACTGATGCCATTGGAAGTGATTTCTAAGACTGCAAGTGAATTAGGCATCTCTTCTTTCCACTTGGCCTCACTGGCATGGTAGAACATACTGGATATATTCAGTGTGTGTTTTAAGTGTAACATCTCTGTTTTCTCAATTATAAA
This sequence comes from Oceanodroma leucorhoa, assembly GCA_030449065.1. Taxonomy (NCBI): domain Eukaryota; kingdom Metazoa; phylum Chordata; class Aves; order Procellariiformes; genus Oceanodroma; species Oceanodroma leucorhoa. The sequence goes on along the minus strand of JASVER010000037.1, from coordinate 563,952 downwards.
ACACAGCAGAAGGGGCTATCAAGTTCTGATTTCTTCACCGTTTTTCAAAATAGTTATTTAAAAATAACTTATTAAAATAATAACTTTTAAAAGCCCATCTTAAAAGTTATTAATTAACAGTATCCTATAAGAAGCATCATGTTAGAAGTCCTAGAAGATGCTGTATTTTGCTGTAAAACTTTACAAGTGTTATTGATTAAAAGGAGATAGGAAGGGATTACAGAAGATACAATGCAACCAAGCAAACTTTCTATCCACTTAGAAAAATATTTGAACCACTACTTCCTTTCAGGGGAACTGTGATTAAYGACCACTGAGCAAAGAAAATCAATCTATAATGATAAAAAGCTTCATTGATCACATCACCTGTCTTCAGTTCCTCTTAATAAGTACTGCCATGGGACGCAGCAAGGGAGGATGCATGTGTTGAGAGCCAGGCTCCAATGGATAATTGAAGTTCAAATGTACTTGCTGCATATGCTTTACTGAACCCTATCATAGTTTCTGTCCCCCTCTGTCACTCGGATTAGCTGTTTAGATGGCAGGGTGGTTACATCTATGTCCCCAGAACGGATCTGTACCCACTGAAAACTCTCCCTTCACATCCACCGGCAGACCGTGTATTTGTTCTGTCCTACAGAACCTACAAGAGAGCTGGAGAGCCGCTGCTGTGGTAAGAGGGCCAGAAGTAGAAAGACTAATTTTTGCATTTGGATAATCAAATGTAGGAGATTCTGGTATGGTTCAGCCATCTGTAAATGCATCGTTTTTCAGTACAGACTGTCTTGTCTTTTGTTCTGACTTGTTCTCTCCAGCTGTGCTCTCACAGCCACTCACTGTGTTGGCTTCCTCACCATTGCTTTCCTTCTTAGTCTTGCAAGTTGTTGATTACTTGTATCATCTCCCTTCTGTCAAGGGAGATTCATCTTCATTTAGTTTAAATTGTGCCTAAGAATATTTCTATTGTTTCTTCCACTTTCTTTGGACTCCATATTTATGGAAAAGGGCTGACATCCTCAAAAAGGAATCTCAACTGTATTTCTCTGCCCAGATGCTAATCTGGTCCATGGGAAACAGTTTCAGTTTTGTTGTTTGCTTGCATGTTTCCCACTTCAATTTCTTTGCAATGTAGTAGGCTTGTTACATGCTTGGATATTTGAAATGCTTTAAGCTAATTGTGAAAATCCTGTTCATAATTTTATCTGTGCTTAAAGTTACCTTTCTACTTTAAATCACCTTTTGATGGTGACTTAACAGCCTTTTCTCCTCCGTTGTAGGAATACTTCTTCCACAGCCTTTGTTGAGTAACATGGAAAAATGAAGCTTCAAATACTATTTTTAATGTAAGAGTGATCAGAATGACTTAATCTTACCTCCTGTATGTGCATTTAGGTAGACGTATTCTGTTCTCTAGAATTTTTTTCTGAAGCTAAATTCTGGCCCTATAGAGGTCGATGGGAAATTTTGCTATTACTTTCAGTGATCAGGAATTAAATTATTTTAAACCCCTTTAACACTCTGCACATTTTGTTGTTCTTATCGTAGAGCAAAAACAAGATTATTTTTAAAATGTTTTTTTTCCCCAGGTTCTCTCTTCCATGATTTTCTGGGGTTTAGTTCTTACCATGTTCTGCTCAACTTTCATTTTAGTTCAAAAATGGAAAGAAAACAATATATCATTAAAGGAATTTTTTTTTTAAAAACCCAAATGAAATATTTTGGTAAGATTTTATAAATAAAAAAAAAAGGTGCTCCTTTTAAAATCCGGGCCACAAAAGTGGCCTCTGGATATTTAAAGAAAACTCCCCTCTGTTTTTTTGAAAGCTCTAGTTGTTTTGACTGGGATGTRCTGTGAGCACGTTTCCCCGGTACTCCTGTAACGCAGTATTTGGGGCTGAGCAGCCGGGGCGATGCGTCCCTGTGTCCCTGCGCGGCGGCTGGGCTGGGGCGGCGGAGCGCGGCCTCCCCCCGCGGGGGTGCGGGGAGCCCGGCCGAGCCCCGTGCCCGGAGACGCTCGTCCCCCCGCTCGCCCGTGGGTCCGAACTAGGGGTTGGAGGTAGGAGCACAAAGAGGGCAAAGGACAGTGACTTGGCTATGCTAATTAGGAGGCATAATCTTCAGCCTCCATAAGGTGGTCTAATTATTACCTTTTTTGTAATTTATGTGTAAATTCTCCTCTATTTGTATTTTTTTTTTCGAATGGCAAGAGTAATCAAGGGTACTCAGGGTAACGTAGTTAGTAACAGGCATTGGAGTGTGAGTTAGCAAGTGGCTCTTCAGTCAAATTAAGACCACTTCAAAACAGTTTGTGGTGCAAGAGGAAACATTTTGAGTGATATTTCCCCTTACAGAGGGAAAGAGAAGCAGGCTCAGAGCATGTGCCTGCTTACTCTGTCCGTGTTATCTTTAATGCACACATCCCCAGAGCGCCAAGTCAAATTTCACCGGTTGCTTTGAACAGTCGTTACACTTTTCTATGAGTACCTGATTTCTTTTTTGAATGGCCTTCATAGGCAAGTCCCATTTAAAAAAAAAAAAAAAAAAGGTCACTCTGGATATCCTCTCTCTATAAAAATAGTGAGAAGACTGTTCCCTCGGTTTAGGAGCTGACTAAACAAAATAGAAAGGAACAGAGCAGACTATTTAGATGTTGGCAGATACTAATACAGCAGAACAGAAGAGGCAAACACCATTGGAGATTATAACCTAGTCTTCAAGTTAGTAATTTAGACCAGGAAACATATTTTGCTTCTTTACTGAAGATTTATGACAAATTTATGGCCTATCCAGCAGCTGGGAATTATTGAATAAGTCTTGCTGCAATTCCGTGGCAGCCTAAGCCCAATTTAACTATTGACTTTTGTGGTGCAGTCTTCTTTCCTCCATTTCATGCCTTTTGTTCCCCATCTTCTCCTCAGGTCTGCAACCCGCTGGACCTGGGCCAAGCCATTTCAGCATGCTCAATGTGGCAGAAAGCTCCTCTGCCAAAAAGTGCACTCGGTGTGCTGAGTGTGGGGTAAGGTGGGTGCAGAGCCAATGCCAAGGAGGGTATGACGCTCCTTTGGTTCCTCTATGTTGTTCGGTCAGCTGCTTAACCCACGATTGATTATTTATTTACTTATTTATTACACTCGGGCTTCTCTACACGATCCCTTCCCATGAAAATGATGGCTAGGGAAGAGAGCTGATAGCCCAGCACTCACATGGGTTTAGCKGCGCAGCCAGCAAATCTTCGGATCGCTTTTATTTGGGTGTATTTTATTGTGCGTGAAGACTAGAATGCGCGATCACACGTACAACTTGTGAGTGTACAGCTGCTCCTTTGTCTTCTGCCTAATCCCACAAGAAACAGATTAAAGCAGCATGGTACTAGGTTAAACATTAAAATACTTGCTGTGCGTGGTTCAGCGACCTGATGGTGTTGGGTAGGCAGGCTGTGAATGTCAGCCTCCCTTAGTTGCTTAGTCCTTGCAATGGGCTGGTCCTTGCTCTTCCTGAGTGACCTTCTTCTGAGTTGCCACTTCTTTTCTCYGGGTTTTGTGTCTTTTCACATTAGTTGCTTTTCTAAATCTTTGAGTTACACTAAACTGGCAGTCTCATTTCTCCGCTGTGCCCTTTGCTTGTTTCTGCTTTTCTGTTTGGCTAAATAGCCTGCGTACTTTCTTGCATATGGACTAATGACAATAACCATGCTCAACAGCAACATCTACAGTATAATCAGGTCAAAATCACAAGCCTCTGCCTCACAAAACTGTTTGTTTGGGCCTAGTCACATAGCCTTCCATAAATCTCCAGCCATAACCCCGCAGGCTTTTGTACAGTGCAATTTGCATTCATCTGTGTCTAGTATTTATATCACCTAGGTGTCTAAATACGGGCATACCTGCTGAGTATTTATTGATCTATTACCAAAGCACGTGAGGAATGCAAACCAGCTACCCAGGAACCGGCTCGGAGCGGCAGTGAAAGAACATAGTTTATTTTCAGACAGACTGCTTGGGGGGTGAAGTTCACAGGTAGCTTTCTGACAGCATAAAACAGTAACCACGTTGTCTGCTCCTGCTCATTCCTGCGCTGTGTTTGCATAGGCGTTTGTACAGCTGCAAAGCGAACTGAGCCAGGAAAAGGAACGTGGCTGAAAAGCAATCTGTTCTGGGTTTATTTTAACCTGGAGCGGTTCCTCAGTTCGGTTCCTGGTGTGGCCACAGACGCCTTCTGGGGGGCAAGGCGGGGGTGGGAGTGAGCGGTTGGGGACTGGCAGGTGGCTGCTCCTCAAGCTACTTCAAGAAGTGACGCTGCTGAATGTCCAAGCTGCGGGCTCGGGGGGTGGCATCGCCCGGCTGCTGGCGGCCCTCGCCTTCCAAAGCCTGGCTGCCTTGCTCCACCTTCCCCTCGGCCTCCCGGCTCCCGTCCTGGCCCTGGCACGCGTCTGACCTCGGCACGAGGCCCRTCGGGATGCTGAAGTGGCTGTGGTATTACCTAAATTCTGCAAGTGGGGGTAGTGCTAAATCATTCTCARTCCAGACGCTTTTTAAGCAAAAATTCATTATGCTAATCTTTAGGAGTCTGTGTGCAATTCGGTTCTTACRTTTCCTGTGAGAAAGATCCCCCCACCCCCCGCACTGTACAAATTGTGTTAAGAACRGGGTGTAAGAACAGAGAATAAAATTTTGAAATTTTTTTCTACTTTCTTCTTCATTTGTTTTGTTTTCTTAGATTATGCAAAACTAGATCCATTTGGTATTTATTAAGACACACAGATTAAAAAAAAACAAACCAGAAAAGTGTGAATGTTTGTAGGCTGGTTATTTAGAAGTAGAGGATCTAAGATTTTTATACTGGAGACAGGGAGAAAAAACCCTGTCAGCAACATAATGGGAGAAAATGTCACAGTTGTACARGCTACGCAGCACAGAGTGTTAGTTTCTTAGCAGCTGTGACAGTTATCATGATAGCTAAAGCCTTGAAACTTCTGTTCAGCATTTTTACAAGCAAAACACCACGCTTAAAGGAGAGAACTCTGCCAGCAGTCATACTTTTGTAAGTAAAGGGATTATGGAACATAAGCATTTGGATGCTGATTTTTATATTGTCTGTCAAGCCTGAATAAGCAGAGACTGATGAGGTATAGCAGTTTTTATACTTTATAGCCAAGATGAAGTTTAGGGTGACTTTTAGAATGGAAGGTATGCAGGATATGTTTCTAAAAAGAAGTTTCTAAGAAACCCTCACAACATCTGGTATTCCACAGCAGCTGCTAAGCAGAAATTTCTAGCTGTTGAAACTGGTGAGTTGTTGGAGGAATTAGATCCATATTGTCTCAATAAAATGAGAATACTATTTCTATGTCTTGTATACTATTTTGATAGTATAATTGATTTAAAAAAAAAAAGATTTTGACCTTAAAACGTGTCATGTATGTATTCTGTCAACCTGGAACACAAGTTCAGCACAGGCAAGGGCAGCGTAGTGTCTGCTGGCCTTTCTGGAGATGTGTTTCCACCGTACAATGCAGTCATTCCCGGTCTGGGACCAAATAATTATCGATGTGCACGGCGATCTGCAGTGCCTTTGTAGGTGGCGATGAGCTCTGCAGCATTTTGGGGGAGCACGGCTGTGCCGACCGCGTGTTTGTCCAGCTGGTTCTGCCCCAGCACCGCAGTGCTGGTCCCTCCTCGGCTTTTGTGCCCTGGAAGTAGGGAGAGGAGCAGTGGGACCTGATGCTACCAGGGCTATGAAAAATTCAAATGGTACTACCCCTCATAACATACCTGGTCCGTTTTTCAGCTGTTAGTGGGGTCGCATGTTGTATTTGCCGTCTCTACGGAAGTTATCAAGATAACACTAAAAAGATCATGTGAAAATTRATGCCATTTTTCTGTTTGCACGTGTTAATGCTCTGCTAATAATAAACTATTGAGAAACYTTGAGAGCTTCTACAGCCTGTGTAGGTGGCATGGAGTTATTTCAGACATTTTTGCTATCCCTTATTACCTGCGTAGATGTGTTGGTTGATGTTGGTAGCATGCCTCTCTTCCAAGTGTTGAAAGGAAGATGAAGCAGCAGATTAAATAGTTTCCAAGGCTTGTGTTCTTTTTCTTACCCAGTTTGAGAGTTACGGAGAACTCCAATTGTCACACTTTATGATTCAGAAGTGTCCAAACGCTTCCTAGAAGGTTACCGTGCCCTCACTCAAGTAGCAGTTGCTCTCAATTCAAGAAAAAATTTCTAATAAAGCTTTCCTTTGGGTTTATTTACAGTTATATCACAGTTAGTGGTAGGCTTTGTACTGTATTAGTGTAATTTATAACAATTCTCAATGTTGAAGTAGCAGTTAASATTTCAAGGACTAGTTCCATATGTTTTTTAGTGAATACAGCTTTGACAGCACCTCTAGCTCTTTCCTTGTTTGGTACAGAGTGCTGCAGTGATTTTGGCTTGCTCTTTGTTAAATGTTAGATTTATTAGTATTTTCTCTTTCTGCTGAGATGTCAGTGGTTATATTTGAACCTGAGGGATGCATTTTAAAGTAGTTGACATAGGGAATTGTAAAAATGCATTTCTTTGCAGCTTACACAAAGATAGACAAAGGAAATAGGTAACACAAAAAGGCTCTGTATTTGCAGGGAAGTCCAACAGAGCTTTCTGTTTAGCAAGTGGAGTGAGCTCAGAGCATTCATGGCACTGTTCCAGTTGGAAGAAGTTTCTCAGAGTGCCGTGATTTATACTCTCTGGAGTGTCATCTCATGTCTTCTTTCTCTTCCATCCCGGACTGCTGCTCTTTCCTCTCACCCGTTCATTACAGTGGTTAAAACACTTGAACCTGAAAATAGTAACGCCTGACTGTGAGGGAGAGCAAGAAGAATATGGAGRAGAGATGAATGACACCAAAAAGCACAGGCAGCTTGATGTCAGAGTCAAGTAAGAAAGGGAAGAAAGCTTTTGGACATTGGGAGAGCACAGCCACARAATGCTTTAAGGGTCATTCACACCTTCTCCTTCAGCCAGATTGCCAGCTGTGGAGGCCGTATGTCGGTACGGACTGCAGCCCTCCAACCTGGGGCAAAATAACAAATTATTTTACCAATTTGTTGAAGGAGCACTTACTGAGGAGTATTCCCTTGTTCTCTTCACGTGTATTACCACTTAGGAGCCACTCACAAGAGAATCATTCCAAGTGTTTTCTGTTCAAGGCAGCTTTCTGAGCCCTGGAGGTATTCATGATACAAAGCAGGAGAACTTTCACGTGGATGGGATTCTTAAGCTATATTTATAATTAAGTTAGGATTATTTTTTTCGCTCCACTCCTGTTTTCCCCACCCTACACTTTCAAGCCTTTGAAGAGAGGCCAGCTGTCTGGCATGTCTGTCATAGTTCTCCTATTTCTGGAGTGCTTCCAGTGTCAGAGATTTCTGGCAGGTTATAGAATTTTATCGAATAGGCACCATGAGGTGATCACACCASCAGAACTGCTGCATCCCTGCTCTGCTCTGTGTCACCAGAATAAAGCGGAGAGACAAACTCACATAGTTTCCAAACTGGAAGATGGAACCAAAAATTGCTAGCATGAACTGTCTTCCTGAGATGTGTATGTGTGAACATGGATATATTGTTTGAATGTGCGTGAAAGTGTACAGTAAGCATTTCGGCTTTCTCTCCGTGCTGTACTAAGGCTGCCAAATGCCCTCGGTGTGTTACAGCTGAGACAAGCTAGTGGATATCCCACTTATTTTTTGAAGTTGTTTATTCAGAGCAGCCATGAGAATGGAGAAGGAGATTGATAGTGGCTTTGGCCCCGTTCTRTACCGGTCCTAATCTCTGACTAGCTGTAAATCCCAGCCCTAACTGGATTGAAGTGCATATTAGTTTATAAATACGGGTCCCTGTGATCACCAACTGGATGCTTCTGCTTCCATTCTRTAGGAAGCCCCCTTGGTACTTAATTTTTCTGTAGTTAAACTGTGGACAAAATAATTCTTTTTCCTTTTATGCAATGTGTGTCAGCGCTGGTTGATTAAATCCTGGCTATTTCTGTTCTTTAAGGAATAGAAGTAATTACACTAAATTGTATATTAGATTTTGAATTAGTCTGATGCTTGTTTAAGGTTTGTCTGGGGGTTTCAACAACTTGCTTMCTACGAGATTATTAAGTGTAAAATTTAATTTGTATCTATAAGAATACAGCACTTATGGCTGTCAACAAACACCTGCCAGTCTGGCATGGATTAGTGTAAGATTAAATATGTTTAAGGTATGCAGTTATTCTTTTTATGATGGAAAAATGGAAAGGCTAGTGACTTGCCTTAGGTGATAGATGTTTGTAGTGGAGCGGGAAATTGGGCCCACATCTTCCAAGTCTTAGGCTAGTAATAATATGGTCATTTTTCCTTGCTTGATATGCTACTAGAAGCTCAGTTAATTGATTTTTTTTTGAGGGTACTTAAATCTTATTATGAATAACTTTTAAAACTAATGATAATTCCTCATGATCTTTTGTCTTTGGAATCAATTCTGGWGAGGATTGTACAACAGTTAATTAATTTTCTTGTTTCTAGTTATTGATTATTCAGATTGCTTTGAGTAAGCTGTTCTTGGTTCAGCTTAACTGGTCCTTTACATTCCTTATCTCTTGTCTTTGACTGACTGAGTCTCTTACGTACAAAGTAATTTTTTTTTTCTCCAAATGGATGGTAATGTGGCTTCATTCTTAAGGGCTTAAGCTATAAAAACCTCATGCATAAGCTGGGTGAGGTAACTTTTTGACCCCATTTTGGCTAACAGTAGCAACCATCAGCAGATGGAGAACTTTATCTTTCCACAGCACTTTATAGTGTTTACACGGTGTCAGATAAGAGCTGGAGGAATTCAGCCCCCTATTATAGCATCACTTCACTGTGTTCAATGCCAAATTGTTTTGTAGGAATAAAAAAATACTTAGAACGCTGCATAAGGCAAAGTATGTGTTACATTTTTTTCTCCCAGATTCACACTTCATCCTGYGTGGAGAACTAGAATCTTTTATATTCGCTTCTTGGCTAATGAGTTTCTTTTTCCACCATGCTTTTACAGTAGTTGGTTGTTGTTGTGATGCAAGTGGCTGGCAGTGCTTTGAGTTCTTTGGAATAGGCTAATGAGTATTTAAACTGGATTCTTCTTTTAACGACTGTGTTCTACATTTGATAGATGATCAAAAGACCCCAAATAGGCTTCATCCTACAGGTTTTATCTCCAACGTTGACAGGGAGAGCTGAAGGATGGATGTGGAGCTGGTGCTTTGCTTGCTATGGGTTAATCATTCCTGTGGTTTTGTSTTTGAATTTTGCGAATTGCTGTTTTTCTTCTGCATAGGACATGGTAGAAGCATGCGTCAATGGGCAATGTTGAATGTATTGCCACTCCCTTGTCCCTGTGAGGAGAACAGCAGCGACCAGATGTCCTTCATCGGAGAAGTCAGAGACCTGCCCAGTGGAGGAAACCCCCTCAGTTCTGTCCCCAGGCCTGTGGGCAGATCTGCATGCCCGCGCATGGGGARGTCTGTTGCAAGTGTTTCCCAAACTACATCCTTGAAATCATCCGACTGTATTTCAGACCTGCAATCCACTCTTCAAGGCCATAATAAATAGTTCAAATTAAAGGTCAGGCGCAGACGCACACATTTCTTGCGGTGGAATTACAGGATGAAGCGAGTGGGGTGATGCACTGCTAGACTTAAAGCTATGAAACATCAAAGARGTAATTCACACTGGTGTGGCAAGTGACATATAGCTAATAATTGCAAATTAGCATAGTGCTCTCGGGCATTTGAGTTGAAGCCTCTTCTTGCACCCTTTTGTATATCAGCAGATCTGACCAGATTGGCAGTCCTCCCCGCAACTGGGAGGATTTGAGGGGCGTTCATCATTTAAACATTTTCTGAAAGATTTTTTATTGTTGTTGTATTTAACCTTTAATCTTGTTTTGCATTAAAAACCTTATCATACTGTATCTTCTTGATATGTTGGTGGTAGGAGGTTTTGGGGGGAAAAAAAAAAAACAACAGGGCACTGGAGAAAACTGGCTGCAGTTATCACCAAACCTTAATGCAACTTCTTGTTCTTTCTGGCTCGCAGGAATTCAGCGAGAGAGGAAATAGGTCTCTCCTTTTCTGTTTGGTATTACTGTGCTGCAGACTAGGGAAGTACTTGACGTCTGCCGGATAACCGCACGCGCCGGCAGGCTGGTGATGTTACGAACTGCGTATTGGTGCTGCTCTGTCACCCTAAAAACTCTTGGGGAATCAAACCCTCAGAAYTTTAGCAAAAAAGGCTAGACTTAAGCACACGTACGGTAAATGTTTATTGACTGAAGGGAATATGTGTGGGCAATAGCATAAGTAGACAGCATAATAATTAGCCAAATGACCACCCTGCTTGTTTCTTTAATTAGATGACCAGTGCTTTAAGCAACTGAGGATTTTGGGAGAGGATGGAGGGAGGGAGACAGGAAGAAAGTAGTATCTCTTTTTGCAGTGTGCTCTACCTTGGTCTACATTCAAAGAACTTAGCTTTTAGGCTTTCTCTCTTCTGCTAACCTATGTGGTCTTTTCTAGAATGTTTTTTTTACCTCTCTCAGCACCTTTCCACTCAATGGTTTATCTTAGCTACTGATTTATTTTATTAAACAAACACAAGTACCTTTTATAGACTCTAATCAGTTGCTGTGGTCAAATGGTCTATTTAATTTTTATTAAGATCACCTAGCAAAGTTACAGATTTATACCTGTAGTACAGGCAGATACCATGGAGTATTGCATATTCAGTTACCTTTTGATACTTGTGTAGCAYATATAGCTGCATATATCAAAATAACTGTTTTAGAAGATGAAATTCTATTCCATCAGAGACATCAGATGTTACCTTCCATCAGAGGTAACGACCAGATGTATATTATGATTGTTTCTGTTCATCAGGCAATGATGGTTGTTAGAGACATTTCCCCTTTGTTCTAAGCTGTCCCCTTCTGCTGCTGCATCCACTTCTTAGATATCACAATGTTTCTCTGGTAATGTATAAAGATACTTCTTGAAAACACTGGGGAGGTGTTGCTGATGCAGCATCCCATTATACTGGTAATCCAAATGACTAAAGCATCAGCTGAGAACTGCTCAGGAATGATGTCTGTTTTTTTTTTCCCCTGCTGCTGGTTTTCAGTCCCTGAAGCCCATTCACGGTAGATAAGTGAGAGCACAGMATTGCAGCAAGAAAGTTCTCTTATTTCAAAAGACTGTTGAACTTCTTTTTTCCTGCAATAAAGTTTATTGCTTCCTATATATTTGCCTGGTATTATGGAAAGGATAGCTTTCCACTTGCTGGGTAATTTAGTTCTGTAGTATTCKTCAGCTTACACTTAAAGCTCTAAAATTTKCTGATTCAGCTCACTTTCTAGATTCTCCGCCAATTAACTTGTCCTGGCCCTTCTATCCATATTTTTATTTAATTGTCTTGTAAGGTTTATTGATGCAGCTRATCCTGCATTTCTTTTCCCTGTTTTCCCTCCTTTTGTCACCACACAGTGAAGACTTTTTGCTAACCTCTAGTCTTCAGTGCAGTAATAATTAAGAGTCTGAAAGGATGTTCTTTTTGAACCTTTCTATGTTTGGGGGATTTAATRCTGTAGCTCAGACATAAAATTTTGCTCCAGGTTGATGCTTGGAATTGAAGATCTGAGTGTGAAAATGTTTCATTTCTGTTCTTATTTTGTTTATACCGTAAATCCTTGAAGTAGATAATTAATTTTCTGTTTGTGTCAACTTCTGCATAATCCGTGCATCACGTTAGAAGTATCAGAATGAAAGTAATAAGCTACAAGTTACCCTCTGAAACTCTTTATTCATCTGTTGATGTTCACAGAATACGTTTTGAGGAATTGCTTGATGTGCAAGTAGGACTTATTCTCAACTGACCATTTCTGAAAGTTGTTTAACCTCTAAAAAGGCATATTTCTAATTTATGTTTATGCATATTTCTAATTGGTGTACTGCATGACCTACGCCGTAAAAATTAATATACTTAACAAAAGGAATTTCAGTATACTATTAACAGTAATGAAAATTTAATTTTTCCTTCAGTTTAGGTATGAAGCCTGATTAGGTTGGAGTATGGGGCTTAGGTATGTAAATGTGTGTGTGTGTATCTCTCCCCCCCTTGTAATATGTACCCACGCTTTGTTTAGGGGTTGCTTTTCCCTTGATTTCAGAATGTATACTATGAACCAAAAAAATGTGCAGAGGGCAATAAAGATAAACAAAGATCTTCAACTTCTATGAAAAAGGTTTACATTTTTCACCTTAGAAAAAGCAACAACTGAATCAGGGATGTGGCAGACAGCAGTTAAATCACGGCAAGTATGGGGAAAGGAAGTCGAGAATGGTCATTCATGGTTTGTCACAGCACAAGGACTAGATGCCATAAAACGAAAGAGGCAGCTGGTTTAAAACAAAGAGAAGGAAGTACTTTTTTCAAAAGGTGCGTGTTTGTACTCTGCAATTTATTGCCATAGGATGTTGTGATTACCAAAACCCTAGATGGGTTCAAAAACTGACAGTAATAACCCACGGACAGTTCAACTAACCAAGCCGTGGACAGGCAGTTAAACACGAAGGTATGTACACTGCCTCCACTCCAGGAGGTCCCTGAATTGCAGGTTGTCGGGGAGGGGGGTGAATATATACGGGAGGAATTATCCCTGTAAGCCGAGATGTTCGYGTATTCTTTCCTGAAACGACTCGTTGCTGGGCAGTTTTGGAGAAAAGAGAGCTTCATAACTCCTGCTTCATAACACAGTTCAGAGCCATCTCCCAAACAAACATTTCCTTCTTYACAGAGAAAAAGCCTGACAGCAAAAACTTCTAAAAATGTATTTTCTAACACGAGAAAATCAAATGAAAAATTTCCTGCTCTCATCCATTAAGGGAGAGTATTGAAAGACGTGTTGAAATACTTATGTATTGTCAGTCCAAAGAGACAGTAGTTAAATCAACTGAAATCCTACAAATCCTCCAAAGTGAAATGGCCTAACATCTGTGTTTCCTCACACTTCTTCTTTTTGCCCTTTTCATGTGATGTTTGCAAGTGCTGAGGGAAATCTGTACAGTCTGGTGAAAGAATGTAGACCTGAAGAGACTAATAACAATAATAAATAAAGGTATGCAGTAGTTTTTGTTATGAGAGACTGCAGTGTTTTTCTTACTAGTGTTTATTTTCTTACTAGTGTTTGCTAGTGTTTGGGGTTTTTTTCCATTACTAGTGTTCGGTTGGTGGGTTTTTTTCTCTTACTGGTGATTTTTTTTTTTCTTGTGTCTGTCTTTCCAGTTTATCCTGGCRCTAATTTGATAATGACCTATTTGCCTAAAATACACCCAAGGTTATACAAAGGATTTCTGCAAGGCTCTGAGTAACCTTATGAAAAAGCACATGGTGCCTTTGATTGTGAAGAGTCCGAATGGGAGCTCCCATACACAAAAGGAATAAGATTTCTTCTTTCCCCCGGTGAATTGCTTTCTGTTTAGAAGGGAATAGTAGTAAGGCAAGTTTTCATCTGTGTTCATTTATAYGGATAGCTTACTCAAATGGCATCTGATAGTTCTTGGAACTGGCCTATAGTGTATGAAAAGCACAATAAAGAGAAACTGCTACAATAAACTATTTTATTCGCCCTTTATGTTGAGTTGTGCACCTGTTTTGAAGKGCGGTGTGCAAATAGTGCGTGGTTTGCACATACTATTTTATATGTTTTCTAGCTGGTAAACTTTATCAGTAGTCAAAGTTGGTTTGCTGCAAATGGATGCAGCTTTGGGTGTCTGCTRCTCTCTGAAAGGGAGAGTTATCGGGCTATGTAGAAACTCATGGGAGGATCTGAAATTTAAAAAAAAAGGCAGATAAAGCATTTGGCTCTTGAGTTTGAGCTTAATCCACTCATACCAGTTCATAAATCTCTGAAGAAATTCTGCTGCAAAACAACTGATGATATTACAGATGCAGAAATTGGCATTCACTTCTAAAATACAATACTTACTTTTATGTTTTTACTCAGGGTTGCCTTACCTGCCAGGGATTTATTTTTTTAGTAAAGTAGGATTATTTTTCTTTTTTTTTTCTACTTGTAGTGCTTTTCTTTTTAGCGTTACTCTTGATTTGTGAACAGGAAATGAAGGAAACAGAAAATTTGCCAACTTTAATTTGTCAAATTAAATCCTGCACATTGCAAGCAATATGTATAGTAAATAAATCTCCCCACCCCGAGGCATTCTTACTGTTACTTATACCCACTGCCAGTTTATTTAAGAATGTGTCATTGTCTTTTGGGCAGGTAAGTGCAGAGATAGAGTGTGTACTTTGTCGCTTTCTATTGCTCTTTTAATTGAATGAAAACTTTCTTTTAGCTCAGATTATAAATGATTTGCCATGTTTTGTTTTATTGTTCGGCTGACTTGGCTGAAAGGACTAAGGCATGAGGCTCTATCAAGTATTAGGCTCTGAGAATACAAGCCAGTCTCTGCTCAGCAGGAATACCCAGAAGCTAAAGATGGTTTCTTCTCAGAGAGGGCTTCAGAGACATGAAGGTGGGAAGGACATATTTGAAGGATAAATAGCCTTGCTGTCCTTGGAGAGTATCAGGAATAGCTAGCATGGTACTGAATAGAATCATAGAATCATAGAATCATTAAGGTTGGAAAAGACCTCTAAGATCATCGAGTCCAACCATCAACCCAGTACAAATGCCCACTAAANTTATAAATGATTTGCCATGTTTTGTTTTATTGTTCGGCTGACTTGGCTGAAAGGACTAAGGCATGAGGCTCTATCAAGTATTAGGCTCTGAGAATGCAAGCCAGTCTCTGCTCAGCAGGAATACCCAGAAGCTAAAGATGGTTTCTTCTCAGAGAGGGCTTCAGAGACATGAAGGTGGGAAGGACGTCTTTGAAGGGTAAATAGCCTTGCTGTCCTTGGAGGGTATCAGGAATAGCTAGCATGGTACTGAATAGAAGCAGTTCTGTCACTTTAATTATAAAACTCTTACGTACCTCCTCTAACAAGTGAGAAAATTTCACTGCCTTGATAGCATCACACTAAAGAGAAAAAAAAAAAAAAAAAAAGAAACAGCTGAGAAATGGGAAGTGTGTGTCAGGGGAAGGGAACACTTGTTCTAGACAAAACCACGATGCTTGGTTGCTTTCTTCAGAACAAAGACCATGAATCACACCTACGGTCACAGTATCTTTTGCGGTGTGAAGAGATGAGGAGAAGAGGTACCCCTGTCCCTTCGGTGGTAATAAAACAGGTGTCGGGATTGGATTTTTTTTTGTGCAATAGACTTTTACCTGTTTCCTTCCAATATTCAATATGCTGTTAAGGATGAGACCATTCCAAATGGTTAAGATTTATAAGATAACCAGTGCTGCTATTGAATTGCTGCAGCAACTGCCAGGGAGGTAAGTGGCAGCTAAAGCTGCAAGGGGTGAAGGGACYAGCTTGGTGCTGTTCCAACACAAATGGCTGGTACTGGAAATGGTTGGCTCCCTGTCTTCTGCACTGTTTCAAGCTTTTTTTTTTTAAAAAAAAAAAAGATAGTGACACTTTAGTGAAAAATATTGTGAAAAAAATGCTATGAAATGCTACATGTCTGTCCTGGACAATGATGAAAAGACCAGAAATGATGGATGTTTGTTTTTTTCTTAATCCTGGGAATGTTCCCTTAGCTACTGTAATATTCAAGACTCAGCCTCTAGCAAATGAAACAAGTAACTGCAAGATGATGGAAGTGTGATTTCCTTTCAGCTGCTATCCATAGTAATGTGATTCCAGTTGTAGGGCATGGGTGTTTATGGTGAAGGGGAATGAGAGAAACTGTACAAAATTAATTATTTTCAAATAATTTAAATTAAATATTRTTATAGTTAATTATTAATGTTTAATACCAGGTTGTGTCTATAGACATGGAAGCTATGTGCTTCTGCTCCAGAAATTTGAGCCTTAGAGGAAGAAAACGGTGCAGCSTTTGGGTTTTGTAGCTGAAGATCTGGCATATATGTCAACACAGCTTTTGTGAACCTGTGAAAGGGAACTTTTTATGTTTGTATTGTCCCTCCCCTTGAAATGAGGGCAGATCACTTTTCTCTCACAATGCAACAGAAGGCGGACTGAGGCTGTTCAAGTAACAAGTTGTGCCAAATACTGCTTGTGGGTAATAGTTCTCAGCTAGTAAAAATTGAGATTTGCTTTTTGCTGTTTTCAACTGTCTGGATTAGAGTGTTGATTGGAAGTAAATGCCATCTTACACTAGGTCGGATTGGATGGGTCAGCGATTTATTAAGCCTAGTTCATTTAAAGCATTTCAAAACAAACAAATGACTCTTAAGCCTTTTTGTGTTTGTAACTGTGTAAGGAATTGAAACAGACTTTGTTAGTACTCTTAGAAAAATAAAGCCTTTTTCTCCTTACCCCCTTTCATCTCTTGCTTTTGCAGAGTTCACGTACCTCTGGACATACCTTCCAAGTAAATCTTTCCTTAAGAAGACAGTGCTGTAAAATATGCGTTTAGATATATTCTGTCATGTATATTAAGGTTTTCCTAAAAGACATCATCAAAAGCACTCTCACCAGTGCCAGCTTCTCAGCTCACCCTTCGGTGGCAAGTAACAGGAGTGAAAAGTTCAGCTAGAAGGGGTTGTAGAAACCAGAGTACTGCAAACAGRGAACCTTGGCTTGGAAATGGGATTTTCATCATCTCTTCTCCATTAGTGGTTGTATTTCAAGTAGAAGAATCTTCATCTGTAATTTAGAAAGCCATATTTGAAGTATCTATTGCTTCAGAGTGGAGTAGTCTGAGATTTCAAAGAGAAAGCTGGGGGGAAATGCACAATTTGGGTTCATCTACTGAGAGCTACATCTGCAAGACTGCTTGAGATGTTATGTCAGCTCGTGCAGGGCAAGGCAGAGTAGTGGAAATTGCTCATACTTGATCAGTTTTTAGTRACTGAAAGTATGTGCCTTAGAGATGTGGAAGAGTAATGTGGCAGAGGGGGGATTTTGTGCCCAAAACATTTTTCAGAAGTGTAATCAGTGACACTATGATTAATTTTCGGTTCAAAACTAGTTATGTTACACTGCTAGCAATGTTATATGGGATGTATGACACCGAGCTGYAGTGCAGCTCTGTAGGCAGTGTGATTTCAAGGGAGGTACTTTTTATGTCAGTTGGGTAGTTGCTCCTGTAGTAGGGCCTGCATTGACTTGACAGTAGTCAGAATTTCACTCTTCCCTGCCTCCAGCACATTTGCAATGCAAATCAGTCCTTTTAATAAACATAAACATCATGTAGGCCATGAAAATATAACCTGCAAAAGATTTCTGCTTTTAAAGTTACATTTTCAGTAAGGAGTTTAATTCCAATATGTGTGTTTCTTAGAAATGGGATTTACTAGCTCTTGAAGTGAGTTCAGGTGCTTCTGAGCAAAAGCTTCTTTTCAATGAGTTCAGTATGAAGACAGGCTGCTTGTTCTTCACAACTGGTTTTTAAACTTAATGCATTCAATAGCAGGAGTTGRTGGTTGCGGTTCCCTGGACTTAGCGTAGCAGAACTGGGAACTGCTGGTATCGATCCAGAAGCATTTGCAGTCATTCCTGGTGCATCCAAGGAGATTATATTGTTTATGATTTCAAGGATTGCGTAGTAACAAAAAGCTGATATAAACATGAGGCAAAGATAGTATCAGACAAGTACCAGCGCTATAAATTTCACACATTAAACCCTGCCAATATAAACCGGTGGTTGACTYTGTGTGGTTTTTTTCAATTGCAGTGCAGATCAGTTTGTGCTACTGTCTTAAACTGGCATAAACCGGTGGCAGAAGGGCATTGCTGGCCATKCTCTTATTACTGGGAAAGTGAAGGCAAAATAACCTTGTGTTATTGTAGAAAACACAGTATCTGTGGTTTAAGTGAAGCAAGGACATTTTGCCATGAGGGCTTGGACCCTGACCCTTGGTACAGTAAAACTAGGCAAAGGTACTTTACCTTTTCTTTATATTCTTTCAGTTCAAAATTTGAGTTTGTATTGGCACATATGCGATACAGAACCCTTTCTGACTTGGGAAAAGGTTGCAGCTAGGGCTGGAGGAAAGGACAGGGGGACCTATCTTTTTGCACCCTTTATTCTTTCCAAACAGCTCGCAAAAAAAAAACAAAACAAAACAAAAACCACCCAAGGTAGGGAGATAATGACCAGGAGTAAAGAAGTGCAGGCTGATGGCAGTGAATTCACTCCAGATATCAGTGTCGGGTATTCAGGTTTATGAACTCAGCTGGTGCGTAGCTTAAATCTTAGTTTTAAAATACAACTCAGTGTGAAGCTTCCGAAAAATGTTCTTTGTGACGCAGAAACTGTCATACCTTCTAATTTGTGTGATCCCACAGGGCCGTTCGAGGTTCAAACAGATTTTGGTGAATTTAAGATTTGAAGTAGGACTGCATGCAAACACTCTTTTCTCCTAGCAAACCTTTTCTCTGCAAATCTTGATTTGACATTTTAGTTTGAAAGGGAATGTAGTATTTATTTCACAAGTGGAAATCATGTAGGTTCTCATTTCTGTTGTCAAGAATGTCTTATGTTTTTTTATCTAGAATGGTATATGTAACTTTATGGCATATGTAACTATGTATATTGGGCATAGTTTGTGTTAGAAGTAGGATTTCACTTGGAAAAACAGACATTAAAACCAAGGCATGCTTCTGAGGCTGAATTTAACTGGCTGAAGACCTGCATTTTCCATTTGATAGTAATTAGTGGATGTTATATAAAAACATACAGGTATCTCTTGGTTTCATTGGAGCAATGTTGTTGTTGTCGTCCCACCTCTCTTGTGTTCTAAAATAAGTCTACTACCTTGTAGTCTTACTGAATATGACTAACGTTAGCTGGGCAGGAGTAAAGAAGTCTTTTAAATATTGACTGTGGTCTGGAGCTAAACTTGTAGAAGGATACTGAAAATCAGAATTTTGTCTTCTACTTTCAGCTGGTTGGGTGTTCACTGGGGCCTCTGGCTAACGTAAACTGGGGTCCCAATAGCTTGTGTACAGAGAGGTAGGTCTGCTTAACTTCCATCCCACCATTTGTCGTGAGGCCTAACTAGTTAATAATGGTCTGATCCACTGAGGTATTTAACAAAATATTCTGTATAATTATTATTCTTAAACTGATCTTTACAGAAGTGCTCTGATGAGCTCAAGGAAAGAAAAAACGCTGCTTATCCTATAATCTCTTTTCTCTAGAGTAATATTAAGTTTCTATTTCCAGTCTTGCACAGGTGGGAGAGAGAGATTTAAAACAGTTGCGTATGTGATATATAGAACTGTTACAAGCTGAAGTGTAAAACTTTTGGTCATGCATAGCTTTGACAAAGTGCAGTTCTTTGAGGAAATTATATACTTGCAGAAGGGAATAGGAAATTTTTCTGTCATTAATGGATTTTTAGATAGAATAAATTATCTTCCAAAGATGATCGGGGATTCTGAATTTCAAATTAAATGTCAGTGCTCAAGATGGTTTTTGCTGAGCAGTTTTGGCTATAAAAGGAATGAGATGTAACATCATGTAATACAATTTTCATTCCATGGATCTTCTCTTTTGTATGAGCTTAAAAACAAATACATGCTTTATCCTTGCAGGTACTTCACTTCAATGGTACTGCTCAGATCTGTCACATTAATCATACATTAACTTGTTCAAAATCTTTGCAGTTGTATGTATTGTGTAGTCAGACACCTCCGTGTCTCGCAATCGGTTTGCATCACAACTTCCCATGCCAGCATTATACCCCAAGCTAAACGATGTTGTCATTACCAGCGCTGTATGTGTTTTACTTTTATAAGATCGTAGATAAAGAACTCTATAATTGCTTGTAATTAAGACCAAATTTAATTCCAGGCATGGTTAAGTGTGCTGTAGGTGAAGATAAAGAAACATGTTGTGTTTAAAAATAATGTCGGTAACTTAAATTTTGTTTTGTCAGTGTTACTAGTTGCGGATGTCTGTCAGTATAACATAAAATCTGTTTTCCTGTGTTATTCTGTGCTAATGATAACATGCTGTAAGGAAAAAAGGCAGAAAATAGAAACTTCAACTTGGTAGGTGAGAAAAGGTAGAACTTGTGTAACATAGTTCTAATTTGCAGAGTTCTAATAGTATTTTGGGTTTTGTTTGGTTTTTTTTTTTTTTTAAAAAATCCTTCAAAATATTTCCTTTTTTCCTCCTTTTTATTTTAAATGTGCTCTGCCTATTTCCCAAGGAAAATGAAGGTTTTCTCTTGTTCATTCCATCCATTTATTCACTCTGAGTTTTGGAGTAGGGTAAATGGTGGCTTACAGATCAAATTAAATGGTCTCCAGAGGAGAACACGAGAATGGCAGTGTTTGTCTAAGAAATGGGGAAGCCAAGGAGCTATTTTTGTCCTTTCAGATAAGTTGAAGTGTCAGTTTTGGCCTTTCTCATTTGTTGTAGYGAACACCTGATGATGTCAGGTGTTGGTTTTAACTTTTTCAGCCCTTAACATACATACCTTTCTGCCTAGGTATTTCTAACTCTTATGTCCTGAAGTGGTATTTAACAAGCTTAACATAAGCATTTGCAATTATCTAATAGCACCTGAAAATTGCTTACTAAATGACAGGAGGAAGTTTCATTTGCATTCCGTATCTGATGTTAAATCTGCTAATCCTCCACGGAGTCTGCCAGGAAAAACAATGTAGACAGACTTGAATTTTATTAAAATCAGAAATCAAGCACACTGCTTCCTACTCTTCTATTACACACTGCAAGATAAATCTTAAAACCTTTTGGAATATATTCATTATTTCAGCATTGTATTCCTCATTGTTTTCTTGAAATGCGCTTTAGTTAACAGCCCTTCCCTCGTGGGTCTTCTTCCCTCACCCCAGGAAAGCTATGTTTGCTCTTGTTTATATAAGTTAATCTTCTGTATTGTGACAGATTTTTTCCTTCATTAATGAGAGTTCCTAATTGGGCATAATGAAATGTTTATTCATGCTAGTAGATAATATTATATGAAAGCACAACAGAGATAAGAGACTATGAAGAAAATAAGCATTTTAAAGATTTTGGATAAGATATGAAGGCCATTTTTTTGCCAATATTTTCCTATTTTATTTGAGAATGACTTCTGGTGCAGCTGTGTAACTAAGWCTATCTCAAAGGACATCCATTATTTATTGGCCTGGTTAGCAAACAAGGACACCTTTGACTACAGCAAATTTACTGTGCTTTACACCAACTGAAGACTAGCCTTTTTGTATTTATATTCTCTAAAATTTTCCATTTGGCGTGGGCTTCTCTGGGGAAATCAATGGGAACCTGGGGGAGGGAAGCAGGAGAGAGCTTGAATTTGTAGAAAGCTGGCACAAGTGTAATTGTGCCTTTTATTTGCCAGCCAGGTGCGTCAGATCGAGTTACCGACCAGTCTCCCCGCAAAGGCAAATTTTCCTCAACCTCGTAGAAACTGCCGAAAATATATGTTGAGGAGATAAATTTTGCAACTGGTATGCATTGAAATGGTTCAATACCCTATCTTCCTACAGAGTAAAATTGAAAGAATTAAATGCTATTGAGCTGCCCAAAATASACGGAARTTTGCTCCTTGATTAAAACMRRCTTGCCGGTTTAGAAGTAGCTTGCKTGCGATATTCAAAGGGCATAAACAGAGCTATGTTGCAAGGGATCCGTGAAGAAGGATGTTGGCACTAGAGGCACACAAAAGCTTCTGCTCATATTCTTACCAAAAACGCTGAAGCAGCCCGTGTGCATTCACTGACTCCGCTGYGCGGTTGGGGTCGGTGAAAATTGGATCCCTGATTGTCCAGGGACACAAGAGCAAGGTAATTAGGGTCAGGAAAGTGTGGCTCTGAAAATTGGTACCGACTTGTACTTGAGGTTTTCTTACTCCACGCATTGGTATCGGTTAATAATAATCAGTTAATCAGGTAACAGCAGCTTCAGCACCGGCGTTAGTGCGGCGTTACTGGCTGTGCCGTCCCCTGGCCGCCGTCTTCCTCCGAGCGGAAGGGCTGAGCAGGGGGAGGTAGGGAAACGTGGCTCAGCACGGTAAAATTCCACCTTGCCGTTAAAAAGTAGCTTTAATCTTTTTCTGCAGAGTAGTGGGATAAATGGGATGAATGTAAGGATGAGGGGCTGCACGGAGTCAGACCAAACGTCTCGTCCTTCTGTGTTTGGGCTCCAGTAATGGATGGSAGGAGATACCTATGGGAGAGAACAGGAGAGGACAACCTGTAAATAGAGTGACAGGAGGGATGTGTCCGCTACGTCAGAAAAAGGGGACATTACTGAAGAGCTGGCTAATTCAATTGTGCATAATCGCATTTCCTATTCTGTGAGTTGGGGGTATTTTTGTTTTTAAATTACCACGTAAGAATTCTTCTCTGTGTGGGAAACGAAGATCTCTTAAGTTAGTCTTTGTGCATCTTTAGCTGTTATTTTTTTTCTCAGATCTGCTATTTTCCTGGAAAGTATAATTTTATAGAAATTATGCTGATGTATTTTGTTTCCAGTACCTGTGACATTTTGTGATTACATTGACTTTAACTCTTCAACTCWTTCAGAAGAATGGTTATGGTATTAATGAAGGGGTTTGGTGCCCTATGGTGCTTCCTTCTCGTGGTTAGATTATTGAAACCTGATCCAAAATACCTTAAAGCAGAGAATGGGGTGGGATAATATGGGGAATTATTGTCTATGAAGAAAAGAAGAAATTTGTCAGCTGGAATAGAAATTCTGTCACCTCTTGACATTGGGATAAACGGTTATTTTGTGAGCAAAAATTGATTTGAAGAATCTTAGATACAGATGGCAAAGGATGGGATTTTTAAGCACTAACTTAAAATGAACTGTGTAAAACAAAAGGAACTTGAGGGAGCGATGTTGTCTCCAACATAAACTGGTAGAGCTAAGAATGCTAGAGGAAGGAGAAATTAAGTTGGATAGTATGTTGGATCATTCATGAACTGTAGTAGCAGCACTGTCTCCTCTTTTCCTTTTCTCCTATCCTGGATAATGCCACATTCTGCCGATCTGCCTTGGAAAATATTGAAGGGTCATGAAACAGAGTTTGGAGGCAACAGGTCAGTGACAGAACGTGGTGTGGGTAGACTTGTCAGCAGAAAAGCATCCAGTCGTGGTGCACAAGTTTGTCTCTCAACCAACTAAAAAACCCCCACTAAAACTAAATGTACATTTGAAATGTGCACCTCGAGTGTGTGTTAGTGAGACAAGTCAAGTGGGTTATAAACAGCCCGTCTTTAATGCTGGAGAATATCACTGTGCAGATACCGTGWGCTTAATTGGAGAGAACTGTAAGGGTGTTTTAGATTTATTTTGGATTTTGCAGAGGTGTTAGGGATTTGACCAACATTTTTGTGTTTCTGTTTCAGTAAGGAATGAACCGTGAGGGCCCTGTTTACTTCATAGTTTGCAAATAACCTCTAATCTGGAGGCTGATGATTGTCTTTGCTCTTTTAGGTTACCTTGCTGCTGATTAGTGCTTCTATTTTGATYATAGCGTGTGTTGACAATTTGGATATCTCTAGAGTGTGAAATATATATTCATCTGGTATAGTCTGGTCCCGCCCAGGTCATTGCCTGAGTAATGTTTTTCCCTTGCAAGAGAAGTAAACTCATCCTCATGGAAGGACTGAGTAATCTCCTTGCTTCACCTTTTGTCTTTCATTTGTCTGTTGTGGCATTGGGGTATCACAGGGAGGAGGGAATCTGTGTATCTGCCGCAGGATAGCACTCAGTAAGGCAGAGCCGTGCGGTGTAGTTCAGGTACTTCTTCGGATATTTTGTTACAAAAACCACCACACTTCTAGGTTTCTATCTTAATTTTCAATATAAATAAGGACATACAGTGTTTCAGCTAATTAGTTCCTTCAGGACAGAATTATGATGATCAGTTGCTGTTTGTTTTTCATAAATTCTTCTTCTTAATYCTTCTTTAGATCCCGGGCTATAGTCAGAAGAAATCTGGACCATCCACAGAAAATAGTCTTGGAGGTGCACTGAAGTAGAGGTACGCTGTGGCTTTCTCAGTATCTACTGAAATATATTCATAAAGCCATGATTTAAAACACAAATCTTAAGTAGGATGGCTAAACTCCCGATGCATAAGGTTGAACTGTCTGTTGATAGGTTTGTTGGCAAAACCATCTTTCAAATAATTCCTGTCTGTGTCAACTGGGGGGGGAAAAAAAAACAAACAAACAAACAAACAAACAAAAAAAAACAGGAAAAAGAAAGAAATTCTTTTGACTTCTCTGCCATGCTCTTGAGTAGCATTTTCAGTTCAGTGCCTGGGTTCGTTCAGAGCTTCCTGCGCAGGCGTTCCGTACGTCGACAGAGGCCTGGGCAGGGGCATTTCTGAGTGGATGCACTTGGCAGCTCCCAGCAACGGCTCTGGTTTGGCGGGAGCCTCCCCTCAAGCTTGTTTCTCCTGCTGGGAATTTGCATGGGCCGAGTGCCATTTCAGCCGATTCTACTTTTTAATCTCTGAACTAGGTTTCAAGTGTCACGGCAATTTGCCATACATACCTGTGTGTGTCTATGTATGTGTGTACATCTAAATATCAAACTGAGCAAAATGTTCATTGATTAGTTCTTCTCTATAAAGCCTTAGCGAAGTACCTAAGGGGCCCCAAATAAATGTGCAAAGCACATTTATCTCATCTCTCTGAATGTTCTACTTTGCAATTCTCCAAAACTTGTGTAACATCACCGGGCATCTTCCTTAGCATTTCCTTGAYATGCACTTTAGAAAGAAATAAATCTAATTTACAGTCATGATCTTTAATGCTGTG
The DNA here is from genome assembly GCA_030449065.1 of Oceanodroma leucorhoa. Classification (NCBI taxonomy): domain Eukaryota; kingdom Metazoa; phylum Chordata; class Aves; order Procellariiformes; genus Oceanodroma; species Oceanodroma leucorhoa. Next base: position 539,035 of record JASVER010000037.1, on the reverse strand, counting down.
CCACTGATAAGTGCACGTACAATTCAGATGATGTAGCTTATCTGAAGTCAATAGATACACATTGGACTATATCAGATAAGGAATCGGTCTTGGGTTCTAGGCTGTTGGTGTTAAAAATGACATTTGTCTGCATTTTGCTTTCTTTAATGGTATTGTAATCCTGTCTGTTTCAATATAGGATATAAAGGAGCTCTGTTTTGGTGTTGATTTTTAGAAATGCTCACAAGGAATCTGTAAGATTGACATTGCTTAGAAGGACAAATAGATCAAAGAAATAATGTTGACTTTTTTACAGTTGTGGAAATTTAAGTACTTTGTACAGGATCTTGGCCAGCAGAAGGCAGTAACTGCTCAGCTTTGCACTGTTCTTCGTTGCGTGCTTGCTTGCATTAGCCATCTTCACAGGATAGATCTACGGACTGAATTTTCAAGGTTTCAGAAGTAGTTCATAGGAAATTTATTGTTCTACATGCTCAGTTCTTTATGATTCCCCCTAAATAATGCATTGCCTTTTCTTTCCTAGGCCTAAGAGTTTTGCTTTTCATGTACAACAATACTCAGCATGTTGTTATTCTATCACATGCTGGCCGGAGCCTTTCTTCCGTTCTTCATCCTTTCAGGAAATTGGGTTTCAGCTGAGAACATCAACTTTTACAATGTGAGACCTCCACTAGACCGTAAGTAGACAGTTATGCTTTTTTTGTGTATGCAATTGTAGCTTAATATTTTAGTTAATTGCCATATTCTTTCATTCCTTTGTTTGTTTGTCTTCTTCAAACATGAAGGATAAAAAGTTTAAAATAAAACTTCTGCTTTTCAACCCCCAGCAGTTTWGTTTATTTCTAAGATTTTATGAGTTGACTGAATGAAAACAAGCAATTGCATGCATTGCTAAATTAAAGAGTGCATGAGGGCAACAGTTTTCACATTTTAAGTGCTTTTATTATATTTTTCTGTCTCTGAAATGTCTTCCTACAGAGCAAATTATGCAGTGGATTTCTCATAACTAATACAGAACAGATGTTTTTGTCTTTTGTCTTGTTGAGTTTTTTGTAAGGGAAAGAATAGGTGTGCTGTATGCAGTTAATTCAAACGGAAGGTAATTAAAAACCTTGTGAGACCTGTGAAGCCAGTTGTCACTAATAGCATCATTTTTTTGCSTCTTATCTAGCATCAGAAGTGTTCTATCCCTTCGTTTAAGGGGAGATTTTCATGATATGTATCATTAAAACAGTCAAGACAGCTAGACAGAATAGGTATATACGTGCATCTAGGGAACTGTGCATCTTAAAATAATTCATCTATTTATATAATGTAAATAAGATTTTAAAATAGTCCTCTTGATCCCTTTGTCAAAGGGTTCAGACTTCCTCAGAGTTGGAGATCAGGATCTGAAGCTGTTTTTGAAGGTGTATTTTTTTCATCAAAGGAATCAAAAGCCATTTGAATGTAGATTGTGTTTGTGTATCTGTACAAACATACTTGCGGATGTACTATCATGTGCATATATATAAGATATTCTCTCTTTCCTGTTTTTCCCACCACTACTTAAATGGTATTTTGGATTGTGAGAGAATGAAAACAGGAGGAGATGTTTTAAAGTTCAGGCATAGCAAAACCAGTTACAGATGTAAAAGCTTTCTACAAAACTTGTTTCATAGGTTTTGTTTGTCTAACAGTGATGTATTATTGAAAATATGTAAATGTATGTAATAGTTTTTGTAAGTATATGTGTGTATGAGCACTTACGGTATTGTTTTGAATATTTTTTTCTTAATATTTGCAAACTTACTATATTTTAATATTTTTAAAGCCACTCCATTTCCAAACAGTTTTAAGTGCTTTACCTGCGACAATGCAGTGGACAATTACAACTGTAACAGATGGGCTGAAGATAGATGGTGTCCTGAAAGTAAGTGCGTCTGTGCTAAGGAGATTCTTTATGATAGTTAAATTTGCTTCTCCCTGACTCAGCCATCTTGTAGAAGTCTAACTGAATAGGATTAACATGCCAACACAGCGGTGCCCTCAGTTATGTTATTAGTAATACTGAGTCATAAAATTTCYGCTGAGGTGAATATTTTGACCATTTCAGAGTGCAAAGCAACAGTGAAAAATTATTTATATTTATATCTATATATATGTATAAAACATTTTATGTAATATGTAACAATATGTTATAATATAGTAATTAATGCATTCTTGATATATCAATAATAATTAATTATATGTGCGTGTGTGAGTGTATATGTGTGTGTGTGTGTGTGTATATATATATATATATACACACACACATAGCTATGTGCTTCCTAGGAATAAATTTTAGTGATGTTGTTTAAAAGAAACTTAAGAATTGCCTTTGTAGCCTTATCCCCTTCCTTTTGGAAACCATCCCAAGATATAATGGTCTCTCTAGGCTATAGGCTTGCTTGTGAGCAGCAAGACCTGAATGACTAGGGATCATATTTGTATGAAAGAATGATAGATACATAGACAAGAATGGAAATATGTTTCCTCGTTTTTCTTCACAGTGATATTCACAGTAACAGTGGGAAAGGGGAAGACATGAACTGGAGGAATGAGGAAACAAGTCTGAAACAAAGCAAGAATGTGCTGTGAAACAGAGTAGAGAATGGAAGATAAATGTGTAGATTATAGTGGTAATAAGTAGTTTAAATGATAGCAGCCTTTCTGTCAGTTTGAAGGGTCAGTTAGGCTCTAAGATTTCATCACTAATTTCTTGCTAAATGATGTTTTGATCAAGTTGAAAAACGGCTTTATACTGCCCAAAGAAGTCATTTTTATGGGAATATTTGCTAAATTGTGTGAAGTTTTTAAACCCTGTAAAAGAACGCATACTTTGTGCAAATAAACATTTTAAAATTTATTTTGTAGGTACTCAGTACTGTTTGACAGTTCATCTCTTCACAGACCATGGGAAGAGTACATCAGTCACCAAAAAATGTGCTACTGGAGAAGAATGCCATTTTGTAGGCTGCCACCATCACAGAGAAAGTGGCCACACAGTAAGCACTACTCTTTGTGTAAGAGCAGCAGATTGGTTTTGAGGTTTGCATTGCAGTACTTGTTTTTCCTGCTGAGCTGAAGAGGATGTGCCAAGATATACTCTCCAGTACAATAGAAATCAAATTTCTGCGACAGAAGCATGACTRCCCCCCTTCTTCCTACTTTCCTATTTGTGCTGCTGTGCGACAGGGTGTAATAACAACTTCTGAAGAAACCCGGGAGCTTTCTGGGGGGTTGCTGGTGTGTGCATGGGCCTTGGTTTCTGAGTTCTGAGTGGGGTGCCCGGGTAGGCTATGCAACCTGCACCCATGCTGGCGRTGCTGCAGCTCTGTCGCTGGCAGCCCTTGGGCGAGCCAGACGGGAGGTTAGGCACTGCGTAACACAGCGTGGATAACACTGCACCGTACTGGATTTGTCCATTTGCCACCCTCTTAAGCAAGGTACRACTGAGCTTTTGTTCCATGACAAAAAGCTAGAACCGCTGCCTCCTCTCATCCGTGAGCTGCTAGGTAAAAGTTGAGATGCTAGGTAAAAGTTTATTCGTAATAATCAAGCATGTCCCATCAACCTATTATTCACTGCAGTAAAGTATTATCCACTGATGCCTTAATAGCTGAGAAGGTTAGTTATGTTATTTTTAACATGAAAGACTTCAGACACCAAAGACGAAGCAGGCAGCATCCATGTTAAATAGAAAAGAATCTATATGTTATCTGAAGCAACTTCCATTGATTTCAACAGGTTTTGGTGGACTGAGGGCATGAAATGACTATGCAGCCTGCCTTCTGCTGTGTTTTATCTTATAAGGGTTCTCGTGCCTTTGGATTAGATAAAAATTGGTATTCTCTTGGCTTTTCCAGGAAGGAGTCAAGTAAGGAAAATTATTTTCAGATTCCCTCCTGAAAATCAGCTGTGTCAGTGGTTCTGTGGCACTAGAAAACCGAAAAAAAGAAAGTCTGAAGTTCAGCATGCAAAGCTACGCTGAATACAAAAGCTTGAGAGGAAAAATGAATAGGAACAGAGTGTTTACAGTCCGAATTTTTTAGCTTAAAAAGCTGAGACCTGAAACGTTYAAATGCATGTTTTTAGCTCATGTGTTAGAAGGGGAAAGTGGTAGAAAGCTTCCTCTATTTTCTACAGTCTCGGTGAACTTGTCAGTACAGCTAACGTGGCTGTATGACATCACATCAYGGTTTCCAAGCCCAGTGACAGCACTAGGTGAGGAGTTACCCTAGGAAGGCTGAGGTGCGTGATTTGGAAGGGAAGTTGTAGTCTGTATGCTCCGTCCGCTGCCTTGGGTCAGGCTGCCGGGTGGAAGAGATCAGTCTGTTTAGCTGTAACCTTTGCAACCAGTTGAGGGAACATATATATCTCTAAAAGCCACTGCTGAACTACCCTGGGTCCAGTGATCTCCTTTTTCTCAACAGGAATGTGTTTCTTGCTGTGAAGGCATGATTTGCAACGTAGAAATACCAACCAATCACACAAATGCAGTATTTGCTGTATTGCATGCCCGGAGAACGTCGGATGGCAGCAGGCGGACAGTCAACGTTGCGGTGCTTGTAKCAGTCACGATGATGGCGTTGTCGTGATGCGGCATCCTCCCGTTACRTCTGCTTGAGAAGGTCTGCCTTCCTGCGGGCCGTGAGAAACTGTAAGAAGATTGTTTCAGTATGTGCAAGGAGAAATCACTGATACTTCTTAGTTACAGAAAATGTAAGGGGACAGTGRAAAGACAAGCGTACATCATGAAATCCTTGGATGTTTTAGTGAAGATACTTCATATGGCCTGCAGTATTTTAAAAGAAAAAACCACAACAACCCACTGGTTGACTAGGCAGTGGGGTGAACTCAGGTCATTATAATTCACTATTTTATGATGAAAATGCACATATGCTTGGCAGGTTTTTTGAACAGAGAAAAGTGTCTGTAGACAATCACTTTCCCAGGTGAGATAAAAAGGAACTTTCGATGGATGACGTGCCAACAAGTATCTCAATGGAAACTGTTTTTAAACTGTTTTTCATTGTGCGTAAATAACACGGAGTTTCTTTTCTTGATCAACAGGTGTATTTAAGCTTATCTTTAGTTATGGTTTTCATGGAGAACATGTATGGTTTTCATAGAGAACATATATGAGAGAATTTTTTTTCTGTTTTGATCAGAGCTATCATTTCTACTGGAAATAATACAAAATAATACTTTATATCTTTCTTCTCTGTCAAATGTTGTCTCACACTCAGATTTTAAAACAGTGTGAAATTATGTAGAATTTCTGTCTAAAAATGATGAACTGTTTGAGCACCTAAATCAGAATTCCTTTCCCTCTGCCTCAAGGGGATTATTTTCTTGCAATAGAGTCTCACCTCAGCTGAATCTTTGTGATATTGTTCAAAGTGGTGGTAATACCATGACTTCGAAATTGCAGCTACGGTCAAGCAGCTACGTTATCATAAAAATTGTAAGTGGGTACTTGGTATAAATAAGGAGAGAGGTCTACAGTGTCCTCTCTTGATTTGCAGAAGTTTCTCCCAGAAATACTATTGTCCTTGATGGATCTTCAACTTGTAAGTCAGCACTGTTGGATATCCCAGACSTCTGGACATCATTGTTATGCAGCTTTGCCACTCCCATTTGAAACGTTTGGGCCAAGATTCTGTTTTTCGTTACGATATTGGGGGGTTTAATGTGGTTTGTTTACACAGCTTGACTATTTGACTCCTTATCATTTAGATGACTGTTCATCAATTAGATGAACAGCTGCAAATTTGACAACTAGTAGAGTTTAGATTACAGCTGGATGTACTAAAACCTCCTTTGTTTTCCTTTGTAAACCTTGTGATGCAGACCAGCGTAAATAAGCTGCTTGTGTGAGCTTTCGCCCCTTCCAGCGCAGAACGGTGCTTTCCAGGGCTCTGACGGATATAGACTGTTATAGACTGGCCTAAACACAGTCTTTAATAGGTCAGACCTACAGCGTCTGCGTTGGTTGCTTCGTTAGCGCACATGTTCTTTGCACTGCAAACGTCCTGGATGCAGAGACCAGCAGGTACTGACGTTACGTGACTTCTCAGTACGGTTTTATGCGATCCGAAATCCTAACAAATTTCAGCTGCTCCTGTTGGCCCAATTGTGTTTCTTCCAACTCCCCACCATTTTCATAAACTTTCTCTGACAGCCTAAGGTATTGCAGCCCAGCTAAGGCTTTGACCTAGCAAGGTTGAAGAATTGCATTTCACTTTTTTCTTTTTTGAAACTATTTTATTCATTTGTGAATATACTGATTTGATTACGAATAAGATAGATTGTTCTGATCTTTTTYTAGTGGCTTTTTCTCATCTTAAATGAGATGCTTAAAATTATTATTAACTGTTGAAGTATTCTTCAGGAAGAACAGATCATTAAAACTTACTCTTTAAAAGAGATTCAAAACTGTTCTCTGAAAAATTCAAGTAACTATAAATCGGGATTTTTTTACATAAATATTGGCTTAATTATTTGCTATTTTACATCACTAAATGTATTTAGACTAGCAGTTGAAAAACAGATTTTGAAATGGTTTTGTTTACATTCTAAAATTGCCTACGCAATATTTTTAGAAAATATAAATATGTCTAAAAGTCAGTCTGTTGTTGACAGGCAATTGCGTAGTTATAAAAATTGGATGGAAACACTTTTTCCTTGCCAATGCAAAATAGTTCTTGCTGTCTAAGKCAAGGTTTTCCAAGCTCTGGGTTCTGATGACCGTTGCTGTGCCATCCAGCAGGCCAAGATGCTGAGGATGTTTTGAGGGAATTCTTCCTTTGTTTGGTGATCGTCCCTAGGTAACGTATCTATARGATTAATCTTGGTGTCAGACATCGTAACAAGCACATTCGATGTTTTTCATCATTAAACGTCATCGTTTTGCCACATGATCTACAGGGTACTTGAACTTTTTTTTTGTGGGAAAATCATTCCAGGCTTGCTCTCCGCTCAACGGGGAATCCCTTAGTAAAGTGAAAGCAAGGTGTCTYCCACCTTCCAGGTCATGGTATTTTACCTGGTTTTGCCTCTAAGCACTACGTGCTCCCATAATTCGGTTTCTGGGAATAATTATTGCARTCTTAACAAGGCCTTAAAGTGCCCTATAGTCTTATATGAGTTTACTGTAAATAATTTACAATAATCTAAGTGCTGACATTTGTTTACACTGCAAATGCCATTCCGGAGCGTTTGGAAGTGCCAGGGAGTCCCTGGAGAGCTGCCCAGAGGGAGGGCAGAGGAAATGGGCTGCAGGTTCTCTGCACCTGCCAAAGGACCTTTTGGCAGGGGAGGTCTGTGGGTTTTTTTGGTTGAACTGATTTTTTTTTTTCCTGTTTGAGACGCTGAAAAGTTAAGAAATCTGCTCATAAATTAAATACTTAATGCATTTGGTAAAGAATTGTTTGGAATAAAAAAAAAAATCGAAGAATTCCACTGCAGTGCCAAAATAGTATGCTTGATTTTAATTGTCATCTTTTCAAAATTAACGATAAAGACAGCAGCCCGGGTATATGAAAGGATTTGGTGTTGCCAAAGGTTCATTTTTTTAGTGATATAGAATTCCAATAGTGGAGGATATTAAGGATGAGTTCTAGTCATCTTGATACATCAATACCTTTGTTATTGCAAAGTTTAGGACTATTGTTTCTAGAAAAACGAATATGCAAAAGCTGTTACTGCGATGTTAATGCTGCACAAATAGGCACTTGGCTGAAGTAATACGGAATTTAAGATTRAATATCAATTTTACCCTTTGCTGCTTTTTATGTATGTAAAAACCTGTATGCTTCTGCTTACATTTTATTTTAGGCCAATGTTAAATGCTAGCTTTGTAAGAAAAGCAGTATGTGCTGATTATTAGAGAAAATAGTGCTAAAATTCACTAGAGTGCATATTTTTGGCATGGCTAATGATTGACTGYGTAGGCAATCTTAATGTTAATTTATGGTGGAATGTTTATATTTTATTAAATACATTCAAGTCTCAGCTATATGTTCTCTTCAGATATCTGTCTGAAGTACTCACTGAGGAGCTCACAAGAGTATTGTTTGACTTGGGAAAAATAATCCTCAGGCGCTCCATAACGTATGTATTTCATGCATCTCAATTTTGSTTCACAGATGTTGTAACTTAAATATGTATGACTTGTTAATGCCTAAATTAGCCACGCCACTGTGGAAATGACGTTTCTGTAAATGCACATCCATAACTTTACATGCAGAAGAGAAACGTGTTTGCTAATACTTTTGTGTACATCCAGCTTCCACCCATAACGTGTTAAATACTGTGTTCTCCCTCGGTGACGGGGCAGGCGTTCATCTCCAGAGAGATGGTGGAACCCGTGGGTGCCAAACTCGTCTGCGCTCATGGGCAAAGTGCCTTGCCTTTAGAACCTGAAAAGAATCTCATTCCTGTCCATAAGTAAGGGCAAGTAAATCAATTTGTGCAGTTGAGGAAAGATAAATGGTTTATTATATATGTGTGCAATGATTTTTTTTTTTACATTGCACCGGACGGTCTACAGAAGACTTCTTTTTAAAAGCTTAAATATGGAAAAACCTCTCTGCTGTTCAGTGTTGGTTTGTATGATGCTTTCTTACTGCTGCGTTACTGTTTTAAATCTTCTCCAGAAATGGCACTTTTAATTAAAAATATTAAAATATTTGCTGGTGGAAAACGTTTGTGGTGAAGAAGATAAAAATCTTTTTTCTGCCTAAGACAAGACCAGTTGTTGGCATTGGGGAACTTGCTGAGCTGGAATTGCACCGAGGGCAGATTCTGTGGCTCCTTCTCTTCTGATACATGCTAGAAATTGGCGGAGAGGCAGGCTGGGAGGTGTCCCGAGTACAGCCAGGTCGGAGGGATACACGGCCGGCCAAAGGCACGGGGTCAGCAAGCCCGGGCAGGAGGGCACTTCAGCCCCGGGGCRGGCAGCGGGGAACGGATTGGGATTTTCACTTTCCCAGTTGATGTAATTGTTTCCAGGGACATCAAATTTTTCATGGGGTGGAGATTCCCTGTTCCCTGGGTGGCGTAAGACAGAACCCTTTTAATGACGTGAGAGAACTCGGCCGCTTCAGAAATAGCGAGAAACTGTTCATCTCTGCTTGAGCCGCGAGGAGAGATGCACCTTCCCGTCGGTTTTGCGTGTGCGCTGGACTGAACACGCGTGCTGCACGTCAGCAGCTGCGGATTTAATTGCGGTTTCTAGGCGAGAGTCACCCTTCCTTCCTGGCTTTACRTTGCAAGGCGTAGCAATGTAAACGTGGCTTTACATTGCATGTGTAGCTCCATTGAAGAAAAGATCACATATATTACGGATACTATATGTTTGTATATCTRTGTATCCTGGGGAGACTGCTTGTTTAACTCGTGCTACAGCTAAGGAAACGCTGGCAAAATCTTAGTTTAAATGAAATTCTGTCATGGCTTCAGCATGGTTTATAATTTCATCTGCTTTGACTTTTACCAGCAGTGGTTTCGGGAATCTTCGCTGATGCCAGTCCTCCCTTCTTGGAGGGTGATTTATCCTGCTAGAGACATGCTGTGCCCAGAGATGTTTAAAAGGCACGAAGAAAACTAGATTTCATTTGCATTTCTGAAAATGTGATTGCTGTAATCATTACTAAAGTAATTTTAAGTATAGTTTTGTAGCGTGTAAGTGGAAATAAACTTTTACTRTTAGATTTACTCTGAAAAGTTTCAAAGCAAGAAATGTGCTTCTACACCGGCTTCTTAACTTACCAGAAAAATTGAAGTCCAGGTACAGCTTAAAATTCCAAATTAAGGAAATGAGCAGCAGGCAGTCCGCTCATTTAAACAAGACCAAATGCCAATTTCAGATTTTTGTAGCAAATAACATCAAAAGAAGATTAAGATTAAAAAAATAAAAAAAAAATCTAGCTCCTTCCGAGCACAAAGCCATTTCTGTAGAAAACAGTTGTTTGGTTAACATCTCTTGACTCTGGGAGAAGCCCTGTAAGAAGTGCATGATTTTCACAGGGCTTGCTATTTGCAGGTGTTTCAAATTAAGAAAGCAAGGCCTGGCCTGAAGGAGCAGAGAAACACTGTTCCCGGGTCCCGGCCCGTGTATGGGGCAGGATAATCTGGAGCAGGAGCAGTTTCTTGAGTGCTGGAGCATCTTTCTGGTCTTCATGTCTCCTCCGTTTTCAGCTAAGGAAGAAACCGTGGAGCTCAGAGGAAGAGGTAGGGATATCGGTGCTCAGAGTAGGTTTGGGGTTTGCGGTGCTACGGGTCAGTGCAACCTTGATGGAGAAACTCTGGCAGATTCTCAGCTGGGGCAAATAACAGCCTGTCCAAAAGCCAGGCAAATGATGTAAAGGTCAGGACAATTTAGCCTCCTGTAGCAATAGGGCAGGCACCAGGTTACTAATTAGTCTGTATTATCTCTCTGCAGAAAGCACGTCTGGTGTTTTGTATGATCTGTTTTAATATCATCTGTTCTGCTGTTGTCTTCAAGAAATCAAGGAGATGCAGAAAAACAGCTGTAAGTTTGGGGGAGAGSGTTGGAGAACATAAGAATGAATATCTTTAGTAGTCATAATTTGTTATTTTAGATTGCTTAAATTTTATGGTGGTTTGGTAAGGTCATTTTTAACGTCAGTAGGGTGTTGAGAAGCTGCTGTTAAAGGAGGGAAAAGTGTAGATGTTTGAATAGATTTATGCAAGAAGAAAGGTAACATTGATATATAGGGGTTTAAAGGTCACATTGCACAGTTCRTTTGTGTTAATTTGTCCCAGTCTTAGCATTTATTGTTAGGGTTTTTTTAATCTCTGCCCTTTGAACTGTGCCACCGTAACCGGGGTGATAAGGTGCTGTTGTGGAATGGGAATGCTGTGGCAAAATGAACTGTATGAAGTAGGAAATATGTATGTGAGTGGAGGTGGGATAAAAAGAATATTAAATAAGGTGAAAAATAAGCAAATGACAAGTTAGAATGCGATGTTTTTCACTGAATTAATACAAAAGATGTCGTGTTATTTGAAAAACGTATATATGTTTTAGGTCTTACAAAWTGTCATAGTTGTTTCCTCATGGTTTTAGTTTCACAGATTCCATTGTATATGCCCCCTACTCTGAAAAAGAAAAAAATAATCTCTTGCGCGTGGCTACATCCCACAAACTTGTTACAAACGGCACTTCCTTATTGCTCGTAGGCTTTCCCGGTCTGTTTTTGGCTAGGATTCCAAGAATTTGTTAAGAATAGAGTCCCACAATGCACCCACATTAAATGAAGGATGAACACAGCTGATCCCAAACTGTTCAGTTTTAGTTTGCGACCAATCCACAAAGGAATATAAAATCTGAAAGTCTGGCATTAACAGAAGGAAGAATAAGCGTGAACTCCAAGTTGTGGTCGTAGCTAAGTATTTTCAAATCAGTTGATCGAATTTGTCAGTTTGACTTGGTTATCAGCTGTCTGTAATTCTGTACATTTAAATATACTCTTTATAGCAAAGTACTTTTTGGTGTCTCCTCTAAACATTGCATTCTTTGGGGTTTGGGGTTTTTTTTGCTTTTCTGGGAATAATCAGAAACAAACACTGGCACTTGTGTTCATTATTGTGAACTACAGGGAGCAAATAATTTTTCAGAGTGCAAATGACTGTATGCCAGCAACTATGAGCAGACATGAGGAAAAAATTCTTCCCAGTGAGAGCAGTTAAGCCCTGGAACAGGGGGCCAGAAAGATTTTTCAGAACTAAACTGGATAAAGTCCTAAGCAAGCTAATGTAGCTTCTAAGTTAGCCATGCTTACAGCARAAGGGTTGGGCCAGAGACCTCCAGAGGCTCCTTCCAGCCTTATTTCTTTATATGATTCTGAGTTTGTACCAGAAACTACATTGCATCTGATTTTTCTTTCTGTCCATCTTTCTATTGGGTTAACATGAAAGTGTGCGTTAATGCAGCATTCATCACAGAGAGGTCCCCAGAGTATTTTTACTGAATTTTTTACCTCTTGAGAATGAAGGAATGTATTATCCTCATCTTCGAGTGAGGGATTCAGACAAAGATTTGTTCAATATTCATGTTAGGGAACGGTGTAATGTTTTAGAGGCACTTTGAGGTGAGAGGAGTGAACTAAAAGCTGACTTGAAGACTTTTGTGGCTGACTTTTCTCCAGTCTCTTACTCTGAAGGTATATATTAGACATGATAACCTGTCTTCTGAGCTATAGCCAGAGTCCGAAGTACCAGACTGTCCTTCTGCTTATTTGCAGTTTTGACTTACAAGGCAGTTGTCAAATATTTTTCTGGTATTTTGCAAACAAATTGGCTTTTCTTTATGCCTAGTTAACATTGATGCATATAAAGTCATTTGTGCACATCTAAATGGTTATCACACACTATAGCAAGGGGTAGAATAGATATTTCTGTATGTATAGTGATACTTCTAATTTTTCCCCCCCTTGCTGAATGCAGATGGAAGTACAGATCACTGGGAAATCAATCATGAAATACATTTTTGTGTTTGATTTGTTCTTTGATGGATGAGTATTTCCAGCGTGATATGCAGTTCCTTCTTCTCTGTTTAACTATGGAAAAAAGAAAATACTCCCAAAGAACCATATGATACATAAATGATACAAAATCACACGAGATGTGATTGGAAAACCTTGTTTTTCATGACCTGGGAACATCTTAAATACTGTGAATGAATGCCTTGTTCCATTGAAGTTGGTGGGAATTTTGCCATGGTTTCCAGTAGGACTGGGACTTTAACCAGTGTATATATGGTCATTGCTTGCATGCAGGTGTTGCTGTGCAATTAGGTAATCTGTATTATTGCTTTGATTAAATACGAGAAATATATATATTGGCCTGCAGTAAGCTATGCTGGAGATTAGTCACGGTGATGTGATCATTAGGAAGGACTTTTAAAAAGACCCAATGAYTTTAAGTAAGATTGGCTGCAGATGAAATATGTGCTCATTTAATTGTTTCTTGCAGCTGAAAAGAAAGTTGRCCTGTGAATTGATAGTCAAAGTGGTAAAACAAAGGGTTTTAAAAAAATAAAAGCCTAATTGTCATCACTGTTGAAATGCTGCATGGATCTGACTAGACATAGTTTTAAGAAATAACAAGAATCAGACATATGGCTTACTTTATTGTTAATAAGATTAATGGTGCAGGAAATCCTTATAAGTTTAAAAAGTGGCTTGATTTCAGGAAAGRAAATGAAGTAATCTGAAAGCAGAAAATTATAGAAAATGTGCCCAAAATTSCATTATTCTTGAAGGTTAATTTGAAGCTCTTTCTCAACAACTCCAGTTTGTAGCTATCATCTCGCGGGCTGTGATTCTGGCTTGAAAAAAGGCCAAATCTCTTATTGCCAGGTCTTTATTATTTCAAATTCTCTTGTTTGGACTCTGTCATCGTTACGATGCCACGGAGCTCTTTCTCCAAAGTGTATTCTCCGGGTGAGTTCTGGGATCCTTTGGGAAGGTAAACTTCCAGTTTAAGGAGYATTTTAATCCCTGTGGAGCGTGTGGGGCTGTGTGCTTAGCAGCTCTCAAGTTTCCCAAACTTGTCAGCCGTCTCCCCCCCCCGCTCCTTTTGGGATGTCATTTATAGCTGTGCAAAGCACTCCCTCCTGTCCYTTTCCTTTCAGAATGGTGTGCACGGAGGAAAATATAAAAAAAACCAGTGGTTTGGGTTTTTTCTTTTTTGTTGTCGGTTGGTTGGTTTTGAACTTATTTTATGGTAATATCAGCTGTGAAAAGCAGTGGATGCCTCAGCCTGCCTAAGCCATTTTGGGGAGATAGAATATGAAAGTGTAAACAGCTTGGGCAGTGGAAAGACGTGAAAAAGACAAAATCTCTGTGGAAGGGAATAGACTATATGAGTATTTTGGGTCTGCAAGTGTTTTCGTTAGGGTTTGATCTGCAGCTGGGGGTCATCACACAGATCAGCTGAGGTTACAACATGGAGTGGGTAAATTAATTTATTGGAACTTGTGAGCTCTTGAGTAAGGAGTTAAAAGACCAAATACAGTCCTCTTTGGAAGATTAGAGTGAGGTACAAGATAAAGAGTAAAAGTCATATAGAAAAAGTAAAGAAACCAAAGACTAGTTAAAAATGCTGATTCTTTTTTTTTTTTTCATTGTTTTCATGTTATCCTTATTCCATAAGGGTGTAYGTATCATTGTTACAGGCTGGCCTGGAATTTTAAACCACCGCTGTGTATGTCACTTTTGAATGAGGTCACACGTGTTTTTATCAGGGAACATGCAGCACGTCCTGCATGCTGTTAGACCTCGGTGACACAAACCGGTCCGATGTCCTCGTTACTCATGTCCTCGTACTCGTAGCGTACTTGTTGTCAGGGCTCATCTCCATTAGAAAATGAATGCTGACATCGGTAGGCTGTCAGGCTAAAGCACAGCAGCTCTACCCAAATAATCATGCCATAATCTTGTTTACTGTAGTCCTTTTAGTAGATATAGGTACATTATCCAGGAATAATGCAGTGTGTCCCCACCTGATCTTCATCAGTAATCAGCAGTGACTAATGATGAACTCCTGTGTAGGCAAGTCTGTAGCCTCCCCAGAAATGATTCCCAGTTAGTCTGTGATGCAAGTGTTCTCCACTGATGCATTTCTTAAAAGTACTTTTTTTTTCTTACTCTTTTTAAGGCATAAGAATAATTTTATAGAAATTGTGAAGATCAGGAGAACATGGTTACTCTCTCCTCTTGCTTTTCCTCATCTGCCCATAAGCAGCTTGTATATGCCGCCGTGGGACGGAGTAGCACATCCTGAAGGCCAYGTGTAAGGGCAGCGTGTACTGTCCAGACACACAGTACTCACTGTGGATCTAGGATCCCTCAAAGTATCTTTGCTGTTTTCAAACTTCTTTACCACTTAAGTTGCGTAAAATGGATTTTCAATGTAAGGCTTYGTGGTGTCTATTGAGTGGTGAGGTGATTTGAGCCCAAGCATCCAAAGATGTGCAGATGTTTAAAATCCAGAAACGAAAATCGTAGCATTATTTGCTCTGTGAAGGCAAATACTTTAAAAGTGCTTGCCTCCAATATTAAATATCTGATGCATCTCTTCTATTACTGAATCCACTTTACATTTCATGKTTTTAGCACTGAAAAAACCCTGGAATAATGCCTGTTCACTTGCTTTGCCTATTATATCTGCTGATGAAGAGAGATAATATCCATAATATTTTGCTTTGCTAAACTCAGCAATGGAGATAATATGGAAGTATTCTTGCAACTACGCATTTTTTTTTCTTTAATGAATGCCAGTAAACTTACAGTAAATGGGAGATGTGCCTTTCGCAGAACCTGGGAAGATGTTGTCCACTGAGCAGTACTAGGGCTCAATCTTCAATACCTGAAAGTGGAAAATTCATTACTATAATTGATTAAGAACTGTGCTGAGTGCAAATGTTTTCATTTAGTCTGAGCGGGCAGTTGTCATGCACAGTCAGCTCATACTGGCAGTATATCAAATTTTTTAGAAATGTCTCATGGGAGAGCATTATATTAATGAGTTTTTCCTCCAGAACCCCCCAAAGTGGGACATCATTCCTATAGTCTGGAAAGCAGCCCATGGAAGTTGTCAGTAGGAAGGAATTCCTGGAATTAATTTTTTTTCTCTTTGTTCTTGGGTCAGAACAGAACATAGGTGAGGTTTTTTGGTGGTTTGTTTTTTGAGGGTGGTTTGGTTTTTCTTGGGGTTTTGGATTTTTTGGGTTTTTTTGTTTTGTTTTGTTTTGGTTTTTTTTAAGAAAATTATTTCACCTTAATGGAAAATGTGGGACCTGAATTGGAAGAGATTAGAGAAATTGTTGCAAAGYCTGCTCCTGTTCATGGTTCACTTCCATCTTGTTAAATGGTGTTGGGAATTGTCAGGGATAAAAAGTTGTGGGGAGAATAAAACTGCTTTTTTGGAAAAAGATATATAGATATGCAAAAGATTCTAATATATTTCTAGATAAGATAGTGAAGTAGGAAATGAAAGTTATGCTATCTCCTCCATAATTAATATTATACTTTGCATAAAGAAAGCCAGCTCTAGGTCTGTGAATCACTTTATGCCTTTTGAAGTTGTCAAGTAAGGGCTTAGGGACGGCTTAATTGGTGCCTTAGGACTTCTACTGCCTGAATTGCCAGGGTAATACATATGCCAATACATAACACCCAGTCATTTGGGGATCACCATTTGGTTCAAGAGGGCAGTTGCCCTGCCTAGTTATTGTGTGCATACTGGCACTTATTCAAGTTTGTTTTTAAAAAAAAAAAAAATATCCTTCTCATGGAAACCATATTTTACTAATGAGCTTTTCTATTGTGTCATTGTTCACGATCGCTTACCAGCTTGTCTTTAGTCTTTAGAAAATACCATCTCTTGCTCCCTGCGAGGAAATTTTCTGCTACTTTACACTGCAG
The DNA here is from genome assembly GCA_030449065.1 of Oceanodroma leucorhoa. Taxonomy (NCBI): domain Eukaryota; kingdom Metazoa; phylum Chordata; class Aves; order Procellariiformes; genus Oceanodroma; species Oceanodroma leucorhoa. Next base: position 522,557 of record JASVER010000037.1, on the reverse strand, counting down.
TAAATAGAAAGAATAGACTGAATTGAAAAAAAAAAAAAAAAAAAAGAGATTTCAGAAAACCCCATCAGGATATCAGGAGTTGATAATGACCGTTACTTTTTTAAAACCAAAGTATCCTTCTCTACTCTTCGTACTTCAGCTCCTTACAGGATTTTTCTTACTAAATTGTTGAGAACTATGGTTGTTCAAAGGCAAGCTGTCGGTTTACTTGTGTGGGGGTTTAACCCGGCAGGCAGCTGAACACCACGCAGCCGCTCGCTCGCTGCCCCGCAGCGGGATGGGGGACGGAGTYGGAAACAAGGTAAAACTCGTGGGTTGAGATAAAGAYAATTTACCAGGACGGAAAAGGAAGGGAAGATGATAATAATGRTAAAAGAATATACAAAACAAGTGATGCACAACGCAATTGCTCASCACCCGCTGACSGATGCCCAGCCAGTTCCCGAGCAGCAGCCGTACCCCCTCCCCGGCCAACTCCCCCCAGGTTTTTTGTCCAGCATGACGTCATATGGCATGGACCATCCCTTGGGTCAGTTGGGGTCAGCTGTCCCGGCTGTGTCCCCTCCCGGCATCTTGTGCACCCCCAGCCTGCTCGCTGGCAGGGCAGGCTGAGAAGCTGAAAAGTCCTTTGACTTAGTGTAAGCRCTGCTCAGCAACAACTAACGTGTTRCCAACCTTATCCTCATCCTAAATCCAAAACACATCCCTGTACCAGCTACTAGGAAGGAAATGAACTCTATCCCGGCCRAAAGCAGGACARCTTGTTTTTAAAGGAATATTATTTTATTATAATTCCGTGGCTAAACTAATTTGTGCATTTGCAGGCAAGTTTCAGAGCATTTACTTCAACCTAATTTTTGTTTTCCTTCAGTGTTTCCTTCAGCTGTTTGCTAGATAGTTTTCTTCTAACCTCCTCCTCTGGAACTGTAAATGGGTGCATTCATGCCGTAGAAACCCAATAAAGCATGTTTAAATAAAATGCCCCTCCCTTTTTATTTTTTTCCTCCATTTGATTCAGAAGTTCTGTGATACGTTTTTCTTGGCTTTTGGTTAAACACGGTCTGCCAAAGCCAGCAGATCTGATCTCTGAGGTGAGCAGGGTATGGCTGCAGATCGTAACGTTGGAGATACTCGGAACTTGRTGCCATTGACTCTCTACCTGTTTCACTTCCCATAAGTAATCATGTAATCCGCTGACCTAATCTAYTGAGTCTGAACCAGATTAAGAAACTGTCGTCTTTACAGGAAAAAAGTTTTGGAGAATATGCCCTTCCCCTACACTCCGGCTCTGCTTTGATCCAGGGGCTGGGCTGGGTAACCTCTGGAGGTCTCTTCCCACCTACATGATTCTTGATGGCTTGTTGGTTTGGGGAACATCTGGGCATTCTCARCTTGAAGTCTTAAAGGAAGAAAGTCTGGGTGAATACTTATCTTTTTAGGGCAATTGTGAAGGGCTGTAGTGACTTATCATTCTATCAGGAAGTTCATTATTACCGTGGCTGACGTAGGTAAGCATTTAGCTTTAAATAATTCCTGCCATAGAGTGTTAGTTACAGGTTAAACTCTTTGTAGGTTTTACGACCYTATATCTTGGTTTTTCATGCATTGATACTTCTGGTCCTTAAAGCTTTGTAGAACAATCCCATAGACTTTGGTCTTACCAGGCACCTAGAGAACAGCATAGCAGGCTCGGTAAGAAATCTGCCTATTCCACTGTGAAACGAGAGAACATTGAACATTTTTATTAATATGATTCTCTATTTGAAAATGAGTTTCAAGTCTAAATGATCTGTGGGAATGCATTAGTGCAGATRATTTTAATAGAAATAATTAAAAACATCTTATTTCTACCTTATTTCGCTTTTGATGTACAGATATTTTGGTTAGGCTATCTTCTTATATCACTGAAACGTTTCTATTTTACTATAATATTCTGTACCAGACTCGTATTTATGTGTGTTATATACATACTCTTTTATGCTCTGTTGTAATGGCTGGATGTTATCTAAATGGAATTATGCAGTGTTTATGAATTTAAGGTGATTTTAATATTACTTTAACTCCRTATTTGAAGAGTTAATATAATTAAAAGTAATTAGATTCACCAGATTAAAAGAACCTGGTGAGTAACTGATCATAGAACTTCTCAGGGGGGTCTGCGTATGAAACTCAGGATAGAAATCAGTAAGTTACAGCAAGTAACTGCAGCAGACAGTGCAAGTCTCTTCGTTTCAGTTGGTTTTCTTGCTTTTGCTGCCAGTTGTGCTTGTTTGTTTAATTGGCTCGGACAGCACGCGTGTGGTCGCTTGGGGAATTACAATGTCCAAACGGTGTCTGTGGTTGATGGCCGTGTATGGCCGGGTTGCTGTTAGCCTTGGCTCCCGAGGTCCCAGAGCACCTCGGTGTCGGTGTCGCAGCACTGCAGGTGGGCTTCGTCGCTCGGTGAGGAAAATCTCCGTCTCTCTGCAGCTTCCTTCTGCTCACTCAGAAAATGCTTTGACTAATCCRAGTTTAAAAGTTTCTCTTTTAAAGTAATATAAATCTAATATAGCTTCTGCCCGAACTGTCAAAAATCAGCAGTGCTAGGGGGCTTAGTTGAATGACATTCGACTCACAATTTATTCCTTTCTGTTTGTGAATTATTTCCAGAACTAGCTTTTTCTGTTATTGCAGCTATAAATAAGTATTCCATTTACACACATAAGAACATGTCAAGAAATCCCAGACTTGGTCTTGACATGCAGTCATTATACTTTTCTTCACATATACTCTTAATAGTTACTAATGAGTGAAGGCTCTAAATCACATTTGTACACCTCTGATTCTCAGGATTTTTAGCAGCTGAAATTTTGCTCCCCTTTAAATTACATTTTAAAAGTTTAATTTAATGAGCATAAAGGCAGTTGAGGACTGGCCGAGACTTTGTTGCCCACACCGTGCCTGGCATGCTTTAAAAATACGCACATGTAGATGTGCACKCCTTGAAACATTTAGCAACTCCACACCATTGATTAAGATTTACATTGTCTTAACATATGTTTAAGTATCRTTTATTCCCCTAATTTTAAGCAAATGCAAAACATTAAGGGATTTTAAAATGCTATTACTAGTATAGCTTGCACATAAGTCAGACCATCAGGTTCCTGTGCCTATGTCTGCCAGCTGCTATGTTTCAAGTTTCCCTATTTGAACTTAGGAAGAGTAGTTCAAAGCTCCTGGGATTGCCACTTGGTAAAGTTCCTTCTGTGAACATTCCTGAAAAGTTTTGAGTTCATATGAAATGTCGTGATCRATGACCTTCGTAATTCCATTTCATGGGCTTTATTTTTTTAATTCAAATGTTCTCTTTTCTTATAATCAGTTTTCCTAATACCATTCTATTAAATTTCTTTGAGGCCAGATAGGAAGTTAAAAGAATCTCCAGGAAAATGTTGGATCAATTTTAGGATAAAAGGTTAGTCTCAGCCTATGGCTGTAAACTAAAACTTGCGGGGTCTGTGGATTCTCTAAAGGATCCGCTGAAAGGCAACTTTTTTCAATGGAGAGGAGGGAAGGGAAGGTTATTTTTGGTAGGCTCAGAGTAGACCTAGAGGTGGTCTCTCTTTTAGGAAACTTAAGGGATGTGCGGGTCAGAAAAGGTTAAAAAACACACCTCCCCCTTCACTTAACACCTTTTTTCCAACAGTTTGTGTTCCCTTTTGTGGGACAGGAACTGATGGTTTCAAGATGTTCTTTGGCTTAGCTGCAAAGCAAGGTCTGATCGCTGGGATTCATCAAGGATTCTGCATAAAAATGGAGGTGCTTTCCCTCTGATATAATCTACCCTCACTCTTCACAAGTTCCCTTTCTGCAATCTCCTTGCTCTTAGAGTTGAATAATGTGTACTTGGTAACACCACGTCCTAAAGGCTGGGTAAAACAGGGACGTTTCTGTCGTACAGAGTGCAGCCATGGTGATCCTCTTAAATCCCACAGGTCACTGGAAGACCTAACTAGTTAAGATTTCAGGGTGGTTCTGGATCCTCAAGTGACGGAAGATATCTATATAGAGAGAAGAATATCACTATAAAAGTGATATTGCGCAGCTTTGCTTGCTCAGGTAGCATGCCTTCACACAAGTCCCCTTTTAAACTTCGGATAAAATCTTTTAGCTCTTTTTTGGCTATTTAAATTTCTGAAAGAGATGGTTCTGGTGGTGGTTTTTTTCTTYCTTTACTAAGTGAGACAGTCTCTATCTGCTCTGCTTAAGAAGTGAGGATTTMATTTATTTATCTTCTTTATCTTTCTCATTGCCCCATCCTAGGGACCTCCCAATTAATTCCAGCAGAGTGGAAATCTCTCCTTCTCCTTTTCCCTYCTTTGCATTGCCTTGTGAGCATAACATGCCTTTTTCATTTTATCATATAACTGTATTCTGCATGTTTAGCCTGTTACTTTTTAAGTAACCAGTAGCCTTAGAAAGTTGCTAAGAATTTGTAGGTGGCGATGGGCAAAGGAAAGCTACTGAGAATGCTCTTCTGTTGAAAAAAATTAATCTTTCTGCCTATAAAAGCCAAAGGCAAATTAAAGACGACATAACAATTTATTGTGCTAGCCATTTTATTGTAGATGCTTCCAAAAAKGCTCGATATAAGCTTATTAAACTTATAGTAAGCTATCTTCAAAATATTTTTGCACCTTCTTGTGTAGGTTGGAAATAAAAGGAGGTTATGTGGTTCTATAGGAAATGYGTTACTGATTTTTAAAAAACAAAAAAGTCAACACCGAACCCTTTCCCCCTGTCCTTCTGTATATTTGTTGGTACAAAAATGGCTAAGGTCACTGTGGGGAGCGAAGTAGGATGAGGGGAGTGTGATGTTTGGAGGTCAGGACTCTSTGGTGCATCACAGAGGAAGTGTCAAATACCACCCCAAGCCTAATCATCTCCAGGATCATCAGGAGAGCYGGCAAGATCTTTCACTGGGGAGCTTTGTTTCACTGCCTTCCTCACTGAAAAATAATGGAAAGTAAGTATGGAGAAAAAGGGAAGTCCCGCTGAAGTACATGGGTTAGGGGAGTACAAGAATTCGGAGAGAAGTAGGGAGGAAGCGCGGTGAGAGGGCAGCTGCCGTGGCGGGGAGGAGGGGGTAGCCCCACTCTCTTGAAAAGCCAATTACAAAGAAATCTGAGAGTTAACGTGGGGCAGGAAAGGCAAAAAACGGCAGCAGCGTGAGGAAACTTGACTTAAGAAAATCTTCCGTACAGAGGAGGATGAAAGAGCAATCTTGGTTACTGAAATTGCGGTAGCTCGGCGATTCATCATATAACTGCAGGGTGTAAATTTGATTTGAAACCTAAAACCGTTTTGGCTGGGGCAGGGAGATAACGCTTGTGTTGAGGCGTGGGTTTGTGTGTCCCAGCTGCAGCAGCGCTTGCGCTGGCGCTGCACCTTCCATGGGATGAACGGAGGGTGCAGTGAGGGATGCTCCTCGGGACGCCTCCATCCAAGAAAGTAAGTTGTCGGGAGGAAAATGATCCCATGTGCGAGGACATTGGCACTGCGCGTGTAGCAGAACTTTTTTTCCGTCTGTCATCAGCGCATTCAAAGCCGTCGTTATGCCTGTGCTTTGCTGCAACTGCTGTGGAATTTGCTATCCTAAGGCAAGTAATTTCAGAGCTTCCTTAACTGACCTCCAACCCTTGCTGCCATTAAGTCCTGTAAATCTCTCTGGTATGAATCCAGCACAGGTAGATAATTTTGGAGATAGTAATAGTGACTGACTCACAGTGGGGATTTTTTTGTTATTTGATTTTCGAAAAAAAGATGAGGGAGTGGATCTTTGGAGAAAGATGGTAGTGATATGGATAAAAGAACAGCCTGACGGATTAAAGTGCTTGATGGATTCAGAAGCTAATGTACTAAATTAATTTTTTCGGGTCTTATTATAATTGAGTTTAAAAGATTCTGATATGTTTAGGTTAGCTAAATTAGTCACCGATCAGAAAACAAAGGTACAAAATATTTATGTTGTCCCTATAGACTCACGTGCTCTTGTGCTTTTTTTGATGAGAACGCAAGAGGCTTGTGAGTAGGCGCAGTATTGGGATGCGAGGAATACCTGCGCCTGTTCCTTACACGACTTCAGCTGAGTTTGTCTCCGTTCCCTTTCTGCGAAGTAGGGATAAAAGCTCTTCTCCACACCCCTGCTTCCCTCTGCCCGGAGTTTGGGGGGCAAAACCTGTTTGGCCTTAATGACCATAAGGAACACGCTCCCTTTGGGTTTCAATCTTACAGAAGGCATTTAGGTCCCACTTTATTCATTTAATAATTACTACTTGTTAATCTTAACCTTTATAGAATAATTGTGTGCTCAGGCCAAAGGCTCTGTATGTGTTGAAAATACRTATCTAACATTTCCCCCGTAACGTCTTCCTTTTCGACAGCTCAGAGCAGAGTCTTTTTACTTTGTCACAAACTGCCTTAGGTGTTTTTGAGACACGTTATTAGTCTTTCTTCGGAGAAGAAGCTTCCATTAATAGCCAGACCGCTGCTGACCGAAACGGAGGCCAAATACCATTCAGAATATCTCTTTTTTTCATCTGACCTGTCTGCGCTGAATGTTGCCTTGCTCYGGACCCTGCGTGCCGCCTCCTCCCCACGGAATCTGTGCGATTCGGCATCCCCTGCGTGTCTCGGGTGTGGGGGTCCGGAGCTGGCACGGGGAGGCAGAGTCCTTGCTCTTCACTCGTATACCTCATTGACATGCGTTGATACTTTTTAATTTTCTTGTCTTTTTTTTTCTTGTGATGAACCTTGAGGGAACTTGTGGCCCCTGTCTGCTTAAACTTTAATTGAAACCCAGCAGACATTTTTGTAGGATGTCATCTTTGGGCACTATTTCCATGGCCTCTACATCATGGGCCATATATGACAACAAGGAGCGTGGGACACGTGGACTTTATTCTGGGGTTTTTTTCCTGTCCAAAAGCTGGAGGTAAACATCTATCAAGGAGGGAAGAATTTATGTGGGGCCTTAGGCTAGAAATGCTCAGGTTTCCCTGTCAGTTGCAAAGTGAAGCAAAAGGATCCATCTGACAAACACAAACCTTCTCCAGAAAATAAACTATAGATGAGTGTTGTGCAGGAAAATCCCTTTGTAGAAAAAATTCCATTTTTGTTTCATTCTCATGACTTGCTTTCATTTTTAACCAAGAAATACCCCTACAGAATACAGCTGTGTGTGGTCTCATTAAAATCGTAATAAGCTTWGTGTCCCATCTGTTTCTCCAAAGTGCATAGTATCATTTTTGTGCCACTGACTTTTATGAGAACTTAYTAGTTATTTATTGGTCACTTTTAGCCAGATTACACACTACAGGTATGCTAGCACTGGTTGTATATAGCCTCGTCTTGCACCGATACCCTCCGGAGCCGTCCTTCAGCAGCTGTTTAAACCCCTGATACTCCCCAGGATCAGTAATTAGACCTCTGGCCACAGCTAGTAAAGTCGCCCTGAAAAAGGTTTGCCCATCATAAAGCACAAAACCAAACACAGAACCAAGTGTTTCGAATGCTTGGGTAATTCTMATTCTTTTTCCGCAATTGGACCATGTAATTTTTTCTATCTTTGCTCTTCTGTAAAGTGCGCGGTCTGTGTGTGTCAGAGGCGGTGTGAGGATGTATTAGCCTCGCGTAAACAGCCTTGACCTGAGGTTTTGACCACCAAAAGCAGCGTGGAGAGAATCTGTTCCAGGGTGTATAATTAGCTGGGCACGCTGGTCATCCCGGCCAGCTTTGTGTCGCCCTGCAAGCGAGGCTACTCCTGGGGTTAGAAAATTTAACTTCTGGGACACCGAAGTACCAACGTGTCCTTTCCAAACGGGGGAAGGGAGGTGATGGCTGAAGTTCTTCTCACTTTCAGCAAAAGACAGGCTTCCCAGGGTCAGATTTTAAAGTTGCTACTTGGCAGCATTTTTAAAACCATCTATATTCCTAAGGAATTTTACAATACCCTTAAAAACTTGGCCAAAARTATCAAAGCCAAACTTTTAGACTGGTCAATAGGCTGTAAGTCATTAAGCACACTTGAAACTATTATCCACAGAGAATAAAAATCATAATCATTTCTACTGCTAATAAATCCCTGTGGTTTTATTGCAAAAGCTGCCAGAAATGCATTMAGGAACAGATTTTTGAGTGTTTTAATCATACGACTAATCCTGGCTGAATTCAARTAGGAGAACTAGCATGAACATGCATTTCTCCGTGCAAATAAAGACCGAGTAATTTGTCTCGCATGAAAAGCAGCTTTGCTAGTTTTTGTACTCCTCCCTCTGATGAAGCTGGTTGTCACCAGCTGTAATGCAGTAACATGAGTTTCGCCTGAAGATCCAGTAAAGTGTGCTGGTAAGGATCTCTCTGTGGACTTTCCTTTCTTTTTCCTTCTTCTTTTTTTCCTTCTTTTTTTCCTCCTTCTTTTTTTTCCTCCTTTTTTTTCCTCCTTCTTTTTTTTCCTCCTTCTTTTTTTTCCTCCTTTTTTTTCCTCCTTTTTTTTCCTCCTTCTTTTTTTTCCTCCTTCTTTTTTTTCCTCCTTCTTTTTTTTCCTCCTTCTTTTTTTTCCTCCTTCTTTTTTTCCTCCTTTTTTTCCTTCTTCTTTTTTTTCCTTCCTCCTTCTTTTTTTTCCTCCTTCTTTTTTTTTCCTCCTTCTGTTTTTCCTTCTTCTTTTTTTCCTCCTTTTTTTCCTCCTTCTGGATATTATAACTGAAGGTCAAATAATGCCACATGACTGATATGGAAGCATTGAGATTGTCCTGACGGTTAGATAAAGTGGATGCAGGTGACTGTTAGCCCACTATACTTTCAGTCTGTGCCTTGTAAAGTAACTAAATGTGAAATGCAGTCTCCTCTGAAGCTCTTAAGTGCACAGCAATTACATAAAATTTGCTCAACTCTTCCTCGTATCCATTGAAATCTAAGCAAGGAAGAATGTGGCATTAGACATTAAGACTGATAGAATCCTCGATAGGCCATAGCAGCTCAATAGCTCTGTGTTTCCTCGCTGGATTTCTTCAGTATTCCCATTGTTAATTTAAACTTGATAAACGCAAGGAGATAGTGCAAATGGAAGGCTGAGGTATTTCGTTTATATGGAGGAAAGAGAGCGTTTTACCTGTTTGCTAGCTAGTCAAAATTCATATTTCTGATTCTGAATATAAGCTAAAGTGATGCAGCATTAATTTTTCAGTGTTTGTTTGGTATTCTGTTATGCCTTTTAAAAAACTGAACATGATGCTTGTTAGGAGGGGCAATCCAAAGGCTACTTATTTCCAGAAGGAGTGTAACCCTAGCATTGGGACTGATACGTGTGCAACAATGGTGTTATTCATGCTGGTCTTCACAGATTGAAAATGAGCGATTAAATACGCTACCCTTCTCGGTTTGGGAAAATCAGGACTGTGCTCTTTTCCACATTTATGTAGGAAAAGGTATTGGGCGGAAAAAAAAAAAATAGCATTTTTCAATCCGCAGACAGAGAAGCAGGGTCCGCTGCTGGCAGTTAAACGATTTCGTAAGCACTGGGAATACTGGAAATCAGATACAGAAACTGTATGTAATATATCTGATAATATGCTGGACCAAAATACTGTTTCTGCTGAACTGATCTAAGCTGCGTATTGGTGTTAATCCTTTGTTCTTCTAAACAGATTTGTGGGGTTTTTTGGCAGGGGTTTGTGGTGGGGTTTTTTTGCCTTACCGTTTGATGTCTTATTCTCTGTGGTGTCAAAGCTTAAAATTGATGATTTCCCTCTGGATGAAGTCTGAATGCTAGGACAGCATGTTTGACTTCCCTCACRCTGTGGGTTTAGAATTCAGGCTGACTCCGGAATGTATGAAATGACCAATCTCTCTTTTACAAAACTCAACAAACRATAACATCGTCAAACCAAGATAACCTCCCTCAAAAAAAGTACTTCATCATTTACTACAGAAAGAGAGAGAGAGATGGCCAAAGTCAGCTTTAAAGTAGGTTTTGCAGAAGCATTTTAGAGCTGGTACTGTAGGAGAACTCTCATGGAAAATACTGAGGTTTAGATTTGCAGTTTGTCCTTTGCATCTGTCTTTCTGGGGCTAAAATCTCGATCTCCGATTCCATGTGGCTTTGAGCCATCTCGAACGGCGTTCAGCATGTTCTGTTTGGTTTGGTCCTGCCTGATGTTTGCTCGTATTGCCTTCAGACTCTGCTCTTCATTCAYAGTTTTCCCATGCTCTTCATATAGTATATACCTGCCCAGGCCTATGTGTACACACCTGATGGGTTCAGATTTGCCGTCTTTGATTTTGCTCCTGTTCCCGTGTAACTAATCTGCTAASGCTACAACTTCATGTGTATGAAAGAGGAAAAATTCCCTTACTGGTCTTCTCTTACTGAGAATATGGGTTTTATAAGCATCATCCTCCAAAATACCTATCTGGGCATGAATGATGACCTGTTTTACAGACAGGATAATGTTGGACATACCTGGACAGGGTCTGTAAGGTTTGGAACAAAAAGCAGGCATTTGTCTCATGCGTTGTGCCTTTTTTCCCCTCCCATTTAAAAATATGCTTTCATTTTTAAGAAAGCTGTTGTGGATTGCTGTATTCACCATCATTTAAAACCTGTAGAGAAGGRCTTTGGGCTTCAGCCCAGGTAGAGCTGACCACCGCAGCCGACAACGCAGCCCACGTGAGAGAAGTTTGCGGACTTGGGAAGGCAAAAGCAGGATGCAGATGCACTCAGAAATGTCAGAAAAACCTACTTAGAGAGATGCAGAAGAGCAAAGGCACTGAGCTGGTGTGAGTATATATCATACAGGGTGAGTTAAACATTACCAGGGGTAAAACAAGCGCTGCAGAAGAAGAAAGAGCAAGAGAAATACAGGCATGGGTTTTCAGGAAAGTATTGAATGAAGAACATTRTGAACCACTGTGGGAAGAATTACACCCTGAAGATTTTGAATAAACCAGATCCAATGTCTTCGTAGCAGCAAACTAACTTTTGGAAAAGACTAACCAGAGAGAAAAATCCATGCTTAGAGGAACAAGGTTTGGCAGGCTGGGAGCAAAGAGTCTGAGTCAGCAGAAACATTGGCGAAACACTGCTGGAGAGCACAGGACTGTCACGAGGCTCCCCAAATCGGAGCCAGCACAACTGGAAACTGCCGCTTTTGTGTGAGTTGGGCCTGGAGGAGAATAGGTCTGGTGATCTGGGATGCAGGGGTAAAATACTATCCCTGAAAGGAGCYGAGATCCTGAATTAATGGTCTGGTTTAAGTACGGGGCGAAGCACTGATGTCTGTCTTTCTGCTGCTGAGGAAACGTGGTGAACCCTCTCTTTTTCACAACACTACTTGGAAAAAATAAAATAAAACCTACACGTACAGCCCATGCGAGAGGACGCTATTTTGAACCATCAGAATGCCTTGGCTATTCTGCACTTGCAGAGACTGCCAAATCTTTGGGTAGTTCAAAATAGTAGAGGATGATTTGCAAGAGGAGACAACCCACCTGCAGGAGAGGTCAGAACTGGGGAATTTCTATATCTGAGCAAAAGCATCTCTGGAGTTGTCCGAGGCGCTGAGGAGAACGACGTGAGGGTAACAGGAAGGGACCGAAGGGCTACGACAAGAGGGACGTGGTTGCAGATGACTGCAGGTGTCCTTCGGATACTGGAAGTGCATATTCCTAAGCCACCGCCGTGCAAGGACGATCATGGTCCATGGAAAAGCCGGCCGTGCTGGTGTAAAGTGGCTCATGTAGGGACAGGTGAGAGGGTGTCAGGTCCACCAGGAACCAAAGGACATGCGTGCGACGCAGCCGGGAGCGCCGAGGTTCCCCCGAGCAGGAGGTGTTCTCCTGGGCAGGAGGTGTTCTCCTGGGCAGCCTTTCCTCAGGACCCTCGGCAGCGCCGTGCACGGGCAAGAGAAGTCTCGTGCTTTGCCTCAAGCTCTTTTCTCAGACTTTATCTCCAGGTGATCGACGCGTCTGGTTTCCAGCGTGGCTTGGGATGGCTGTCGGCGTGCAAGGCAGGGGCCAGGCGCAGCGGCCGGGGGCGCGAGCTCGCTGCTGTTAGTAGTGGACACCAGAGCTTTTGCACGGAGACTGGGATCCATAACAAGGTGAGGGAGGGAAAAGAATCTGATGATGGGATGAGGTGAAATAATCTTCCCTGGGGACAACAATTTTCTTCTATGTGCAGGTTTGGGGCTCAAACATCTGGAGGAAGGAAAGTCAGCTGGAGGAAGGGAAGGGCCTGAACATCTTCCCCATACAACACCTCGCCACAGGAGCCGATGTTCATGTTTTGTCAAGACCAGGTTTACAGAAATGTGTTTTGGACATAGGCTAATTTATAACAAAAAGGGAAGAAAAAAACCTCTCTGACAGTTCATTGGCAATAATCTTTATCGGCAGATTTTTAGAACTCAGGTCTTTTCAGCACTCATTGAAATCTYCAGCTATAAATCAGTAGATGCCAGTTTAGACACCCGCAGACTGATAAAAACATTTTTGATTTGCATATACARACACATGCAGTTGGCCCGTAAGCGTGAGGTCAGCGTGACATTAGCAGTGATGTGTTTGGTTATGGGACAGCCTGTCCCTCTCTTGTGGGATTTATACTTTGCTCTTGTTGAAGCCTGGGAAAATGTCCATTAACTTGTAGCCCAGGAGAATGGGATTAATTGTGAAATCTTGGAAGTGTACTTTAATAAATTCCTCCATTAATGTAATATCATCCTTGACATTAATCATGTTGCATTAGCAAAATAGGCTCTTGACTTGAAGGAATTTTGTTTCACGTTCCCCTCTCCCCCCAGTTTCTGCTATTAATCTTAAAGAGAGTTAGCCCTTTCCAGCTTTTCAGATTAACAGATGAAGTATTCATTAATGAATTGGAAAAGCACATTAGAACTCTCAAACACTATCTGGAGTGTCCCACACCTCTGGAAGGGGGCTGGGACAGCTGATCATCATAGTTTAGCACTGTCCGAGCAGCGAGAGATGGAGCAGATGTTCCTCACGGTGCGCAGAGATGTGCTGTTTGCAGAGGATGGTCCAGTGGTGGTGTGGTGTCCACACGGTAGGGAACACCTGCGGTCACCTTGCGAGTAGGTGCAACTGATATTAGGGACTGCAGCTAGATAGGTACGAAGGCAACTCTGCTCCCCGTGCTCCTCAGCAGTCCTTGTCTATCCTGGACTGGAAGACCTCTACTGAGGGCAAGGAAAGCTCTTCCTATCTTCCACTAGGTTTTTGCTCCTGTCTAGCTTGAGTAGTTTTTACTGCATTGGAAGGGTTCATTTCTATCATGAACAGGCTGAAGAGATTGTCCCTTGGCAATCTTTAATGGACTTGCCCTTTCATTCTGTCAGAAAACGTCTGCGGGTTGAATAGCTCCCACCCATTAGACCTTCCTCTGTAGGTCATGGGTTTGAGAGCTCTGTTCTTTCTTGTTGCTCTCGTTCTGACACTTTTCCTTCTCTGCTGGCTGTCTTCCTCTCCTGTTCCTGTCCTGCCCAGTCCTAAAGCGATGGGGTGGGAGGATGTGAGTGCTTTCAGGGCAAGAGRCTCTGGGGAGCAGAACAGGAGTGGGCAGAGGTGAGAAAGCAGCAGAAGACGGGGGCAAGCGGGAGGAAGAGTGTGTGTGCGAGGCTGAAGGCAACGGGGAAAGCACCGGAGAGCCCTGTTCAGGCTGTGCCCCTCTTCTCCTTTGTGAATTCCTTTGCTCTGCAGCAAYGTCTGCCTTTCTGGAGAACAAGTCCACTTCAGCAGGTTTCCTTCAAGAAAGCAYAATGGTTTAGCAATGATATCTGGCTTGTCTAAAGAGAGACGAGGGCATCTTTTGGGGGGCACACGTGTGCTGTGGGCAGGCCAGCGGGGCCACATGMGAGCATGGTGGGTTCTGCAGTGCCTCACGTTTGGGAGAACCAAGAGAGTTARCCCTCTTACCTTTCAAAATGCTGGTGTTTTTCTTACCTCGTTACCTTTGCTTTTGCTAGAGATGGTGCTGTGGTAGCTCTTGCAGACCCTGGTACCGCTGTCCCGCTCAGCCACCTCCCGCGTGTGCCGCCGCCGCCGTTGTGTCTTGGTTCTCTACCAGTATACGCCGTTGCAGCATTTCCAGTATTTTATTTTCAGCTCAGTTCTTATCTGTCTTTTGTTAGCAACGATGGACTTCATTTGTAGTTAACCTCCTGATGTGGAAGCGTTAACTGCGAGTGTCGCTTTTTTTCTTGCTGCCTGGGCTGTGATGCTCGCCAGCCCTGTTTGTTATAGCTGTAGATCCTCAGCACCTTCTGACCTTCCAGGATGCCCAAGTCCTCCGTTTCTACAAGCTACAAGCCCACAATGAGAGCCTTTCTCCTCCTTTAGCTGTGGGTGCAGATAACCCTCTAATGAGTCTGTTCCAGTTGCCAGCTGGACTGGATCCCAATCTAAAACTATTTTAAGCATACATGTAAATTTAAGCACGTGAGTAGCCCGACTGAATTCAACTCACATTTTGGGCCTGGGCCATGGTAGAGGAGCTGGAGAGCTTTGTGGCGGTGAATGAGGCATTCTCGTCCTTGCTCAGATACATTCTTGATTAATGTGCTTGGCTTTCCCAGTGCTGAGCCAGGGCTGCCGCTGTTTGTCGGAGCATTAATTATTCTTGAACAGGGAGTTTTGCCGCAGTAACGTTTTGTGTGAAACTAAGTAATCTCGGTGGTGAAAATGTCTGTGATGAAAATGGCTGGAGATGATCAGTTGTCATTATGCTATTTTAAGAACAGAATAATCCAAGTGACAGCTAATGAGCTTGAAGAATATGCAAAAAAAAAAAAAACCCCTACAAGAAAAAAGTGCAGAAAGGGCTTAACTCCCACTGGTTTCTCTTCCACTGAAGCAGTATATCATATTCAATATTTGATATTCATAACCAAGATTTGAAGAAAAAAAAATATCTGAATTTTCAGTACTCGAGGAAGAAACACACAAGCATGTTTAATATTTCAAAAGATATCCGTGTATTCCAATGAATCGAAAGTATTTGGAAAGCAGCACTTAGCAGCCTGATTGCAAACATTTTGCACGGCGATGGGGACAGGGCTGGATTTCAGTTGCGTTTCCCGAGTTTTGCACTTTGGGGAGCGTTCGCGTGTTGCCCAGCTACTATCGTTGTGGCGTTTGTGGTAGATCTCATCTGACATTCTTTTCTGCTCGCCGTGGATCCCTGTCTCTCCCAGGTGAGGGCATTTATCTTGACGCTGATGCAATTTTACAGCTCCTCCGATTTCTGCGGAGAAGCAGACTGCTTGGCTCCCTGGCTGTTAGCATAAACTGGTTACTGGGAAGTAAACAGATAGGAGAAGTTGTGTTTATTTTTCAGGTTCATTATAAATGCCTCAAAATATTGCCTGTTCACCCATTAGATAAGAAAATTCCCAGGTACAGTTCTAATCCCACCACCTAATTTTAAGATTCCCTAGAAATTGCTATTATTCATTTAGTACAAAAAAGCAAAGTTATTTAATGACTGACAGGTGGCATCCGGTAGTTTTTTTGAATGGCTTTACATTTTCTGTCCTTAAATTTAGAAGTTAATGTATCGATCGTGTGTAATGTTTTTCTCCTGTCGAACTGAAAAAATAAACCACTCCGGACCTCTTCCAGCCCTCCTCCGTGGACTCACGCGTGTGCCCAAAGCCAGAGCGTGTGAGCACGTGGAAGTGGCTGACACTGGGTCCTTCGTTCTGTGTGAAAATCTCTAAATCCAAGTGTTTGATTAGGAACTGAGTTCCTCAGCGAGTGTTCAGAAATGCTTTCGGACTTGGGCTTTCAACAAGGAGTAGGTTGAACTCTACCATTTTTTTACTTCTACACATAAATGAGTATCTGAACTTTCCCCTCCAACTTAGTTTAATGTTAGCTCCAGAAGTGGAAGGAGCTTGCAGAGAACRGCCATGGCTCTCAGCAGGTGTGCTCAGTATTGAACTCCTTATTGGAGATAAGGGACACGTAGGACATGCTGCTCGTGGGTCCCTGGGGCTGAGTGAAGAAAAGGGGGATGACCAAGGGGCCTGGGGTATAACCCTTGCAGGTAACTCGGCTCCTCCCCAACCTTGACTACATCACTTCCAGCAACKGTTCCTTCTCCGGGGACATGTTCTCCTGCTGTGTGAGTGGTTTGGAGACGGAGGGGAGGGGAAGGGCACAGAGCAAGTCCTACGGTTGGGAGCACTCACGGGAAGCAGGACCGAGCTGCAGTGTTGAAAGGACAAATGGGACCTACTGGAGTCACGCGTAGGCAAAGACATGCTGCCTTAGTCCTTTAGAAGAAGCACGAGAAATAACCTCAAGGGGTTTCTTCTYGATGACTTCCTCTGCACGTATGCTGTACTAAAAAGAGCAGCCCTGCGTTGAAAAGCCTGTTCCTGACCGTCCTCGCTGCTGGGAGCGATCTAAGGTAACACGGTGCAGAATGCGATGCAGCCATGGATACCCTGCGTGGAGGGGAGCGTTTCTGGTGGTGACCAGATCAGTGAGACTCGGGAATCGCCATCCAGTGGGAGGAGCTGCGTCTTCAACATGGATGTCGATCCCTTCGTGAAACGGATTTTACAACAGAACTGTTTGCAATGGCTGAGGATGAGGTTTGCTGGCGAAGGGGGTTCTCTCTAGTCCCAAACTTCTGCTTATTGTTTTTTTTCCCAGGACTCTGTTCAAGAGAAAAAACATCTCATGAAACCATCATGTCGAGCCAAAACCTAGGACTACTGTAGGGCTGGGTATGGTCAAAAAACCATCACGCCAAAGGATGTGATGCTACATAAGTGGGTCCCCTGTGTCCTAAGGCGAYGTACAGCCTTCCCTCTGATCGCCTCTGTAGTTAATGTGCCAGCCACTAGCTTAGCTACTCTTATTTTTGCCTGCTTGAACAGCATTGCAGCATGCAATGAATTGCAATGCTAGGGGTGAAACAAATAAACTAGCAGTCCRGTGCAGGCGGCTGTAATGCCACCGAGATGGTGAGGGTTGCAACAGAGGAGCCAGCACTCCCGTGAAGCCATTGAAAGAACTATTTCATTAATACCTCAAGTTGTACGTATTTGTAAATAGGCACTTAACACAAAGCTCCTAGAGCTGATCAACTAATCAATAACTGCAGCAGTCGCTTCCCACCGTGCCCCAAAACTCTTCTTTTTGACCATCTTCTTGATTTTCACGTGACAGGTTTTTCCATGCCCACTTAGGAAATGGCTTCTCTTCAAACGATTTTACTTAATCACATGAGAAGATTAATGAGAAGAAAATCTGTCACTAGTGATGAAGTAATTTTTCAAACTCTGTCARCTCATTTCAGTCTCCCATTCCGGACGGAGGCGGCTGGCTCTGCGAGGCAGTTCTCTGAGCAAACCAGCTGTGGCCAGCGGATAACCCACACAATTACAGGATTACCTAGTAAATAATTTGGAAAAACTAGGATCCTGGGAAAAAAGGATTGACAAATTGGATATTGATTGGGATCCTGGGAAAAAAAGGAGAGATTCCCAAACGGAAGAGAGGACTAAATTTGTATCAATGTGCACAGTATTGTAAATAACAGAARCTCTCTACTCAGCCCCAAAAGATGCCGGAAGAAAAATGTAGCTGGGGTTTTATAGCTCTGTCGACAGTCTCAGTGACTCGTAGGCTCATTCACTCCAGCTCACCGCAAGAGCAAAATAACTGGATCAAATCTGGACTGACGATCTTTGCATTGAAATTCTCAAAGTTTATCTCATCCTCTCTCATAAAGATTCTTTTTAGCCAGCTTGGGAGCAGCTTAAAAGAAAATTAAGAAAACAAAGATGCAATCTTGGCGTGACATATCATAATGAGACCTTTCAGTCTCTCAAACTTTCTCATTAACTCGCACCAAATGCAGACTTCAAAAATTACAACAGGATTTTCTCTCATAGCCCATAAATAGTCTGTGCTTAGAGTATACCACATTGTCTCAATCTTTTTGGCTTATTCCCAGAGCAGCTTCTTTTGGCATGCTACAGTTGATGGGAATGATATTGTAGGAAGAACAAAGTACGATTTTTCCAAAGGAAATAATAAATCTGCTGTGGGCTTTCAAAGCAAGCTAACATAATCAGCAAGTGATTTTTTTTTTTTTTTTTTTTAAGAACGTAGGAAGAACACAGATGTTCTTTTGGACCATTAACATCTTAACTATAAAGACATGCAAAGTATTTCCCAATGGCTTTTCCCCCTTCTTTTGTTTATTTTCTTATTTTATTAAACTCAAARCTTTTTTTCATCCTGTATATTAAACATGGCAACATCACATCACAGTTCTGCCAAATTGCCAGTATGGTAGTCTCAACGATTACTCAGCTTGTCATTCCACCATTTCATATTTTATGGCCTAAACATATAAGCCCAAAGAAGGCATCTAGCTGAAAAGCAACTCCATCTGTAAAACAAGGGCAACAGGCAATATGGTTAGGTTGCTGGCATTAGATATCCGGTGAGCATGACCTAAAAGCGAGARGCAACCCCCAAGATGTTCTTGATGATCAAAAAAATATTAATCCATTGATGGAATTTAGCTATGGGGAAAAAAAAATAGACACGTTTGTAATTATCTTTTTTACAGCCTAATCAAACAAGGAGTTGGTGGGAGACTTGCATTAATTCAGCTTCAGTGGACGTTGGATCAGGTGCCTGGCTTCAAACGGAACCAGGGCTCTTGGCTTTGGGGCACTGCGCGGATCGAACGGTCCTAACGAAGGCTGGAACTGTCTCCGAACTAAAAGGTCGTGTGCGTGACGATGGCAAAGGGGGCAGGTTTCAGGAGGTTTCTCCCATTCCCAGAATCTTGCAAAATCCTTTAGGGACAAATCGCACGTTGGTCTGTTTTTGGAATCTGAGGCGAAGAGTTGAAGCAAACGTGTGTGCTCATTCTCCTTCAACGGCTTTCTGACCTGGGATCAGTGAAATAATTTAATGATATTCTTTCGTAACACAGACAAATGCTCAAAGGAAGAGGCTGGAGGTCAACTTGCACGTTATTTTGCCGTTACGGAACCGCTTTCTTTGCCCAGCTCGTTTATGCCGTCTGACACCATTTCCATGGGGAGGAGATGTAACGGCATGTGCGTGTATTTTTGCTATTTCTTCCATGTCATGTTTGCACCACTCTGTTGTGCCTTCTGCTGCTTATCTCTGCACTTGCTTTAAAGACTTTTTCCCTGAGGGAAGAATATAAAACTTGTTGGTTTAGCCCCCTTTGATATTTTCTTTTAAATCCATCTTTTTTTTATTTTATTTTTAAATTTTATCTTGATTGTGCTCTCTGCCTAGTTATGCTGGAGAGCTGAGAACTTAAACACAGGTATTTCCCTTGTACGTAACTGAGGATCCAGCTGTTACAAATAGCCAGCTATAAATATCAGAAATTTTGGGGAATCTTCTTCAGACAATCTTTTTTCCTCCTAAGAAACCGAATGGATCATCTCCAGAAAGCTCAGATGTTTTGCATCTGAATGTTCTGGTGCATTTGCAAACAGAGAGATGCTCCTCATGTAACTTTTACCCAGAGAGATTGTAGTTGATAGCAGTGGTTTTGCTTGCTCCTCTAGAAGGAACGGTGAGAAGCCACTCAACCAAAAAGATATAATTTGGTAATTTTGTGAAAGTGCTAGGTTATTTATCACACAACCTAGATGCTCCCTAGTCCGTGGCGTACATACACACACTCATATAAATAGGATCTGCAGTGAGTAACTCTAGCCCATCCACTCCTTTTTAAGATTCAGGGAAGAAATAGAAATGCATGGGTTGGGGGGCATAGAGACTGCTGTTTAAACAGGGATTCGAGTAGGTATTTGTCCCCAAAACAGAGTTGTGGGGTTTTAATTTATGAAAACCCACCAGAAATGAAAACATCAAGCAGTCCGAAGATCTGGCAGCACTACCAGAGGTGATGTATGCACGGGGACGCTGCATCTGCGTGAGCGTATGGGGAAAGGGGTAGGGGATGTGGCAGTCTTCTGTAAATGTGTAGCTCCTTGCGAAGGAAATGGCCTTATTATTATCCAGCTGGTTAAAACAGTTTTATTGTTTACATCACCCTAAGCTGTAGGAAATCTTACCTGTTTGCTTCCTGTTTCTCTAATGTATCCACGAAAAGTTTCCAAAATCTTTTAATTTCTTTGCGCGCTGCTACCGCTGTATTCATTTACACTGGAGTTTCTAAGATACTTGTCAAGCAAAGGTGATGAATTTCATTTCCTTACCCAATCCCAGCAGATGCTGCGTTTTGCTTTCTATCCTCTCCCTATCCCTTGAGTCGGAGATAGCGTCTATCTTCAGCGAGCGGGTCACTGAAGGAATTAATGTTTCCTTGCACCAGGCAGCGGGGTCGGGGGGCTGGCTGCCCCCGAGCCGGGGGGGTGAAGGGACGCTGCTCTATCCCGCCGCCGACCCCAGGAGTATCAGGAGGCTTCATTAATTACATTTTGTGCCGTGCTTTGACAGATCAAAGGCGCAACAGGCGTATAAACTATTATTATGTTGATGGTAAATGGATTTTAATGTTGTAATACTGCAGTGCTAGACATGAAGAGGAAAAATAGCAAGCAATCTTCTACTGGAGGGGTTAAAGTTGTCAAAAAATCGTTAGGAGCTCTCCTGGCAAGTTCGGCTGAACGCAGGCATGTGTGTTTGTATTTTCACACAGATCCGAGAGAAAGAGTTAATGGAGTACAGAGCTATCGGGTTCATTTCCAATTTTCCACCAGACTGTAATGAAATGCCACAATGCCTCAAACCAAACCTCTCATTAGTCTCCTTATTAGTTTTCACTCTAGTAAATAAACTAATGGTGCTACTAGCAGTTAATAAGGGGCAATCAGGGTCTCTTTCACGCCTGTCACTTTTCGCCTTGCTTTTTGCAAAAAAAAAAAAAAAAAAACCATCATGTGGAAAAAAAATTTAACCCCCTTTTTATTCCACTAACTCTCTTTTTTTTTTTTTTTTTTTTTTTTAAACCTTTATTTCATGGCTCCGTGCTTTTTATGGCTGCCGCTGATCCAGAAGTGCACTTTCTGCGAAGCATCCTTCACCTGGCAGAAAGGCTCCTCRCTGTAGTTCCTACGGTTGATACCTGCCTCTGGAATTCCCTTCCTGGCGCTGAGGTGTCTCCTGCCAAAGCCTGGCAGCGAAGGAACAACGCCGTAAGTCGTTCGCTAAAATATTGTTCTTGGTGGGTACAACGGGCACGCTGAAACCGTGGTTTATAAATTGCGGAGCGTGTTGTTAAAACATGCCACACACCTTCAATAATTTCTATGGGAAATACAACATTACGTAGTTGCCTGCAAGTATTTTGGTGGTTGYTACTTGGCTAGAGCTTCTGCCTTGTGTTCCTGAGTGACTTGGCCACTTTTTTGTCTTTTTTTTAACCCAACTCGTGTTGTCCATGGCCTACAACCTTAGCAGATTTCRGGCATGTCCATGCTTCCGCTGTGGCACAGAACCCTGCGCTGGCTAATTAATCTAGTTTCTTGTCAGGCGGAGGATGGCAGGTCTTTGAGGATATAGGGATTTTCCCTGTCGCCTAACCACGGATTGTCTAAAATCTTCTTCTCCCCTTCCCCAGGCACTTATTTCTCCATGTTATGCTACCCCCTTGCCCTTGAAGCACTCCTACTTTTTCCCTTCAACTTTTCTTTACCTGCCCATCTTTCTGTAAACCTTACCTCATTCTTTCCTATAATATTTTCCTGTTTATTTGAAGTATTGAGGTTTTTTTATTGCACCGCATAGGTGTTATATTTTGTTCTATTAAGCCATGCTCTCTCAAAGGCACGTCCAAAAGGAATCATATTTGAGAGTTACCACTGAAAATGGTAACTGAATGGGATGCTGAACGGGTATGAAATCCTTTTCTTTTTGAGATTGCTTTGRTGGTTGGGGTGCTAGACTGGATGCAATTAGAACAAATAATTGATCAGATTTTTCTCTCTCTTCAAGTGATATTTAAACCAGGAAGTCTGAAGTCAAATGAAGGATACAAGAGTGCCCAGTATGTCATGTTCTTCATAAAATGCTGCGATTCAATAGTGTGTTCCCAGTTTTACTACTGAGAAAGTAATCTCCAAATGCTAGAGACCAGCAACACCGTAGATACTTACCTTAATTCTCTTTATAGGACTGGAAAATTCAGTCTTGCTGATAGAAAGGCGCCCATTTAGACTGCTCATTCAGTCTTCTGGCTCTCAGTATCTGTTGAACATTATTAAATGTTGTTAATTATGTCACTAATTCCGTATGAAACCAAGGACTGTTTGGGCATGCAGAGGAACTTAAGCCTTACCCTCGTAATATGACTGTAAAACACCGATAACTTGGAATATGTCTCCAAGGTATTGTCCTTGAATTTTCTACCAAATAAGACAATTTGGTAGAATTTTGGTAGCAACTGAACTTAGAGTTTCAAAATTCAATACTTGCAATTGAGTTCCTTTGATGTAAAGTTTAATACCCTCATCACTGATTTTGAACTTTTTCTCGCTGAGACTGCTGTTTTTTTGAGTGATGCTTTCTGGGGTGAGCACACAGACCCCTCAGTTCCCTGAGGTTTGTAGGAAGCAGAAGATAGCTGGAGGGTTATAATTTGGACAACCTCTTTGTGTCAAGACCCTATCTCTGAAGATGGGGAGATTCAGTTCCCGTCAACAAGCAAAATTATCATTATAGTATATCCATACTTCGGATACCTGGAAGCACTGTCGTGTTTCCCCATCTCTTTGTAGTCTTTCTGTCCCAGAAGGTGAGGAGCCAGGAGAAGGTGGGCTGGAAGGGCTGCTCAGAGGTGTGAAGTCTGCGAGAGCCTCTGTCATGCCCTGGCTTTTCTACAGCCTGATCATGGATGTCCAGCCCTAATTCCACCAAGCCCAAAGGTTAATGATTTGCTCACTCTTTGTCTTCCAAAATCTTGGTCTAAATCCAGGCGGTTATAGAAAATAGGCAGTGTGCCTTCTGGGGGCTGTCTGCTACGGCAATAACTGAGCTGTTCTTTCCGCAACACCAAATGCTGGGTGCTCTTGGCAAAGCTTCAGCGAAGATACAAAGGTGATTAAAACTGGCAGAAGGCTTTTAAAAAAGGATGTAGCAAAATTTAATTTAGACAGACGTGTTATATCTGATGCTGGTAGTGGAGAACTATAAATAGTAATAATAATGTACTCTTAATAGGGGAGTTACTGTTCTGAGACACAGACGCGAAGAAGTTCAGCCTTGTGCCTAAACTAGACTAGGTCATGGTGGACACAGAGAATGAAACGATAATAGTCCCAGTTTAGCTATTTTCCCAGTGTTTCTGGGGAATTTGAGGCATCCGATCTAGCAGTGCTAAGAGCCGCAGATGCACACTGCTGCTTGTATAAGCTATATGCGGCTAAGGAAGCGGCTTTCATGTTCCCCAGCTATGAAGTGATCATTCATAAACCATCACGAGCAAGCGGATGAATAAAATGCATTGAGTGTTGGCACAGAAACCAAGGGCTGCACTGAAGATACTGTTAAATAGTAATGTGTTTTCATGCCTGGCCAATTAGGAAGTGTCTGAAGATATGTGAAAATGTAAATCTATTTTTACACGGCACACAAAGGCAGAGTCACAGCATTTAAGGCCCCCAAAGCCCCCCAACCATTTCTGAAGGAACAGATGTCACTCATTCATTCACCATAAGGACAAAACCAGGATTTGCTACCGGCAGAACTAATGTTGCCGGCCAGTTCTGTCTACGATTGTTAATTCTTTAATGTAATCTTTTAAATTAATAATAGCTACTAATAGCTGGTCTTTGATGCTTCAGGATTCCCCAGTTTAGCTTGGCGTGAGACACCGTAGCATGCACTTGGGCCGTTGTGGTTAATTGCTGCTCGTGAGCCTGCCTTAAATACTGCCTGTCAGTGCTCAACCTCTCAGCAAAGGGATGCATATGGTGCTCGGCTGTAGTGAGCAGTCCTCCTTAGGAGAAGAAARAGATGCCTCTCACAATAAATTACCTAGCTCTTTTACGGTTAACATCAATTATTTCTTTAATCCTCAAGTGTGTATGGGACTCTCAAAACGCTTTACAACTTATTTCATAATTTTATGAGTTATTTTAACAATGGTTTTATATACAAAGTTTCCAGGCTRTTTGAAATAACTCTCTTTTATACATGCACACACAGTCAGGTGGGTATACCCTCTATGGATACTGATGGAGTGAGCTGGAATAAATTCATTCATATAAACCCCTTTTCAATTAGACATTTTGACCTCATAATCTCCCTACAGAAACAGGAGGCTCTCTGTAACCTTCACGAGACTTACAGCCCTTGTAATCCTGATACTGTCGTGGGATTTCTTGCCTGTCCTTTTAAACTTTTCATCTTCATGATGCCATCTCATAGCCTTGCTGCTCCTTCTGTCTTCTCTTCAGTAAGCTCCTTCTCTGTATTGTTATGATTGATTCATTGGGATGATTCACAAGCACTGAAAGCTCCAGCCAGATGAGCCTGTTCCTATTAATGGTATTCGTGGGAATAAATACAAAAATAATTACCTATGTATTATTAAATYCTATGTATAAGGCTAGGGGTTTTCAGTGCAAAGGATGATCTTCAAGATGAGTTAGGACCTCGGTCCCAGGGTGTTGGCCCTCTGTTAGCAATCAGTGTTTGTGCCACGCTTTCAGCCTTGTTTTCTCATTAGCTCCCCTGAAAAGGAGATTTCTCCTTCTCCCCATTTATTTTTGGGGGTAAGGCTGGCTACCACCTCAGCCCACAGCGGACCATGGAATACTTGCTGCACCACAGCAGCTTTACAGCCCCCACCTGATGCCATCTGTGAACCCAGTGAGAAAACCCAGCCAGGTGCCCTTCCTCGGTCCAAGCGATGCCCTGTATCTCCCTGGGGCTGCCATAGCTTCCTCCTCGCACGGGCCTCCTGGCTCCTGTCCTCTCCATCCCAACGCTTGCCTGCTCAGCACCAAGCTCCYGGCCTCCACGCCCAGCCCTGACTAAGGTCTGACACCCAGAGCCGGCATCTGCCTTGCAAATCACCTGCCCGAGCGGCTCGTCGGCCAGAAACACCCGGCAGCTCTGGTCCTGCAGCCCGGGGGATCTCGCCCTGCCCACGCAGAGCTTTGGTCCTCGGTCCTTAAAGGCTTTCCCGGACCTCTGTATTTATYACCTGTCCTGCTAAACCATTTCTCTCCTTCCCAGTCACTTCTTCAAGTCCTCCTTCAGCCTTTGTCTGACTTGTGGGATACGACGATCTAAGGAGGTCTGCCCTTGACTTTTATTTTTTGGACCCTGAGTCAGTGCTCTGTCATGATATATTTTGCCTGCAAAACTCTGAGGAATCTTTGAAATTAATATTTACAYTATATTAACCCTAAGAGGAAAACATGGATCTCTCCAAGCTG
Source organism: Oceanodroma leucorhoa (assembly GCA_030449065.1). NCBI lineage: Eukaryota > Metazoa > Chordata > Aves > Procellariiformes > Oceanodroma > Oceanodroma leucorhoa. The sequence goes on along the minus strand of JASVER010000037.1, from coordinate 497,079 downwards.
CTGTGAAAGCAAATAATAAACAGTTAAAGACTTGGGGGTGACTTTGCAGCCTTTCCAGTGAGCGAACAATGCTTATATCAACAAAACAACTCTTTATAAAATGAAATTATACACAGGAGCATACACGTGGCAGTGCTCAAAACCCAGAGGACAAAAATACCTTTGGCCGTGCCRGAGAACTGTTTGAAAGCGCTTATATTTTGCAGATTATATTCCCATAAACACTGAAAGAGGAAATGGGAGCAGCACGGAGCAGGAAAGACCGGAGGTGCCACGCCGGGCTCCCGCCGGAGCCCCTGCCCCTGATTTGTGTTTGGGGAGCGCGGGGTGGGAGTGGGGGGACAGGTTGTGTAGCTTCTCCCATCAGCAAGAGCATTCCTGGCTTTATTAGCAGCTTTCAGCTGGCAGGCAATGCTGATTTAATTTAATACTAATGCTTTTTTGATGAATTGTTGCTTAGTCTGTTTTGAATACTTTCTGCATGACTAATTAATGTCCCGAAATGAATTAAATTGCGGTGTTAAACTTTACGCTAGTATGTACAAACAAACGGCTGGCAGTCCCGGCTCTTCTTCCATATTTTATCTAATCTTCGCATTCTCAAGGACGGGGCATTGCTCGTTATCTAAAAGCTACTTAACTGAGCTAAAATGTGATGTCATGCTTCTCTAAGTACGTGTAGGTATTTATGTTCAGTCTGTTGAGAAACAGGCTGGAATATAGTGAGATATACGTAATTACATTCTTTTAATGATAACAAAACCCACTTGAAATTGGCAAGAGATGAAAACCTGCAGCCTCATGTATGGAGTTTTGCTTGAGTAAAGCGTTCTGTAACATTATGCCGGGATAAACCGGCGTGATTCATCGCTGGAAAGACACTCCCAGCCGGAGCAGATAGTTCGAAATCACTCTCTGCTGACCCTTGGGAAGAGCGGCATCGGCCCCTCAGAGCGGAAAAGCTGCTGGGAATAAGGTAACCCCGCAGGCAGGAGCGTTTCCAGTCCCTGTTGGAATAGTGCTGGCGAGGCGCTCGGTTCGCTCTTCGCTGCGGGGGGGGGGAGCGATTCCTTTTGGCTGCACTCCCCGAGAGCTTCTCATTCCCCGTGCTTTTGAATTTACGCTTTATTGTCCATAGATTATTTATTTTTTTTTTTCCCTTGAAACAAAGACGGCTTGTGTAAGAGACCAGAATAATAACATAATTGTTTGATATGTATATATATGCTTGAAATAACCCAGCGTCTAATTTTTAATGAAGCACGAAAGAAAACGAGAGCTCAGCACAATCCGTGCCCAGCGAAGATCCTAATCTTCCCTTTCCAGCCGAGGAGAGCTGCAGCGGGCACACTCGTTCCATGACCCAGGAGCGCGGCGGCCGCTGGCCCCGGCAGGGAGGTGTCCCCAGCCCGCAGCCCCCGGCCCCGCCGCCGGGCCATGGGGGGAGCGCAGCGGGGGGACGGGCCCGGGGTGCCCCCGTCCACCGGCTCCGCTGAGGGCACGATGGAAACCCCCTGAACGACGAGTACAAAGGTATGCGCCTCTATATAAAATCTCATCTTTTTTTTTTTCTATTA
>JASVER010000037.1:460681-495171 GCA_030449065.1 Oceanodroma leucorhoa | reverse complement strand
ACATTTCCAGGGGAGAAACGTGTGCCCGGGGTGCTTTTTGCAATGGAGGTGGGGTGATGGAGCGGGCAAGGCAGGGTTGTGTGTCTGGCTGGTCCTGCCCCRCTCCCCAGTGGGGTTATTTGGATTTGGCAGGAGACTGCGCATGGGATTTTTTTTTATTTTTTTTTTTTGAGAGCCTGCTTATGAATACGTACTTCTTTACAAAGTAAAAGCAAATGAAATATAATTATATATATGTTGTGAGTCTGCCAAAGAGAACAGCATCGCTGGTGCAAAAGAGCTCCCCGCTCTTCCTTGGTATTTAAAAAAATATCACTATGCAAAAAAAACAAATGACTTTCTTAGGCAAATAGTTGTGTTTCCAATTGTAGCCGGTGCATGCATTCTTTTCTGCTAAAATTGGAGGGAATATTAACAGTTTCTTAATTCTAATTACATTCTATAGCCAGTGTGAGGGAAAACACTGAATTATTGGAGGGAATATTAACAGTTTCTTAATTCTAATTACATTCTATAGCCAGTGTGAGGGAAAACACTGAATTATATCACTTGCCAATACAATAGGTGAGCCGTATAATTCTTTCATACGTCCACGTGATTTCTTTTATATTTATATACCAACTTTTACTTGGTAATGGATATTGACAGGTATGAAAACCTGCCCAAAYTGTGGGACTACCTGCAGGAGTATCCGTTGTCTTTAATACAGTAYGCTGTTAGGTGTATATTTGGTGATTTTTATAGCATCAGAAGTCCAGGCTGCGCAGAAGGGCTGCGGTTAGTCTTTTTTTGTCTATATGAGATTCATTGTAAGGCCACGCCAGAGCACAGGGCTGATGGTTATCATGGATTGTGAACTTCCAATGGGCAGAACTGGCACAATATATGTATTCTCTCTCTCTCAAAAAAAAAAGATGTTGCCTCAGAGAGCTTGTTCTGTGGAAATTAATGGTAAATAACAAAGATCTGGGTGGAGATCCCCAGTGTGGCTATTAACATACCTTTAGAACAACCTTTGTTGAATTTTTTTTTGCTTTTATTGCTGTGGAAACCCCRTTTTGCCCAGAGATAGGACTATCTCGACGCATCAGAGCTCGGGGCCGCTGCTGGACGGTGGTGTCAGGAGGTCGGGCTGGCTCCCGCGGAGCCGCGAGGATKTCAGACCTGCGTGTTTGGTTTTCCRGCGTGGAAATGTCTCGGTGCCGTCCGCTGTGTAACACGCACTTAAGGAAGGGTAGCTGGAATGAAAACGTAGATGTTTCTGCTGTAGTAAGCGATGAGCTTGCAGGCTCCACGCGTTGGTAGAGAGGAGGTGTCAGGACGAGGTTTCTTCACTAGATCCACGTTTGCTTTGCTGTGGAAGAAGGTCAAAATAAATCATTGGTGAGGCGCTTACGGGTGGGTGATCACTGCAATAATAACAGTGATTTAGCTCATCAGTACTGCTCAGATAAAATGAGTCCCAACACTCAGCTGATGAGTTATGCAAACACCGAGGACAGACTTTTAATCAGGCGGGTCCTGGGGTCTAACCCTGCTGCCTCCTCTACGGCCCTGGGAGGTGCCAGCAGGGAGGGAATCCCACCCTTCGAGTTTCCACTGGATGTTTTAGGCCAGTGCTGACATAAAAACATTTGAAAAGTCGTCCTGGTTGTATTACAGTAGATGACTTGTTCGCCYTAAAACTTTATTTATGCGTCAGTGATCCGCTTGTTTAATTATCTGGCATTCACGTGTCTGATCTTGAGCCTGATTTCCTCTGACTCTCTGGTGTAAAAGGTAGCTTGGAAATAGAATAAATTATATTTTCAGTTTTTGCTCCTGAGTAGGATTGGGGTTTTCCAACAGAAACCCAAGTCTGAATCCCTTGATTTGTCCAGGCTTCCCACTACCATCAGAAACTGGATTGATCGGCAAGTATAGCGGTTTAAGGAGTGCTAAAATAATTGCTGCACATCCTTCAAGTTGTTGTTTAGCCATCTATGAACCTGACCGCAGTAAGCTGTAGCCCCCCTCCTTTTCCTGGCCCCCACATTAGTGTCTGTCARATTGATGTGATGGAATAGGCAGAACAACTCGCAGGGGTCAAGTGATACAGCAGCCGAGCTTGGGCGACGGTGAGCTCTGCAGAAGAGATTGAAGTATGTGTTGGTGTGGCTGATGGTTTGGTTCGATAAAGCTCAGCAAGACATATTTAGTTAAAATGAACTCATTTGCCTTGAAACCAAACTCTTATTTTAATCCTAGGGTGGCTGACGTGGTCCCTGGGGAAAACATGGCGTATCTCGATTGCTGATAGGTATCTTCCTTTTGTAAGAAGATATTTACTGAGTGAGAATAGCACAAAGTAGGTGGTAAAGGTAGAATTGCTGCTACTTCTTTGGCACTCTGAATAGATTTTTACCTTAGACAATACCTTCTTGTGATAYAATTGGTGAGGAAGGACATGAGTACAAATATATCCCATGATTATGTCATTTTTTTTTTTTTTTTACTTATTTTGGATTCCGTGATTTTTTKGGGAGGACGGGTTAGTTTGAACGACAAGACCGCCTGCTTGTTGGAAAGCCTTCTTTCTCTTACAAAGAATTCTTCACAGTTTTCCTTGTTGCCAAGCATTAAAATAGCTGTAGTAGACCTTAGGTGCCYGTTTTTCCCCGGTGAATTTACTGTGTTCTTTGTTGTGTGGTGTGACCTCCTCAGAGAGGAGCACAGTCCTTATCCCTCAGTTGCCATATGTTCGCAGCAATAATCATTGTTTTCTATAAGTGCCAGTATTTAGTCTGTTGTGCGTACATGGTACTTTATTGTCTCTGATACAGTTTTTCTAAAGCTGCTGTGGAAATTGTGAGGGTTTCACGGTGGAGATGTACGTATGTAGGCGGGGCTGCTTCATCATGGACCATGCATCATTGTTAACTTCTTAAATRCTTTTGATATTTATATACCAAATAAAATCACGGTTTATCACTGGGTATGTGTTAAAAAAGGGAAAAGTTCTCTATAAACGGTGCTGCCGTTTTGTACGTTGCGCAGCTTTGCGCCTACGTGATCCCCAGTTGACCCTTCTTCAGTGCTGCAGGGCGTGATTCGGTCTGAATCCACAATATTGCTATTTATTTGGATCACAACAGTGCCAAGGCAGGGCGYTGAGACTGGGTCTCTCTCCGAAGGGACGCTGCAGATGCACGCGGCAGCAGCTGCRCCTCGTGCCAGGAGTTTACTTTGCTGTAATACCCGGAAAATTCTTCATGGAAACCTTGAAGTTAAATGCTGGGATGTGCTTAGGATGAGGACATAAAATACCCTGTGCGCTCCTCCGTCGGCGTGTATTTCTGAGTAAGCCGTTGCCTTGCCTGGCTTTATATAAAYAGCTAAATAAGCTCTATAAATTGCTAAGTACGATAGGAAGGGATGGGAGGAATAGAGTCAAATATAAGTAAAAGTTTTATTGTGTCCTTTTATGCGTTCATATGCTATACGGAATTCCTTGTTCATTCTATTTAAATTCCGGGGTTTTTATCCGACCTTTTGTTCTCTTCCTATGCAACTGCCTTTCCTTTAATAGAATTACATAAATTTCTGTCATCGAATTCTGCCTGCAATTACTTTGTATCAGTCAACCTACTGCTTTTGTGTGTATCTGCTTTCATCTCATTAGCTGTTGCACAGACGAATTATGACTTGTAGGTAGTTGACTGACTAGCTGTCGGATGAGTCCTTTGTATACTGAAGGTATTTGGCCGGCAAAATGTTAATGTAAATATCTCGGCATCAGGCAGTTTACAAAATTACTGGGGTTTGTATTGACACGGGTGTTTCCGTGCTAAGGGATATGCTGTGCAAAAGAAGAAAAATATGGAAACAGATTAACAGACCATGTTATTGGGATTCAGAAATTGGTTTATAGTGCAGTGAATAAAATGATTCTGGAAAACCGGAAGTCACGCAAACAGGGTATTTTCCTGGTATTTTATATTCAGAAATGCTGAAGGCTGCACACTCATGACCTTGCCTAATTTCGAGCTTAGTAGATATGGCTATGAATTGCCCAAGGGCAATTAAAAAAAATCTTCAAAAAAACAGCTTTTCACAGGAACTTATAAGAACTGCTGCTGTGTTAGTGTTTGATTTATTTATTTTTTAAATCCCCCCCCCCCCCAATAGTTGGAAATTGCTAACTCCAGTCCCATTCCCTTTCACTGTTATCGTTCTTTTACTCATGCAGAGATTTTTCAGATTAAATCACTTCGCAATGCAAGTCCACGCTATTTTCCAGGACTGAAGTGCCATCCGGGTGATTACAGCTTGTTGTCCTTTCATGCCACGATATTCACATTTCTTCTACGGAAATCAATGTTTTTTTGTCTGGGTGGTGGAGGGAGGGGCCTCACAAGCTCATTTCAGGAGTTTAATTAGCTGAAGGATGGATGTGTTTAAGTAAATAATGTGTGTCTACAGCTGTGCTTTGGAAGCTGAGGTAAAGGTACGCCATAAAGGTTTCAGTCACCTGCAAATAAGGTTGGTAGGAAGGGGAAGGACAATCAAACCAAAATATTCTTTGCTTAAACCACCGGATTTCTCTTCGCCAGCTCCAAGCTTTCTTGTGCAGATTTTCATTTGTTTGTTGTTTCATATTGGCGTCCGTGATTTTTGAAGTAAATGAAGTAGATTCAGTTAGGTCACTTTTCAGATGTTATTTTTGAAAAATTGAATGAAAGCTAATCTGGGCAATTGTGTGTATAACCAGTTTCCCAAGATAGCGCTGATGTGAGCGGAAACAATAGCTCTTGTCTCCAGAATAATGGAAGCCCTTGATAAAATTTTAGCATCTCAAGATACCGCTCTGTGCATCTGTTGTTAAAGTCATACGGTCTTGTGGGCTTCCACCGACCCAAATCCCAAGGAGCAGCAGTTGAATTTCAGCATCCCAAGTAAACYTGAACTTTTTCATCCGGCACTCGCCTTTCCGGTGAGTGCAGGCGCTTTCTTTGAATGCAATAAGCAGAAATGATATCCGATCGGGTGGCCACCGATATGTTGCGATATGTTTAACTCTGCCTCATGCGTGTTGTCAGGGGTGAAACGGGTGACGCTCGTGTTTGCTTTGGAAAGGCTTCCCTAAATTACAGCGATGCTCACTTCGATTGAGTGGATCGGTTAAGTGTGCTTAGGCAGGATAATCGGTTTGATAGTCCCGATGTGCATGTGCAGTTGATTTAAACTTGATTCATATATGTTGTGTGAATACCCATCTCATGATATCTGCTTGAGTGTCACCACATACGGTTTATGGCACTTCTGTAAGTCTAAATACATGAAATAAAATAGACCATTTGAATTTTCATAAACAAAGCAAAACTTCAGATAAAGATTGTTTTGACATGAGCATTAGTGGGTTTTCCTGACCGGTTTGGCTAATACTGTTATTGTGGTGKTGTGTGTGTTTAAATATTTAATGGAGTTCAAGTTATTTTTACATRCTTTATTTTTACTACATCTATTGAGCTCTTTGTTTTTGTGGATGTTAATGATCAAAAGCATTCTCAGACTTTTCTGGCCTTGAATATTTAGCTGAGGGAGTTTGTTTTCCTGGGATTCTTGTGTTAATATAACAAGAGTCTAAAGCTAAACCAGTACAGGGCTGGATTTYGTAGAAATCCCTACTGGTTTTAGAGCGCTCTTTCCAGACAAACATTTGGGGCTAAACTGCCGAGGAAGCAGATGCCAGTCTGCAGATATTAAGAGTTAATATCTCTTGAGATGTCTTCATTCTCTTAAGGAGCTTCCAGCCCCCAGTGAGGCTTCTCGTCGGCGAGATAAGAGGGGCGGGCGAGGGTGGTGGCCAGCGTCTTCGGTGCCGGCGCCGGAGGAGCGGGTGAGCGCGGGGCAGGGATACGTCTGCCTCGTGCGGAGCCAGCGGTAAGCGTGGAGCTTGAACCCTGCGCCGTTAGGATAACGGCTCTGACCCTGGGTGGGTTAACGTCGCTTCTGAACAAGTTCGTTTGGTGGACAGTAATTGTGGTGCTTCAGAGCATCCAGGGGAGGCAACTACGAGAAGAAGTTTGGGGGGAGTGAAAACTTTATTGATTCCTCCCAGCCCAAGAAAAGGCTAAATGCCCTCGTCCTCCTCATTTTACCTCCCGTCGCTGCTGAATGATGAGTGTGTGTACATGTGTGCGTATATGTATATACACACACACATATATATGTTTGTGTGTATTTATTTATTTGCTAGCTGGCCTTCAAGGATTAGAAAGATTTAAAAGCTGTTTTACCAGCATCAGGCAAGCTGCTATTAAGTTTTTTTTTTCAACACGAGTTTAGCTTGCTTATGCCAAACTGTACAGTACCTTAACATTAATAATAGAGTACAGAGTTTTTTGTGGGTTTAAAATGTTTTTAAAMTTCTTATCGTAATTTTCTTATTTTTTTTCCCAGATAAAAGAGGTTTTAAACAGCTTCTACCTCGGTTCTAGATCTGATATTCGAGTGACAAAAAGGAAAAAGACTTTCTGATTGGTTTTTGTTCTCGTGAGCATTTTTCCGTGGTACTGCTTTATTGAGCAAATTTCAGTTCAGGCAGTGAAGAGCACTGTTAAACCAATGAATTGTTACCCACTTAACAAAGGTCGAATTTTATATACACTAAAATATTTTCTCTGGGAATAATATTTGGTGTTATTTGGTTTGGTGTTCAGACAACAAACCTCCGGCTTTCTGGAACTAGTGAAATAAAAATCTTTGAGTATGACCCAGTTTGACAGYGAACTAGCCAGCAACATGCATTGCCTCAAGTAGACCGTGAGCTCCGTGTCTGTTGAAGCCTGCTTACTTACGGCTTTGKGTCTTATGCTGGTTTGTGGTTTGTAATTCAAGTTTTTTCCATGGTTGGGGCACCTAAATTTTTCTCTCTTTCTTCCTCTGTTAGGTTTGGGGTTGAGTTTTTTCTTTATTTGGGGGGGGGAGGGGGCAATGGTGGTTTTTTGGGTTGTTTTTTTTTTGCGTCTAATGATGTACTAATGCAAGCTGCAGTGTTTCCTTAACTGAGGCACTTGGAGGATGTTTCCAGTGTGTGTGTTCACTAATTTCCCAGCCTCTACCTCCATGTCCAGCCTGGCCGAATGCCACCTGGATGTGAGGTCTTGAGCGTTGCTTTGGATGGAGAAGGGAGCGGAAAGGCGCGTAATGACACGCKCTCCCGTACGATGGCAAAAGCCTCCTTTCCCTAGGAAATCATGCTGAAGATGGGATCAGAAGAAGGATGAAAAAGGGAGAGATGCAGTAACGTAGACTGCATCAGGTTGCTTTTTCGCCCGTCTCCAGTGAAAGGGTACAGAAAYGGTAGGGTAACCATTGGGTGACTCAGTGAGTGCATTGACTGGTGGTGGGATTTGAGGTGGGCAATCCTCACAYATGGAGCCGGGTGTTGTTTCCCTCACCTTGAGAGTCTGGTGTCATTAAAACTTTTTAGCACTTCTAATAATATAAAAATACTTATTTCCTAGCTGGCTCTTAAATGCCTTTTAGTGGATTAGTTTGAATCACATCAACTAAGAGCTTGATCATCTGCCAGCCGCTAGAGTTGGGCCAAAGCTTTGTAAATTAATGAGCTCAAGGTGATTAGTACAGGTTTTGGTGCTTTGGACCATGCACCAAATTGTTGCCATGCAAGGTGTGTATGGCTGTACGTCTGTCACTTTTTTTTTTTTTTTTCCCCCCTTTTAATTCTTATGCTGTGAAGGTGTTTGCCTGGCTTGGCAGTCAAAATAAACATGAAGGGCTCTGTCTGATGCCAGTGAATGAAAATTATATCGAGGTTCCAAAAAGTAGGATCAACATTATAACCACTGCTTTGTTACACTTATTGCTGCGATAATTCTGAGTCCGATCTCGATTCAAGACCGTTGTGTATTTAGCGGGTTGTATCTGGTATCCGTTCACAGGACGTGTTATGGGAAGAGGTTTTAAAGTCTTGCAGCAACACTCCTGTGTTGCTATTGTGAATGGAAAAATGCCTTTGTACAAACGTGTTGGTACATCTATCATATAGAGCTGCGGAAAGCTGCACAGAGCTTCTGTGGACACCAGCGCACCTTACTAACAGTCAAGAGTTAATCAGTAAGTCAAGGAGAGGAACGGAGCTGTTGGTGTTACCCAACAGGGCAAGTTCTGGTGATGTCTAGCACATGCATTATCTGTAGAATTTTTWAAAAATATAGTATCTTTCAGTAAAATGTAGCTTTCTTTGTAAGCAGGAAAGACTCCTGCATTTCATAAACTCTCAGGCAGCTTCAGATGATGGAAAAATGGTGTGCACTGGATATCCAAATTCGCTCTGACAKTTGTGGTCCAATGACAGTTTGATGGATTTGGCAGTGGAGGCTCCCATTCCTGAGGCTCATCCCATACCTGCTTTCTAGCTTACAYACAGCACCTTCAGGAACAGAGAGCACTTCCACACTGAAAGCCATTTAGTCCATTTTTGTCCCCATTGGGGAATACTTGATAACTGTGTTCACTGAYGCCAGCCTTTGTCTTCACTCTGTTTTTCTCTCTGATGCAATTGCTTTTCTGAGATCTTTACAATCCTCTTCTTTCCACGGATGTCTGAAAACGGTTTACATTTGTTGGATATCATAAGCTTTCTTGAGGGAGGATTATTTTCAAGGTGATTTGTCTTGAAACGATTGCATCTGCTTTCAGCAGCTGTCAACAGCATCTGGCAGGGCTGGACCACCAGTTAGCAGTCTTAGCTAGATCTGTCTGAGCGCCGTTCATTTGTTGGATTTTTTGCATTATTCTCAAGCGTTTCAAGTAAGACTTTAATATCTGCTTGTTCTTTTCAAATCCAAAATACYGCAGATCTGTGTCGGTTAACTTGGTGTTTCTCAGGGCACCGTGTCTCACAACAATTCCATTAAAATTGGTTCATTATTCGGGAGTGAGGCTGCATCTGTGGTCTCCAGTGGGGCACTAAGTCTCCTTGTACCTCCAGGAGATGTAAGTATCTTTATTTTGCCAGTCCTTGGTTGCCCCATCTCGTGGGGTTCCGGTCCATCTTGTCGGACTCACCGAAGATGGGACATATTTGGGATCCATGCATGGTTGTGCATGCAGCAGCTGCCTTGTGCTGATGGGTGGCTGGAAGAGCAGCTAGGTGCCATTGAAGTACTAGAAAAGTCAAGTCCCGTGGACAGACCTTGCAAGWCATGAGGCTTGACTGTATAATACAGCACTTTCTGTGTGATCTGAAATTTTTTGGTCCTCTGACACTTAAAATTAAGCACTGAGATTGCTTAAAGAAAGCATCACTATCACCAGATCTTTGGCCATCTTTCGCTGCTGTTGCTGAGTCCAGCTYAAGCTGTGTGAGATAAACCTACCGAGCCCAGTCCTTCATGGGTGGCATCCTCCATGGCCGATGCTCGGGGACAGCTGGATGATAACAGAGTGCATTTGTGCAGGTAAAATGCTGTYAAAGCTAAGCAGCCATTGGTCTTTGTGTGAGTTGTAACATCTGAAGAGAAGCTGGCGGCTCATGGCTTGGACGGGTRTACTCTTCGCYGGGTAAAAAACTGGCTGGRYGGCCGAGCCCAGAGAGTTGTGGTGAATGGAGTYAAATCYRGTTGGCGGCCGGTCACGAGCGGTGTTCCCCAGGGCTCAGTTTTGGGGCCGGTCTTGTTTAACATCTTTATCAATGATCTGGACGRGGGGATCGAGTGCACCCTCARTAAGTTTGCAGAYGACACCAAGTTGGRMRGSAGYGTTGATCTGCCTGAGGGTAGGAAGGCTCTGCAGAGGGATCTGGACAGGCTGGATCGATGGGCTGAGGCCACCTGTAKGAGGTTCAACAAGGCCAAGTGCCGGGYCCTGCACTTGGGTCACAACAACCCCAGRCAACGCTMCAGGCTTGGGRAAGAGTGGCTGGAAAGCTGCCCGGYGGAAAAGGACCTGGGGGTGCTGGTCRACAGYCRGCTGAACATGAGCCGGCRTGTGCCCAGGTGGCCAAGAAGGCCAACRGCATCCTGGCCTGTGTCASGAATAGTGTGGCCAGCAGGAGCAGGGAGGTGATCGTGCCCCTGTACTCGGCACTGGTGAGGCCGCACCTCGAATCCTGTGTTCAGTTTTGGGCCCCTCACTACAAGARGGACATTGAGGTGCTGGAGCGTGTCCAGAGAAGGGCGACGAGGCTGGTGAAGGGTCTGGAGAACAGGTCTTATGAGGAGCGGCTGAGGGAGCTGGGGGTGTTTAGCCTGGAGAAGAGGAGGCTGAGGGGAGACCTTATCGCTCTCTACAACTACCTGACAGGAGGCTGTAGAGAGGCGGGGGTCGGTCTCTTCTCCCAAGTAACAAGCGATAGGACGAGAGGAAATGGCCTCAAGTTGTGCCAGGGGAGGTTTAGATTGGATATTAGGAAAAATTTCTTCACCGAAAGGGTAGTCAGGCATTGGAACAGGCTGCCCGGGGAAGTGGTGGAGTCACCATCACTGGAGGTGTTCAAAAAACGTGTAGATGTAGCACTTCGGGACATGGTTTAGTGGGCATGGTGGTGTTGGGTTGACGGTTGGACTTCATGATCTTAGAGGTCTTTTCCAACCTTAATGATTCTATGATTCTATRATCTACTTTGCAGATTCTCTCCAAATCTGACCCATAATCATACTCTTGATGTAACTGTGGTTAAAACTCCCTGGTGTCTACAGYGATCAGGACTGGTTGGCAGTGGTGTTAAATTAAGATCCAAATTATTTCTTTTAATTCAAAACAAATAGTGACTCTTCTATCTCCAGTTGGGATTTTAGGTTGTGTCTTCTCCCYCATGCTTGTCATGTGCTCCACGTTTGGGAAATGAGCAGCTGGGCAGGAATGTCCTGGGGTGGGCAGATCTGAGCTGGTGGTTTGCTACCTGCCCCTGTTTTGAAGTCTCGCTGCATCTGTCTGCACTGACTTAAATATAGCCACATCATGTAAGAGCCCACACTGTGTTTTGTTCTATGCGTGTAGAAGCAGATAGTGTGATAAGATGGTAACTATGCCTTGAGTTGGACATATATATTTCTATTAACCCTGAGGGCAGCGTTGTAAAAGTGCTCTTTTGTTTCCAGTTTAGCACAGGAAGCTCATTTTGGCTTCATTTACTATTACTGCTCAAACTGGCGGGGAATCAGAAATTTAGTTGCATGACATCATATCTCTGGCACAGCAGCATGGCTGGGAGCTTCATAGAAACCAACCCCCCTGATACTACATCAAAAATTGACATATCTGTGCAAGTCTGTCATAACAAGAGAAGGTTGTATGGCATCTGTTTTATTTCTTCTCTTCCGCTTTGAGAAGAAAGACAAAATGTTCTGAACTGTTGCAAATATCTGGATACCAGAGCATGAGCATGAGGTGAAGTTACGGGTTTTGGGCTCCGGGGGTGGGTYCCTGCCCCGTCCCCCTCTGCTGCTCTCGGGGCCAAAAATTCCCCTGATCTCCCGGTGCGGTGCCTCCGCTTTGGCCTGGGTCTGCCGATTTATTGCAGAATTGTAATCATGAGGATTGCACGTGTTTCCAGTTACACTAAAAAAATAATAAATCTATGCAGGCAGGTGAGAAGATACGGCGGTTTAGCTTGCAAGAGTTGTAGCTACTGTTTCTGGTGTAAAGCTGATTTTATTTTGTTTTATTTTTAGCTGAAACAATATAGAGCAAAGACTTAAACCACTGATTATTTTGTTTTCTCAGGTGAGTCATTTTCATGGCTACAAGTGTGCAAACTTTTAGGCTTTTATAGCGGGTGAGTCTGGAGGAAACAAATCACTTGTGGAGGGGCGAGACCTTGCTTTGCTTTCCTGTTAGTTTTGTTGCACAGGGGAGAAGGCATGGGTGTGCACAGAGAGTAAGTATAAGAGCAGACTCTACAAACTTCTATCTAGTATTTTTTTTTTCTTTTATTTCTCGAACATTTTTATCTTGAGCAATGCTTTTTTGGTTTGGGTTTTTTTTTTTTTTCCCTCCGCAGGAGTGTACATAGAGCAATAGGTGTCAGCTTGTTCTGGAGGAGTCAGCGCTGGTGCCCGTCTTCCTTGTAAACAAAGCTSTAGCAGAACGAGCAGACACCTGATCAGATGTGGAAACCTGTTTTCTAATTCATTCCTGATGCTTCTCACGCTGCTGTATAACTTTATAAGGAGTTCAGAGAGATACTGTTCCCCTGGTTCGGGAGGCTTGGTTACTGCACGCCTTATCCTGCCGCATCTCGGCAGGCCTAGATTTCTTCGGTTACCTGTCCCTTCTCTGCAGAAAGGTATATTTTTAAAAGCGCTTGTTGCATTGTGAGGGGTTTTGTACGCCGCAGACAAGGGACCTGGCTGATGGTGGGCGCGAGCGTGGTGATTTCCCGGTGCCAGACCCGAYGGCACTGCTTTGGCTCCAGTGCTTGGATGAGTGGGGTGTGAGCAAACTCTTTTTATCGTGTATTCATAATTGTGGCGCTCGGAGCTGCGGCTGCAATTATGAGCTTATGTGTGAAGCTGCTGTGGGTGTAGGAGGTGCCAGGTCCGGGGGGGTGCTGTGGGAGCTCGCCTGAGCTGGCGCCAGTCTTCACTCGGGCTTTGCGGGAGGATGCTCATCTCGCCGTGCAGTGCGGTAAAAGCCCTACAGAGCRGGTGTTTGAGGTCAACGGAAGGTTTTCTGCTGACCCAAACGTCATTGCATCCAACCCCAGCATACCGGAGGAAAACAGAGCAGGTGAAGTGTCTTCTGGTGGGAATTTCTGGTTTCCACACGTTTTTGGAGTTAGCAACGCTTTATACTTAAATATAGAAGCAAACCCTGCAGACTTCACCCAGAGGAGCGTTGAGGGTGTAATCACTGAGATAWCCCCGCATTTTTCAGCTGGTGTACTGCTGCCAGCGTTCCCTGGGTGCAAACGCCGGGCTGGAGCGGGAGCTGTGGGTGCCCACGCGTGCCCGTGCCGTGAGCATCCTTGCATCTCGGCCGCCGCCTGCTCGCGTGGCTCTCCCAGCGGTGCCCGGCCATGATGCTGGGGCGAAGGAGGGCCACGCACCGCTATCAGCGGCCACCCCTTCTTGGCCTTCTCTTGGCCAACTTTGTCTGCAGGGGTAGGTGTAGCCGCCGTGTATTAGGGAGCGCAGAATCCATGAGCAAAGCTTTCTGTTGACATAACAGTACATATATATGTGTGTGTGTGTATATATATATATGTGTATATATATATGTACCTTGAATTATCTGCTTTACATAAGCTTAAAGGGAGTTTACTTGCTGCATAGGTACTGGCCATTTATTGAAAATACAGAAATACATGAGACAGACATCTCTAGATAAGCAATTTTTATTTATGTTTGGTTTTTTTTTTTTAGCCCAGAACTCTTAACCCCACTGAGTTATTGAGGAAGAATAATTATTGGAAGTGGGATCTACCAATGAAGGAATCAGGGGTAATTATTGGAAATGGGATCAACCAGTGAAGGAATCAGGGGTAATGAATTGGTTTTCATAGGGAAAATAGAAGAAAACCAATAGGAAAGGGGAGTGGGAGTGGGATGACTCTTCAAAAATTATATGAAAAGATTCAAGATGCTGAAGGGGAAGGTTCTCTGGTCGTGGTTCTCTGGTCCTTTTGGAGGTGGCAAGTGTTGGGGTGAACGGACAGCCGATGGTGAGCCTCACCAGCTTGGCACTGTTTCTTCTAGCTCCTGTGGCCCCTGCCCAGGATTATAATAAATAATCATCGCAACCCGCAACGACACGCCAGCACGTGCTACTGCCGTGCCTTCGTTTCCGAGTGCCACCAGAGTTGACTTCACTCATGAGTTGGGTGGAAACGGTCAGTGCCTGGCGCTTGCAGAAAGGTCCCCAGTGCTGTAATTTCCCTGCAGTGCTGCAGAAGCTGGGGGGGTCTTCTCTGGACATGATAGATTTCCATTGCACTTCCCAGTGTGGAATTTTATCGGATAATCTTGCTGTCTATTTATAGTGCTGGTTTGCTCCATAATATAGTCTCACTTTTTATAGTTCTTTTTTTAATGTCTTTCTTGCATTGGTAGGTTGAGATATTTACAGCTAGTCTAGTGCATGTTTTACTTAAAAAGAGAACAGAAATGCCATTTTTCTTTAGTTAGAACCCAACATGGATTTAAGCACGTAGGTGATTTTACAGCCAGTGACTTGTGACATAATTAGACATTATGGAAACTGAATCAGTCTTTCAGTGCCAAAATGTGTATCTATTGGTGAGTATGATGGGGACCATCATAGATGTTGTCGAGTAACCTGTGTTTTATCTATAGTATTCTTGGAAAGACCATCATTCCCTATAAGAACCTTGGCCTGATTTAATTTTTCATGAGGTCTCAATTACATATAAAAGAGAAATTAATTAASTAAATTAATCAACATAGTTCCATAGAAAGCAATTTGGAATTCCTCTCATCAGACATGTTCTCATGTATCCTTCGGACCAGTAAGATTTTTGAATTTTCAGCCCATTTGCTAKTTAGCCTCTCCATTGGCTTTAGGGAGTAAACTTCTATCATACTTTATTCTAGGCTGATTTAATTTTTTTTTTTCAGGTTTTCAGTGATCTGTAAAGTCTTTCAAATTAGCAGTTCTTACTAGTGCTTGACTTATTGTTTGGGTGGTTTTTTTGAGGGTTTTTTTTGGGGTTTTTTTTTTGTGTCTTTCTTTTCAAATAATGGTATGGGCGACATTTGCTGGCCTGGTTGTGCTGTCAGCTATATGTCTGGCACAGCAGTAGTGGCTGTGCTGACCCATGGGCAATGCTTTGCTAATGCAAAGGAGCCTTCAGCCTTTCGGAGGAGGTTTCTCAATGCTTAGGGAGGTCTTTGCTAGGAAAGAAGCGYAATGAAATATAATGATGTTGGCCTAGTGCTCAAGTTGGAAACCAAAACTGTACAAAGTTTCAGTTCAAAAYGTTTTAAAGGAAATGGTTTTATTTTGTCTTAAATATTCCTTTGTATTTGTTGTGGTAAAAATATAGCAGTGTTGTGGCTATGATTGCGGAGTGCCTTTGCATAGAAAATAGAAGCCTRTTTTCTCCCAAGGCTGGAGGAAGAGATGTCCTCTCAGGCTCATTATTTATAGCGGTACATGCTTACTGTCAGCATTGGAAGTAATTGTCAGAAAAGGTCAATTTTAGAGAAATTAGTAGATGAAGAGCAGTGTATTTTCAAGTCAGATCAACATTTCACTGATCAGACATGGATTCCTCAACAAGTTGGGGGTAGGACTGAGAGTGGAGACCAGGTCTAATGAAAACCAGTAAATCATGGTCTTCCAGCAGTGAAAATGTCAGCGGTGACATAATGAAAGCTATATATCGTGGCCTGTGGAATGCCAGATGATTCATGTATGAAAATTAAGCAACTGGTTAAATCGGGGGGGGGGAGCATTTTGAAAACTAGGTCTGCTTTTAGCATGTTCTGTAGGTGAGCGTTCGAGGCAGATGAGTTGGAGCATGATTTTGAGGTATTCTTCAGCGATGCTGGAGATAACATCTTTTAGCTGGCAGACACTTGAATTACTGATGATACTCCATAAACACTCTGTACCTTGGGAAAGTGGACTTTCCAATGCCAAGATGATGAGGCATTTGGATCTAGCAACAGGCACAGCAGATGAAGAGATAAACGAAGGAGCAGAAGAGTCTGCAGTGAAGCTTGATCTCCAGGAGGTGAGAGGTAAGATGGAGCAGGAGGGGGTCTGCCTTAGCTCCCAGTTACTGATATCGAATACATTATTTAATATCATATATAGTATTTGCCATCTGGTGAACTAACKATACTAAAGCATCTCAGCTGAATGAAACGGACAGTGGCAGAGATGACAGTGCATGGAAGGGCGGTGGGTGGAAGGTGTTAGCGCAAATGCTTGAGACATCAGGTGTGAGGCTGGTTACAGCTGAAGGCAAAGGGGGGATGAGGATGTCAAAACCCTGCAGAGGCTGCCTGACCACCCTGCATGGGAGCCTGCCCCAGCTAGGCTTATCAAAGGCACAGAACCAAGGGGTTGACAACTCCTACRTTGCAGAGATATTCCAGGATGGGAGCAAAAATTATTTTTTGAAGTTTAAAGCTTAACTAATGCCAAGTAGGGGTTATATTTTAATTCGTATGCCGGAGATTGGTRAAGTTGCCAAGCAATACGTACTGACCCAGTGCGACCAGCTGCAAAATGATCTGTGGAGGTGCATGCTCCAGTTTACCCCAGTGAAGCAAGTCAAGGGAGACCCATACCTGTTTGTCCAAGTGTGCCTCTGTGCGAGCGGGGCCACGGGGGCAGGAGAGCCGACCCATTAACTTCTGCATTTTCCTCAYTTTCTTATGGGGTGAAGCGTAAAGGGACATGGTAAAATTGTTCAACGAATGTGGTTTTCTCTCCATCCTGGACAACCCAATCTCCTCACACCTCAGCTCGGGTTCCTYTTCTCTGCTGATCTCAGGCAATGGCCAGCCCTTTGTCCTGGCTCYCAGGCTCTTGCTTTGGTGTGCTTCACTCTCCTGATTTTTGTTCTGTTTTTATTACCAGAACCAGGGTTTWCCTGTTATGATGGGCACCGGGTGGTGGTCCCATGACTCTCAGGACCTAGCCCATAGCGTCTGCCTGTAAGGTCCGCAGCGGTCTTCCTGCCCCCCTTTCCCCTGAGCCCTTTTTTAGGTGGCTTATTCATGTATGCATTATTTCTGCCATGAGACAAAATGAAYGTATGAATATAATTTCGTTATTTTGGGAAAATATCAGCTAGCCAGGCACCATAGTTTCAGGGAGATTTTCTATCCTTGTGCACTGTTGTTATTTGAAGCTAACCACGAATYGACACAGCAAATGACAGATGAACTCTGGGTCATTATTTCTGATGGGTTAAAGTAACAATTGGAAGACAAAAATAAACAACCACAAAACAAAACAAAAACCCCAAAACAACAGGAAAAAAAAAAAATCCTTTTCTGATATTGCTTACAAATGAATAGGTCTGKTTTTGTGAGAAATCCAGGAGCCTGGTTTTGTGCCTGCAGTGATGCTAGTGCAACAGTGTTTACCTCTGGGCAGTATCTTGATTTACTGTTATTAAAAAAGAACAAATATAAATATATGCATTAGCTTTATGACATGTTAGCAGACAATTAATCATCATGGGGGAATGTTCTTCTGTTTAACTGTGTCATATACCAACAGTATTTTTGATGAGAATATTGTGTTATGCCCATACCCTTGCTTATGCGATTTGTACGCAGTAAAATGGAGGAATGATTGACAGCGATTAGCTATAGGTGAAATGTAGGGCGGACACAAAACTTGTATGAAAACCAAATGAAAAATTAGATGCACAAGGAAACTGGTGCAAGGGGGAATGAATATGTCTCTGCTTTAGTCCTGGCGTTTTCTGTCTACAGTTAATTGACTCTTATAAGCAGTTGCCTCCGAACTGAACTCCGAACAGCAAAACGGTTCCGATCACTTTAGCTTCAGAAAGACGAATTAAAACTAGCATTAATCCGGCTATTCAGCGAGCAGTGTATGGCGAGGCGCAGCAGACGGCACTGCTCTGGCAGACTCAGTCTGAGTCGGGTTGCAGGGCGAGCATTTTGTCCATCTGTAAATTTTAATGACATTAACAAGAGGGGGTGACTATTGCAGAGATTTCTGKACAAGCAAAGGGTAAAGAACGTTCTGTAGGGAGGCACATATACACTGCTGCTCAGCTTCGCAGGCCACGTATGTGCAGATAAGTACCAGGGAGCACACCGAGGTCTCCATCTCGGAAACATCCGCTGAAACCCATTGGTGCGGTGTTGGAAGCTCGAAATGGTCACGGGAATGGTGGATAAATAAGGATGGCATTTTATAGCTTCCCATCATGGTGGAGATGATAAGTTTCTTTTAATTGGCTTTTTTTTTCACCAACAAGTGAGAAAAATGTAGGAATTAAATGGCTTTTKCTGGGAGGACAAGTGCCAAATAATTAATTGGCCATTGAATTCAAATAACACTTGAAAGTCTTATTAAGCAGAGGGGGTGTGTGTTTGTTTTGGGTTATGCCAGGTTTTGTTTTTCTGGAAAAGCTAATGAAAATCTGAATGAATTAATGATGGTAGTGTTTGTTTACTCCATGGATTAACTAGACAGCTGAAAAAACACTAATTGGTCAGTTCTAATTTGGGTTTCTTTTATGTGACTTTAGTGATATGTAGCTTTTCTAGTGTTTATACCAAATAAAATATGCATTAAAATCAGAGGGATGGCAATGGAACAACTTTGAGTAAAGCTTCATGAGAAAAGGATTTGAATTTCAGTATCACTTGATAGAAAACATGAGGTCAGATTAATTTTGCTCTTTTAATGTAACTAATTATGGAAATTTCTGCAAAGAGAGATTTCCTACAAAGTCTGTTTGTAGTCCTTGTAGAGCAAAGGGTGGCAGTACAAATAATAAAATAGTGCAAGMGGAAGGTCTTATTTATTTTGATGCACAAACCAGGTTTTGGATGCCACCTCTGACTCGGCTAGGTGTGGACGCCCGCAAACATAAGCTACTTTTTTCTATCRAGAGAAAAATGAGAATGAGATACTCATCTAAAGGATTGTTGTGCGAGGCTCAGTTTGTTGTTCATTAAACTTCACGTAGGTGCCGAAAGCGTAGAGTTGGGAAGAGTCATCCCATTCCCAATGATCTCCCTGAGGGTTAGCTGCCGACATGGGTGCAGCGTCGTCTGCAGCCCAGTTTGAGATGCGCTCTTTGGAAATGAGCAAAAGCAGCCGTGTTGTCCTCAAACGTGTCCCCTCCTYTTGCGGCTTGCCGGTATTTTTGATGCCTTGTGCCAACAGGAATTCACGCGTGGGTCGGGAAATAAAAAACGGCATGAACTCCGGGTGAACTGCCAGGGGAACAGAGCCCTTCTGCAGCCTAATCTATGCGGGTCTGGGGCTGGAACAATACCACCCGGTGTTCATTAACTACTACTTAAATATGTTAAAYTGTTTGGGGAAAAAACCATGGCACTACAGCATGAATGGCCAAAGCAAGGGAGTTCATTAATATTTCGCCCGTCGCGAGGAATAGTAACGGCCCAATCCTGTTTACACTGATTTTGGTGAAAAAGCTCTCGTTTCTCTTCTGCGAGGGAAAAGCTCAAGTTTTGAATTAGTTCATAATAATAAAATCTCATTTCCACAATGTCGCGTTTTCAGGGCGGATCTCTGAACTTCTACAAAGCTCGCTTTGGGTCAATGCCGAGCAGTGTGTGACTCGGTGCCTAATCTAGCATGTCAAATGTGCGGGGTGATGTCCAAGAAGAACTGTCACAAATCGCTCTGGAGAGCCGAGGGGGAAGGCATCAGCAGAGCGAGGACACAATGGTGCAGATTGATGTATGGTTTTATTAAAGCACAGTTTGTTGCATGACAGACAAGCGTTTCAGCTCACTTTTCAGCGTCTTCTGCGGAGTTTAATACAAGAAGTTTCTTGTTGTCAATACTTTTGGGACAAAAATGCTGAACCTAGCCTTGTAGGAAAGTGGAAGAAAAATAAGTATTTTCATTTGAAGATGCTCTTTTCACCGATTAGATTTTGAGATGTCACTAAGCTGTTTTTTTAATTTGGCCCAAGCATGCKCGGTTAATTGGGTAGAACTCATTTTTGCAATCAGAAGGGTTCGGTGCTTTGGCCCTCTGCTTTGGTCTCTCCCCAATTATTGTGTGTCACAGTCTCCTTTCACAGCCAGAGCCATAATCCTGCCCATTCGAAAACAACGGGTTTGTTTGGAGACCTTTTGCCGCAAAATCCTACCAACTCTCTCTTGCAATTTTTTTATAACTTGAAATGTTTGTTGCTGTAGCACAAAGATTGTTCTGTGAGTTTACCCAGGACTGACCTTAGGCTAAGCAGTCGTTCCTTTGATCCTTTAGAAATCCTGAGTTTGTGCTCGTGATCTTCCTGGCCTCTAGATTGTCCCAATTTTCTAGACTTAATAAAAATGTAACCTTAAAAGCTCAGCGGGATCATCTCATTCTTTTAAAACTGGTGTGTATATATATCTGCTAGCCTGGTACATAGCCTAGAAAACTATTTTATTGATGAGTTTCATGTCTTGGTTGCAGATTAGATCGTTCGCCAGCTATCTCTTCATAAGCATGGGATATCTTCTCCTGCTTTGTTTGATTTCTCTTGTCTCTTTGGCATCTCTTACTCTTTGGCTACATTTTATTTGGTGCCATGTTGCAATATTTTTCCCCTTTTCCTAGCAGATGCATTGCACAGTTGTATCGTCAGCGCTTCCCCACGTTTTAAGTGGGATGCTCTTGCTTATCGGGTTAAATGTAAATAGGAAAGATGGTCCAGGATGACCCCAATTGCTGTTGCCATACCGAGCCTCACCACACCAAAATTTAACTTACTGCATAGGCTCAGGACCTTGTTTTACTTTTTCCTTGAGAGCACCACCACCCTGCCCGCTGCCTGCACCGTTTCATGGTGTGGCCACCGACCCTGGACCGGCAGTCACAGCCTCCCTGCCCCAAAAAATCCTTCCCTGGGCACCCTGGGGCTGGCTGCAAGGAGCCTCGCACCTCCTTTTTTCTATGAGGCTTTCACAAGGAGTAGAAAGAAGCCGTATGCAATGTGTGGTCCGCACAAATAGCATCCCTGCCTTGGAGAGAGGAGCCCTTTCGGTGGCCCCGGTGAATGTAAATGTTTATTTAGGAAATAATTTACCCCCCTCTTTGCAGAGGGACCTGGCCACTGGAACTCGACGAATGTTTTTTTGCTTCTTATTAGCAGGAAAATCCCTGGATTTCTGTGCTCACGCGTGGTTTCCTTATCCCCCGTCTGCGTGGAGCCGGGCTGTCTGGGGGCTCCCCGCGCATTGAGGTCAGCCCACGTGCCGTGGGACACGGGAGGGGCGAGGGCCAGCTTCCAAACTTCCCAAACTGAGCCGAATCCTGACCTTACGCCTCCCGTTGAGTTCAGGGCTCGCTGCCCCTGCTGCCTCTATTGCACGCCATGCAAAAACCCGGGGGATAGGTCTTGAAATGATTTATTAGATCATCCATGTCCATCTTGCTGCTAAGTCAGAGGTGTTCAGAGTCACAGTCCTGACTATCATGTGTAATTTAAAACCACTAGTGGTTATACATGGTGGAGTGAAATGGGAATGAACTATGTCTAATTTTGAATATCTCGCCTTCTCAGTTTGACAATTAATTTGCATAAATTGTATTTTCTCATAKGAACATCATCGCCTGCCTGAATTTTAAGCTAAATTTTTTTCTGTCATTTGTGCCAAATACTAAGTGTCTGAAATACTCATGTGAAATATATCTGTTTCTCTCTCCTTTGTGTTTATCTGAAGCTGAACTATCCTCTGGGGATGCACGAATGTAGGTGACATTTTACTACAACTCATTAAAAGATGAGGGGTTTGTACAGGTCCCARGAAAAGTTAAGCTTTCACTAGTCAGACTGAAAATATAAATAATACAAGTTGAAGATAGAAGGCATGCGGGACTACTAAAATAATCTTGAAATCGCATCTTGTTGAAGATTAAATTGCACCCGAGGGAAGATGGCGTGAGAGGGAACATATTGTACCCCCCTTCACTTCCCCTGGACGCGGGCTTTTAGCTCAATGAAATACAGGCTTTGTAATTAGCAGCAAGGCGATTAGATCATCCACATTTCTGGGAGTAATTTGTGCACTAATTGTGTCCGATTGTTTAATTACTCTTGCTTGCTGTAATTGAGGAGAGGTAGCGAACCCCTTTGCAAGAGCTCCTACAGGTTCCTTAGATAGAAGTTGCATGTGCATATTATCAGGAGGGTAACATATATATATGTTATCCATATTATCAGGAGGGTAACATATATATAACCATTCCCAGGACCAAACTGCAAAGAAGACTCTCTAAATGGCAAGTGGAAAGAAGCTGGATTTGAAGACAATTCAAATGAATTCCAATTTTTGTTCAAAACTTTTCTGATGTTTTTGGTAGGAACCAAAAGGCAGGAAATAAACAGAACAGACCAAAAAAAAAAAGTGGTTAATAATTCAGCAGGTTAGGGATGGAGGGGGGAAATTGCAATTAGAGGTGGCAAAGTTGCAAATAGTCTCTGGGATTGCTGTCCAGGATCCTGCATAGCTGGTAGATGGGAAATCTTCCATTTCAATTTGGATTTGTTTTTGGACAGTGATGACATTACACAGACAGAGATTTGGGGTTTAGTTTCTGAAGCTGTAGAGAGATGCAAATGAATACATACATTCTAGTTTCAGCAGTGGAAACTCCAACCTGTAGCTTTATGTGGCCTGGAAGTAAGGCAGGAGGAAATGTRAAGAACAGTGAATTAACCCTTGCAATTGTTGGGAAAGTCACGTTGGTGAGGAGGAACTACTGGTGGGTGGACTTAGCATCCAGGAATAGATCTTCCAGCACTGCCACACTGGTTGTAGCTCCTTTGACTTCGTCAATGACTGATGAATAATCATCGTAACGTGGTCGAAGGATGGTCCCACTGACCTTGCGCAGTGTAACTTGCAAGAGCAAATTACTTGTGCTGTGGTTTCTGCAGTTTCTCATAGTTGTTGCTGCTTTGGCATGCTGTGCTTGATACTTTAGGGCTGATATGTCTAATGCCTKCTGAGAGGGAGCTTTTATTTGCTTTTACTATTTTATCTATCTGAAAGAAGTGTTGCTTAGGGCACTCTGAGATGGAGGCTCTTCCAAGTGAAGACATAAGAGAAAATGACTTCAAGATGAAATGAGGTAGTAAGCTATAAAACTTGGAGATGTGGCCCAGACAGCGAGGAGGAGATGTAGGAGGAAAGTGGAGCCGAGATATCAGCAGAAGCATCAACCTCCTGTGAGACTGGGCAACCTCCGTCTGCATCAGCCGTCCAGGGAGAGCAGGGCAACGCTCCATCTCCCGCGGGAGGGAGGTGGAGGGGCACTGAACGCCGCAGCGTGTGCCRTACTCACACAAGGAGGAGAACCACAGAAATGCCCACAAACCAGGAATTCCTTCATTCCTGGCTTTGGCCAAACGGTTGTATGGGAAGATTTGGTGTCTAATATTTTTTTTTTTTTTCTCCTGAAATGCTGCAACGTTTGCTGCAACCTCGCAGCTGGCAGCAGCCCAGCTCGTGGCCATCAGTGAAGACCAGCTAGCAGGTATCTACTGAGCCTGCRAGAGGGACAGGAGGGACAAATACATCCTCACAAATAATTGTCCTCTCCGACAACGCGTCTCCCACAGAACCGGAGATCTGACGTTCGGCAGCGCCTCTGCTCCAGGGCTCCCCGGTCCTTCCTTGGAGGACGGGGACCTTCTATTGTCCCCGGCGCTGGTGACAGCGAGGACGACATGTCGCCACCCTAATGAGACCTGACAAATGGGCAATTGGGCTGCTGCTTAGGGAATTGAATGGTTAATTCCCATAGCTCCGTGTCAGGGCAAAGGGCAGGACGAAGTAATCCTGCGGCAGAGCGGGGATGGGGATGCCTTTCTGTCCGAAAGGTGCTGGTGAAGCTGGAAAGATTGAGTTAACTAGGATTTCGGTGTCAGCGCCCAAGACCTTTTATAAACAGACCGTATGATCTAAACACCATGTGACTATTTCCCTAACTGCGATCCGGGATCCAGTTCCGAGTGGGCCATTTTCGATGAGGATGGTGCATGGACGCTGCTGTGCACGAGAGGCTACTGCCTCTGGAAAGGAGCCGAGTTAATTCAGAAGGGAAAAAATAGCTGATATGTCAGCAAACACTCTTTGAAAAAATATTTTTGTACGTTTGGCGGTTTTGGCTGAAAGCCATGAACTAAAAGGGGCTTGTGAGCAAAAGAAAAAATGTCCATGCCCTTGATGAAGTTCTTAGGGCTTATAGGCTTCATGCAGAAAAGCCATCTTTGCAGGGAAATGTCATTTTGGATGATTTTTGGAAAAAAAGTGTAACTGAAAACAATTTTTTGTCAAACATCTGCCGTTTTAAAAACAAAAAAGTGATTACATTTTATTTTTATGCGTGGGTGTAAAAACAGAGAGAATGATTGTGCTCATAGAATTACTGTGCTGAACAGTTATTATTGAATATGTCTGATTTTATTCAAAATAGTTTTTGATATTCCACTCTCCGCGAAATATCAGTATTACCTCAAACATCAACGAATGTTTTCTCAATGGGATGTAGTATATTTGTACATGTATTTTGCCCCCCGTGAAAGACAGAACTATGTGTACCCATGTGCACAAACTCAAAATATTTGTGAAATATTGAGTATTCAGGTTTCCGACAGCAGGTACTTCTATCTACGCAGAAGTATCTATTTTTACCCTACCTGTGGGTGTATGAAATGACCAGGTCGAACATGCTTGCTGTAAAGAGCAGTGACTATAATGGTGGCAGGTGTTTTGTTCAATAAATACTTTCTACTTCAGCAACTGCCATCGTTCAAAACAGTGGCCAGGATTGTTTTGTAGCACAGAGGGGTTTTTTAATTTTAACTCCTTACCTATAATTAAATCTGTTTCCRCCGTATAAAATAGAGGTGGGGAAGTGGATTCTATATATTCATTTGTGGTTCTTGCAACTCATTAGAAGTGGTGTTGGCAATTAAGCTACTTGTAATTACAAGAGGCACGGCGTGAGTATTTTTAGCATGTAGCTGGAGGTTTTCTGCCACCCTTTGAGGCAGGACTGACAGCCACTTGTCTTCTGAATCTGATGACGAGGCAAGTACTGACAGCTGCACACAGGCATTTGGAGATGGGCTGAATAAGCAACTGGTCCCATAAAATGGAGCGTGTATGATAGAGGCAAAACTGGTGTCCTCAACTGGAAGACTTTGATCAGTACTGTAAATGCAAGTGCTTTTGGTGATTATGATGAGAAAACCCCACAAATTAATTTCTTGTTATACTTGGGAGGAATTCTTACCATTATTTTAATCTTGCTAWGTTTTAACTTAAAATATTGCTGTTTGTCCTTTTGTGTTGATAACACACGTTAATCATAGGTTGCTGCTGAGGGTCTGTGTTGAGCTAYGAGAAGCTCCTCTCTTTGGGATGGGGGTCCTAATATTTTTCGTACTGTAACGCAGGGTTGCTGCTGAGACCGTGTGAACCAACAAAGAGTTTCAGTGCAAACTGCTGATTTCTTGAAATGAATAATTCGGCTTGTAAAATCTGCCGTGTTTTATTTGGGATAAAAAATAATCCCCAAATCCCTCTCTCCTCCAAACCTTCATTATCTTAACAGTATGCGTATTAAGCGATTTCCACGTGTGAAACCCAGTCGCCATTGAGTGGCTCKGGTCAAGCAGTGAGCAGAGAGGCTGACGTGCGTGGGGTGAGGGACAGGTCTCCTCGTGGGTAGGAAAGGAGAGACTCAGCTCAGGAGTCCAAACACATCTTGCTTCCTCGTGCTACGTACAGATACGTGCCCCAAAAGCAAATGCTCCTGGACTGGAGCGTGTCTACCCGGTGCCGTTGCTTGTGCAGCTGATGGCTCCTCTTGTCCTCAGCTCAGGACCATCAGGACAGCGTCGGCATTTGGCCAGCTCAGCTCCAGCTCCGTGGGTATTTAGCCAGGAGGAACTCAAAAAACGTGAATAGTCCTAAATCCACGCACGTACCCGGCTCCCGCACCGAGGTGGGCTCCGGCTGGCTTTGCTGGGGGCTCTTCCTCCAGACCCCACAGAGAGCCGCTGGTCCCATTTCTTTTCTCTTTCATGTGGCTGGGAGAGGTTGTTTTATTTCCTTTCTGCTTCTAATCAGGATTTCGTTTTCCCCTGGCTGATAAGCATCTGTGGAGTAAACGCGATGGAAATTGGCATTTCCCTCTTTGTAAGATTAAAACAACAAAGTTTGATGCACTGTGTTGTGTGTTATCTGTTTCCCTCACTATTTTTATGGATTTCACGGTGTTTTAATAAAAGGGCTGTTTTCATATAAGAGCCAAGGATAACGACAGCACACCCCCCCCCGCCGATGGCCATCGCGCTGCTGGTCCTGTGTGGGTCTCAGCTGCAAGACAAACATTTGGAGGCAGAGGTGGAAGGTTACATCCCCACCCCTGGAACATCTTTCCTGAAAAAAAAAAAAGCAAAAAATTAATTTATTAAATAATAGCTACCACGCTTTGAAAGTTGCTTAGGAAATAGCTGGGTATTGCAGATCTCTTGGTCAGTCTGAGCGGAAAAAAAAAAACCCAGCCCTGGATGGATGCCAGCGGCCAGGGGAAACCAGTGGCTCCTGCCTGGCTCGGCAGCCACGTCCTCTCAGGGTTTTCCTGTCCCGCTTGGTTTCTGAGGCAGGTTTTGATCATTTTTTAAGGAATTGTAATAATATGAGCTGTGTATTTAACGATGCATTAGCCTTGTCTGTTCCTGGAGGGCTCCCCACAGCCTGGGCGCAGGGATTGGGATGCTCCTGAAAGCTGCTGGTTTTTGGGATGGCTTCAYGAGTGGTACCGCAGCGGGTATTTGTTTCTGCTTCAATTAGTTCCCTTCATTCAGGGACGTGGGAAAAATACTCTGCATCGTTTGTCACAGAGGGAATAAGACCCTTTGGAGCACGGATGGGGAAAATGCGATAATCGCTTTATGTTATTAACAGCAGCCAGCTGAAGTTAGAGACAACCTGCAGCAGCTGGAGCTCCTCGCCTTTCCTGAGATATGTGGAAAGTAATGTGGAGCTTCTGGTTTGCCGAAAAGGTGCATTTTAGAAGGGTGTGAGCCTGTGTCGGAGTGTGGGTGTGGGAGACCCATCGCTGCTCCCCCRGGCATCCCGACAGGTCTCCAACTACCATTTCCTTTCTTCCCGGTCTAATTCTGCGATTTTCCAGTATTCTCTAAAAGAAGCATTTAAATCCCGTTGCAGTGCAGTCTCCGATGACTTTATCAACATCCTACTGAGGTTTTTGAAAACCAGTCACCGACCGGTTAAATTGTAAACGGTGACAAACCCGACCGCCCTTCCCCTCGGCTCCCGTTTGCAGCTCTCTGGTTGGGAAAGGGTTTGCCCGAGTCCTTTTCCCAGCCGGTGCCAGGGATGTCACCRAAGTCGAGCCAAAGTAAGGACCCCGCTGCCTGTCCCTGCGGGAGGGCAGCTGAAGGTTCACGGGAGCATCGTGGTTTTGGTGAGGTTGGGTTGCTGGGGGCCGAGGTGGTGGCCGGGCTCTTCGCGGGTTCGCTCTGTTCACCCCTGTTCTCTGCTGTTGCCCAGGTGAGGTTTTTCGGCCGCCGCATGARTAGGGCTTCGCCCGGCGATGGCCTCGCAGCCCACGCCGGCGTGGGTGCTGCTGCTCGGCCTCCTGGCCGGCTGCCTGCCAGCCGCGCAGCCCCGGGACTTCACCGTGAAGGACATCGTCTATCTCCAYCCTTCCAGTAAGCCACCTTTGCGCGGGCTGCAAAGCCACGGCCGGCCGCGGCGCGGGGGTAAGGACGAGGGCGAACGTGTGTTCGGGCAGCAGAAACATCGGGGTTGAGCCGGGCGCTGAGCAAAGATTAAATAAATATCCCCAGTACTCATAAAACTTGTTGATATAAAACCAGACCGTTGCTTCCCAAAGGGATTAAAGGACGGGTAGGGTTACAGGCAGTTGCTGAGCGTGCCAGGAGCTTTTTGTTCACTGTTTTCTGTTCCTCAATAATCTCTCTGGCCATAAGACCAAGCCCCACGGCCATGCGGTTTGCCCGAGCGCATCGGTAGCTGTGAGCAAGGGCCAAACGCAACCATTTGCAGCTGTGCCACCAACTGCTCCTGACTTTTATTTCAGTAACGCCCTGACGCAATGCTATAGCAAAGTTATGCCTCTTTACACCTTCCACGGACTCTCCTTTCGCTAGTCTGTTCACTTCATCAGATACAAACTTATTTAATTCTAGAAGAAGAGAGCTGTGCCTGCCATCTATTCCCAGAGAAGACTCAYCGCCTTTCCAAATTTGGCTGAAAAATTTATATTCTGTACAAGCAAGAGGAAATTCCTGTTTTATATCGTAACCACRACCTGCTAGAGGTCCAGGGTGAGAGGGGTGAATTTAATTAGTGCTGTTGTGTTGTCCCACCCCAGGCTGTTCCCTGAGGGCAGCACCAGCCCCACCAGAGATGCTCCCAGGTGACTTGCTGGCCCTTACCCAAGCAGTGAATGCCTCTTGCTTCACCYCTCGTGCCTGAACGGGGTCTGGCCCAGAGCCGGTGGGCAAGGGGAGGAGGTGAAGAGGAGGGAGAGGTGAGATGGGGCTGTGGAGGTTCAACTTACTTCACCCCGTGGAGATAAATGTGGCCCGTTCACCATTTGGCTTCTGAGAAGGTRGCAGCATCTTGAAGATGTATTGAATGTGCTACAGAAGCCCTGCCAGGAGACCACTTAAGAAGTTACGCTCTTCGTTTGGCGAGATAAATTAGGACGGAGTCTGCTGTTAAAAACTGGAGGTTCAGCAAATTGATTCTTCTTTCCTTTGGGGACATCAGCCTGCCTTCAAAAGGGGTAGCTCGTTTCCTCGGTGGGCCGGTTTCCAGAAGTATTTTAATCCATCTGATATTTTGTTATCAGCACAGATAAAGTAGCAGTATTGGATGTGAGCTCTGATACTAAGAGAATGAGTACTCCTTGCTCACATTAATTCCCTTTGAAGTCAGCAGTGGGCACTTTTTGCTAGGTAAACACGGCTGAACTGAGTCCTTATTGTATCTGTATGTGCCTTTCCCGCATTGCTATTGGTGGTAGGATTTTTACAAATCAGGACCAACCTGATGAAGTTGACAGGTATACKTGTAGAAAGGTATGTCTAAAGAGAACAAATGCTGCTGTGTGTCTCTGAAAAGCATAGYAGAACCAGATTAATCGGCTCATTTTAACTTAATATTGTCTATTCCTTTCAGCCACACCGTATCCTCACGGATTTAAATGTTTCACCTGCGAAAAGGCAGCAGATAATTACGAATGCAACCGATGGGCTCCGGATGTCTATTGTCCAAGAGGTAACCAGCCGCATGYTAGCGTTTAATTTAAACCCACCTTACGACAACCGCTCGCTGTCCCCGCCGCAGGGACAGGACTGAGCCCCCATTATTCCTTACGTGTACTCGGATGCTGGTGATTGCTGCTCCCGCTTGTAAGCCTCCTCAACAAGAAAGATGTATGTAAGCGATACGAGTAATCCCTTAAGCTTTTCTGTCTCTTTGSGGTGGATGAAGTTTAGGACTTTCGTCTACTCCCCGTACACCTCTAGCTCAGCTGGAAATTAAATCAGGCTGATGTTTATTTAAGGGTTGTATTTCTCKTACTGGTGAGTACGGGACAGGTTCTGGCTTTGTTCGCTTCCCTCCCCCATGGCACAAGCCCAGGCGTCGGGGCAGCCAAGGCTGCCTCTTCTCTGCTGGCATCAAGATATTTTCAGTATTTTGGGCTCATAACTCCCATCGGAGTCTGAAGTTGGGAACAGCTCAGAAAGGACTTTGGGATACAGGCACCCAAATATCAGATCCAGTTATCGGCGAGACCTTTAGATCTCCCCCTCCCTCACCGCTTGTCTTTTTGAGACACTCACAAGCATTAAGATTGCCAACAGCCCCTGACAAAGCCCTGGACGTGGGTTGGACGTGGACCGTGTCCTCACCAGTGTGGGAACCGCATGTGGGCAGGAGGCGGCCGGGGCCGTGCGGGCAGAGGGATGCTACCGGGGCCGTGCGGGCAGAGGGATGCTGCCGGGGCCGTGCGGGCAGAGGGATGCTGCCGGGGCTCACCGCTCCCCGGGTGCTGTCCGTAGGCTCGGCAGCGCCGGCCAGCATCTATCCGGAATGTCTGTGGTCTGTTGTGGGATGTTACAAGTGCCTTCAGAAAATATTTATTTTGGAAAGAGAAAGACCGCAACCTGCACTGCCAGGACGAACCAGCWGCGTTTGCAGCCTGTGTCAGAGCGCGTTATCTGCCCGAGAATTTATTTGCTTTGAGCTCAAATCAGCACAACACCGACAGTGATAAAAGAGATCAGGCTGGCTGGCACCAGATGAGACCAATATTGACGGACACTCCCTGCTTTGGCAGGAGTAGGTGGTATTTACATGACTAAGGACAGCRTTCCCCGCAGATGGCTGTGCGAGGGGAGAGGCGAGACTCCGAGGTCTGCCTTTAGTAACAGCCAGCAGAAATTACTTGACCCCAAAAAATGCTCATCTGGGAGGAGAAGTTAGTACATAATGGCTGTTTAGGGGAGGGGAAAACCATGCTTTGGTGTGTCTGTAACTCATCAGCGGTGTTCAACCAGACCAGAGCTGCTAGTTATGGTCACYAGCCCTCCTGCCTGCTGGTACAAACACCCGCTGTTCGTGAAGTAAGGACGGGGTTTTAGCCATGAGAAGGGGCCAGCTGGAAATCTGAGTCTATCTTTAATCTTCAGGACAGAGGACTTCGTATCTCCTTAAAATGGAGGGATTCGAGGAGGCTTTACTCCAGGCAGAGCGTGTTAGTGCCCGGACTGCCCCGACACCGCGTGCCTTGGGGCTGGAGCACGGTTCCGCCTGCGGCACGGACCCCCAGCCCCTCGCTGCCGGTTTTTGGGCGAGACCAGGGCCTCCTCTGCTGAGTCAGATAACTGGGGAGAGGGGACGGGCACTACGGCTTAAATGCTCTGTCCTTACGCCGTGCAGTGGAAGCAAAGCTGATAATGCCATTGCTCCCCACTCTGCAGAAATCGGCCGTTGCTTCGGGATGCCTCATCACCGACAGCTTTTGTTGGCATCTCTTAGCTTGACATCCAATACACTTCCACATCAGAAAGCTTTTGTTAAGCCAGCTTTTTCCTTTGTTGCTTTCATTTTCAAACGTGAATTTGAGTTCTTKTAAGGAAGCCGCAGAAATGCAACCTCAGGTTTGAGGCGTGACTCCAGGCGTGCTCTGGGGGCTGGGGTAATTACCTTATCTCGGGGAGTCGGAGGGGTATGCTTGTGGCATTGCCTCCCTTGCTGCGGTGATCCAAACCCTTGGGTTAAGTGGTGGGAGAAAACGAGAAAACTCCATTCTGGTATTTGCTWTTTTTTTTTTTTTCAAGACAGAATGCTATTAAAATCAAGCAAACCAAAATATTTTCATTAACGATAATGTAGGACTTAAAGGGAACCATATTTTGTGTATAACAAAATTCATTATAATGGAGAATAAAAACATGAATCCCTCTATTGAACAGAGATCAGAAAAAGCATTTCCTAGAAGGCAGGCCTCCTGCTGTGCATTAACGTTGTTTTCTGTTATTTATTAGCTTCAGCTCAAGCAGAAACTGTGTTAGTCATCTAATTTGTATGGAAAGACTGCACTCAAAATAATCCCAGTACACTATTTTTGGACGGCCTGTGGGTGGGCTGACATTTCGATGATGGCCACCACCATGGTGATGTTCCAGCCACTGCAGGTGGCACCCGAAAGCGCTGTTGGAGGCTGCGGTTTGGGAAACGGGCTCTCAAAAGTCAAYGTGTGACTCTGGGCTCTTTGAAATACCAAATTCAGTGTTTCCCCACCCACTCCTGGCAGGTCGAGGCTGGGGCTGGCTGTTGTGTATAGGTGTTTGGAGATACCTCGTAGCTGAAGCACGTCATGCAGTCTTTGCAAGACAGTTCCACCAGAAGAAGGAAAAATGCAAAAGAAGAGGTGACGGTGTCACCTGTCAYGCCGGGGGTCAGTGTAAATCGACAGCCCTGAAAATCCCCCAGATAATCACACAGAGCAACAATCTCATTTTCAAATACTTTTGTAATGGAATGTGTTGCTGGACAACCTGAATATTACACCACGATCAGCCTGGCTCTCAAGTGCCTTTAAAGASACCTTGGAACCACAAAATTTAGGAAACATAAATCTATGCTTTTTTGATACAATACCGCCGAGACCCATCCTTACCCTGTGGCCGTGCTGCTGCCCGGTTTGGGCACCACCGTACTTGGAAGCATCAACTTTCACGCTGCAATGTCTTATTTGAATCGCTCTAAATTTCTCTGATATTTTTGGTAAAATTTTTATAGAATTGGGCCTGCRTTCTTCAGGGGCTCAGCTTGGCGTTCCTCCTCCATCCCTCTGGCAGGCAGCCCCCCTGCCTGCAGAGCAGTCGTTATGGGTTAGACGTGATGATGTTCCCCACCCCTGCTTTGCTCTCCCAGTGCTCTCTGGCCCACTCCTTTTCATAGCTCATTACGCTTAGCCTGCTCTGAGAAGACAGGCGGACCAGAACGCAGTGCGAAAGTTAATATTAATTTGAGTGAGTGGATTTTGTTGCTTATTGTGGACTTACTCSGTAGCTGCAGCCCTGCCTTGCAGGAGATGATAGCCATCAGTGATGGCTGTGCAAGGAGAGCATGCTTGGTCCCTCCGCGTAGGGGAAAATACATATCTCCGAGATGATTGCACAATATTTTCTAAAAACACACTTGGAAGAAAGAATGAAGCARTCTTAAAAGAGTTATGGGGTGCTAGAAGCTTTATTTGTTCCACCTGGGACCTGTCAAGGGTGAGCTCCGCTGCCCAGACAGAGCCATTGCAGGAGAAATAAAGCTCCAGCGACGCTCGCCTGGATTTGCTGGGGAATGGCACTTCCAGGCAAGGTCCTGGGAGAAGCTCAAAGCCGTCGTGCAGAGAGTGGGATAAAACTCTTGAGCTTCACCCCTTGGGGCAGGAGAGCCTGGAAAACGCGTTCCGAGCCGCCTGTTGCAGCCCTGGCCGGTTTGAAGGAAGACAGCACACCGAGCGTCTCCGGCCTCTGGTGATAAGTTAAGTCTGTTTGCTGTGGATATCGCACTTGAGTTAAGAGCAGGTCAAAGATGTGACAGATGTCTGAGGGGTTTTATTGCCTAATGAATGTCTTCAGTCGGCAATCTCGCTCGGCTGTTGCCCAATGCCTAAAACATGAGAAGTATGCAGGGCTTTGCCCATTGGAGATGAGGGCTGAGCAGGAATGTTCACTTTAAATTAATTATAGTCCTTTTTTTCCCCCTGTGAAAGCAACAATTTTATTAATAATAAGGTTGATTAATAAGAAGCAAGGTATAATTTAGAGAAGAAATATATAATGGCATGTTTCCTGTGTTGAAAATCCAGTGTTTTCATCTTGGAGTGCTAGGAAGGGGAACAGCACCTTCAACTTCCCTCTGACGACT
Source organism: Oceanodroma leucorhoa (assembly GCA_030449065.1). Lineage (NCBI taxonomy): Eukaryota > Metazoa > Chordata > Aves > Procellariiformes > Oceanodroma > Oceanodroma leucorhoa. Next base: position 462,004 of record JASVER010000037.1, on the reverse strand, counting down.
AAAGCATGAAATAAACCCGAATTCCTTTACGCCTGAGGATAACCACAGCATTAGTCAGYCATCCTGCTTTGAATTTTCTCTGTGTTTTACAAGTGTCACCAGAGGAGTAGCTGAAAACAGGAGGAGAAGGAGGATGGTTTCCCTTGGGGACAAGGGAGCCCATAGGAGAAGCGTGCAGGAGATGCGATGGGAATACTGGGGACACAGTCCGTTTCGTGGTGCCTTTTCCAAAGACCGGGAAAAGGAGAAATACAGAAATCCTCCCAACTGTGCTGTCGGTCTTTYGGCATTATTTTATAGATGATAAAACTGAGGGACAAGAGAGGGTGAAGGATCTTCTCTGGGCTACGCAGGAGCCGTGGGAGAGCCAGGATCAGAGCATGAGCAGCGAGGACAGCTTGCGTGAGCCGTTAGGATATAGGGAAAGGCGTCTCCAATGTGTAATGCTTCAGGTATTCTACAGAATTAATGGTTGTGCTGGGAGAAAATTAAACCTATACAAATTAAAATTAGCTTCAGACATAAACAAGTATTGTGAAGGTTTTCTTTTTTTAAAGACAATTCCTATAAAACTAACAGTGCACAAGATTTGGGGTGTTTGTCTGAATGTCCCTCTGTAACTTGATTATCCAATGTACGTTTCTTTRTCTGTAGCATATAGACCCACATTAGTATTGGAAACAAATCTCCGTGTTCCAGAGTGGTTTGAAACCTCAGGTTTGCGCCAGAGCTTGGGGCGTGGGGGTGTGTATTTAGTGACATTTATGTATTGCAATAAATACATCAAAATTCTTTTTTTTTTAAATCCCAAGATTTGAAAAAAAAATAAATCTAAGACTTCTTTCCTGTTTCTTCCTATTTGTAGATCATCACAAAACTTTAATTTGACAGGTAAACACATTTTTCTGCCTTTGTAGGTACAAGATACTGCTTTAGCCAACACATGATGAAAGTTACTGGAGAAAGTGTATCCGTCACCAAACGCTGTGTACCATTAGAGGACTGTCTGTCTACGGGATGCACCTATGTAAAGCATGAAGAATACAAGGTATCGGATAAAAATTGCTTTTTTTTTCTCATACGAAAACTGGACAGAATCACTCCAGTGCCTGCACACTAGGTAACAGGCAACAAAAAAMCCCTCTATATGAATAAATACTGATTTCTTTGAGCTGGGGCTTGTGAGCTCTACTTCAACCAAACAGCATCGGTTTTCATCAGTTTACTTTTTTAGGGTAGAAAAGAAAATAACCTCTTCAAAATAGATGCGTCCTCCTTGCACCAGCCAACGTACTGTTCCTGTACAGGTGAAATTGTTCTCCA
>JASVER010000037.1:412296-458954 GCA_030449065.1 Oceanodroma leucorhoa | reverse complement strand
TTAAAAACACTATAGTCATAAATTGTTCTTTTATGAGTTAAGTTTTGGCTAGTCGTGCTCCAAGGTAACTTGCGCTTTATCAAGTTACAGTATGCTTATGCTCGGAAGTGCTTTTTTTGGTGAGTTGTACAGTGAAAGGCAGATGAAGGAAGCCAATGCTGGAATCCAAATGCTTTGTAAACACCTTCAGTGCTTTGGAAGGGCTCCTGGAGGGTACCAGCAAGCCCTCATCGAGCAGCATCCGTGTTGGGTACCATCAATAGCTGGAAAACTGCGGATCTGAGCATGGAAGSTGCTGTCTTGAGCTTTGTGGCCTTTGGAGTGAACTCTTCTTGCACTCCAGGGAGCTTTATTGGAGGCAGAGGAGGAGGAGAACCGAGAGCAGCGCTCCCAATTTAGTTTCAGGTGATTGCTCTGGGGAAGAAAAGCACTCTGGAAGCCTCGGYGTGTTTTGCTGAGTGATGTTTTTTTTCAAAATGTAGATACACTTCATCGTGAAAACTGAACTTCGAACACTGTTTCTTTCCTTTTTTTAAMTTTTTATATAAAAACTAATTTTTCTGAGGAAAGGCTGGCTGACCTCACTCACAGACAAACCGTGCATTTTGATGTCCTTTCASCTCTCCTGTGACTTGCTCACGGATCGCTAGTATTAAGAGGGTAGTTGCAATCTGCTATTTTATGCAAGTTAGACGTCTCTCTGGAGACCCTGAAAAAAAACCCACCCTGCAAGCTTTATAAAGCCTGTCCCCCTGCCCTGCAAGTGTTCTCGAGCAGGGGAAGCCCAGTCCTGATTCACTTACGCTGTAGGGCTTGRGGGAGAATAAGGTGGAGGGTGTTATGACTTCTCCAACAGCGATTTAAGTATTTATTTATTATTTTTATCCTGCCAAAAGGAAGCGTTTAAGTCTGGAAGGACCTCGCTCAGCGGTTCAGCTACTCTCCTGGGGCAGGGGTTAAACACTGGCCAAGCGTTTCGGCAGCACTGTTGTGTAGGAGCAGGGCTGGATCCAGGACACGCGCTTTGAGAACATGTGTTGGAAAGCCAGCATGATGTGGAAGCATGGGARTCTGGGAATACTCGGGAACATCTCGCTTATCTGTTCAACTGAGGTGGGCTCGAGGCTCGGGCCGTATTGCACGTGGCCAGCAGTAGCATCTCATGGGGAGCTCCTGGGCATCTCAGGACTCACACGCTGGTGGTGGCWGCTCAGCTGGACGCTTTAAGGATTTATATTTCTATTTTGGGCCTTGCTAAACAYGTGCATTCAGTCAATAAGATACCTAACCAGCAGCAAGAAGCAGAAGTTACCTCCTGACCTGAGCTGACTGCCTTGGTCAATACCTTACAGTCAGGTTTCTGCCTGCATCTTCTGGCTTCTCTGTATGTCATCTCCCTCTATTTTCCATATATTTTGCAGTTTCGTTGTTATTTAACAGAACTCACCAAGCCTAACCTGTGGTATGGTAACTCTGAGGTAGATACGTATAACCGCGTGGGCTGAGCTGTAGGAACGGCTGAATTTCTTCATAAGATGTTGGACTTTCAGGACCACCACCACCACCACGTGAAAGGTGTGGTGCCTGCAGTGAGACGACATGGGCTCCGGTGCTAGCTGGCTCATCGTGTGCACTAACAGACAAGATCTTCATACTGTGTTTAGGTGGACCTTAGACAGACCAGAGACCTTTTTGGGTACCTGGTAGCGCTCTCTACCCACGAAGACTGGGATGCCACCGATCAAATTTAGTTATTGGCGTTGTAGAGGTATTAAGCCAAGCCAGTTACTTATACTCCCTTTGTAGTCAGTGGAGGAAAAAGTGGTATTTCATGGGCTGACTCATTGTTTGCTAAGGTGGATGGTTAAATTGTCTCAGCTCAGGCACATGATGGACCTGCCTAGGAAAAGTAGCTTAGATATAAATACTACGTCCCACCTAGGGTATCCAGCTGCCAGCCACGCGGTTATGCCAAGACCAGTGCTTTGCAAATACCTGAGCAGGAGCCACTCCTAAGCACATCACCAGCTTCGCTCTGACCGTGACGTTGCTGCAGCTGGAGAAAGTCCCGGTTCTCCTGCCATGCTGGTCCCTCTCCCCCACCGGTGTGCCACGGTTGTGCTCTTCAAAAGGGACCTGAGCACCATCCAACTGAGCTGCTACCTCCGGCTGCGGTACGACGATTATGGACATTGAGCTTAAAAGAGCAAATTAAGGTGACTGAGACCAAGTGGGGAACCCCCACGGGGTCCTCCCCGTACCAGCAGGTCAGGGTGCCTGGTCTGCCCACGGAGCTGTTGGGGGTTTTTTTTAAAGCACATAAATGCTGAGCTGCACCGTATTTATTTTTTAGGCTCTATATAGGTGACATTGCTTTTAAATGTCTAATTTTTTAACTCTTGTAAATGCTGTACAATTGTGTAAATAAATGTTTTAAATATTCAGATGATGCTTGAGGTGTCTGATAACAACGGCCAATTGCTGCCAYCAGCCCTGCTCTTCCCCCTGCGCTGGGACACTGCCCTCTGCGTCCCTGTCCCCTTTTCCTTCCTCTGATGTCCTATGAGCAAAACAAAAAAAAGAGCKGAGCTGCATTTAGAGCATTTTGTTTTAATTCCCCCTGTAGCTAATGAATCGTCCCCATGGTTTCCTTCTATTGAGCGCCCATGGTTATTATTTGTTGCAAATTGTTTTATATTGGGCATTTAATAAAATAAGTCTGAGGAGGTTCCTGTTTAGTTTGTGACCCCTGGCTCTTCCTTTCCCTCGCCTGCTCTGGGAAAGCTTTACGTTTTCCATAATTGTGCTGTCACATTAATTTAGTCCCAGCGTGTTCTGGAGGTTTTCATGCRGTTATTTCTACTTTCCACTCCTGACACCAACAATTACTTGGGTGTAAACAACTTCATGTAGCTAATGAAAGGTTTCAGACAAAGTTACCTGTGGATAATGTGAAACGGGAGGCAGCCCACAGTGTTTCCGCACAGCCCCAATTCCCACATCTTTAAAGTTGAAGAAATGCAATTTACAGTAGYGCAGTTAACCGCAGGACATCGACTTACAGCTCCCGAACTTCCCCTCAGTCCTAAAAGAAGTTTCTCTCCGTCGGTTCGGCGTTTGGTGCACCTTTGGCTTACAAACGCGCCTTGAGGGAAGAGACTTTATTATTATCCCGTTTCCACGGGTGCCCCTGGGAACAGGGGTCCCCGCTCAGGGCCAGGAGCAGGCTAACCCCCCCGCACGCAGCCTTGCAGCGCTTCTCAGCGCTGAACGACCCATTTTCTGCATCGCAGGGCAGCGAGCTGAAGGCAGGCGGTAGTTAACAACCGCTTTGCTTTAACTTCTGCAAAGCACTTGAATTCATTGGCAGTAAAAACAATTCGTCTCGACTGCGTAGCTCTTTTCCTCCCCTTAAATGCCACTAGGCACAGCCTTCGCCTGCTTGCTTGGGCAAATCTTAATGTTAATGTTCTAACTTAAATCTTAATGTTCTTACTGCATTTAATAGACTCCATTGCCAGCCAAAACCCAGCATAGTCCCACAAAAACCAGTTAGGACTAACTGACTGGGCAAAGATTTTGAGAGCGTTTTTACCCCCCCTTAAAGAGGCTCAAGCAACCAGCAAAGGTTATGTCCCAAGTGTCTCACCGATGCCTGGAGGTTCCCGTACATTCCCATTCGAGGCTGGGGAGAGGACTCTGCGTCACGACTTGCTCTTTCCACCAAGAAACTGCCAACAAGTTGAACGCTGAGTCTGGTAAATGCTATCACCATACCTACAGGTAGGTAGTGGGAAAGGGAATGGAAAATGTACTTAAAATATGTATGTTACGGAATCAAGGGCAAGCGTTAACTCTCATGATCTGAAGGTGCAAACTTTTTGAAAAATGGCAATGCCCAAAGTGGCATCAATTCAGAATTAAAAAAAMCAAGATGGGAACCAAGCCTCTGAATCAAACTCCTTGTACACCCCACAGCATTACAATTCCAGATRCATGTCAAAATGGGCTTCCAATTTTTGTTGCATCTTGCTAGTATATGCTTTATGATGCCAACCTCATCAGATCAGTTCTTGTCTCAATTTCTCTTTGCTCATCTCTGGGTGGGATTCCCCTTGACATTAATCCCGAAGTCCACTTAGATTCCTCCTGAGCCAACCACCAGCCACCCAYCTCCCAGGCTGATCTAATAACTTCATTCCTTTAGCATTGACATTATATATTTAAAAGCATTTTAAATGTATCTCAACTTCTATGTTTTAACAGGGTTTCAGGTTTCTATCCCTTTTTAAGATTTCATCAGATTTTAGACATGTAACATGTACACATGTCATCATACAGCACTCAAACCTACAAGTCTTAGACTAAAAATAATTGCAGGATAGCTTCAACACGACGGAGTCTATTCACAATAAATGCAAACAAATYCAACGTAGGGCTGATGATACTGGAAAAACAAAGTAAGTGATACCAAGCCGTCAAAAAAAMCCCTCCCAAAGTAAGTTTTCATACGCTGAGAGAAGCAATCTGAAAGAGCCAGCTTTACTGACGTTTATAAACATTTGACTATTCTCCAACGTAAAATTCAGCTAGGTTTTAGTTATGGTACCGATGTGCCTGTCAAGCTCTACTGAAGACAGGCTGAACTTCAACTTKTCAGCTCACGTGTGTTAGAAATGACTAACCCCACCTACTAACCCCACCTTCCTACCCAAAAAGTGCTGATTTGGGACGGTGGCAAGGGGCTACAGCCCAGTCCTTTCTGCTGCCGGGCGCTGGAAAGAGAATATTTTAGGTAGGTAACTATTTTAAGGGGGTAACTTGCTCAGGTTTGTCCTGTAAAAATGCAACTAGCCCTCCCGCTGTGAGGCTGAGTGCCGTGTCTGGACAGCCAAATAAAGAGCTGCACCTAAAGCCCATGGCAGGTACCACGGGGACCAGAAAAAGGCAGGGCTGTCCTTGCCAAMCTCCAAAAGGAGTTTGCTGACCCTGCAGCCGACCACCTGGGACGGCTATTTCTTASTGTTCACCCTCAGCTAACGTCTTACCAACCTAAGCACGAGGTAGGGTGTGTGCCCACGTGCCCATACGTGGCTTTTTCACAACCAAAATGATGGGTTGTCACCTGAAAACATCCCACTACCCAACATCTTGAGTTCTCTCCAGGGGAAATATATTCCAACAAGTTTATTTCCCAGCATTTTCTCCCAGTCATCACTTAGTCGCTATGGGCTATCGCTGGGGTCTCTTTTAGAAACAAACCCCTCCCCAAAGATCAGACTAACATTTGCTTTTCTTAAAGCTTTTCCAATCCGCCAGACCCTGCAATTTTAGCGGGAGAGATTACTTTCKCAGTGAAGCATAATACCCAGCTGCATGAAATTTCAGTCTCGTAATCCTGTTAGGTTTCCCCTGTCAGACTCCACACCGACGAGACCTTTGTGTTTGTGCAGCTCCTGAAATAGCAGCCGGAGCCTTACTGAAAAAAATTTACAGCAAGAATTGCCATTGCCAAGGTGATGGGCTACTATTTTAAAGGCACCGCAGCAGCTCGTGGAAGAGAAAAGCCACAGTTAGTTTGCAACTATTATTTAGTCCTGGGTTTTATGTGGATTTCAGGTTTGGGTGCCGGGCTCAAAGCTCCACCATCAGCCTTTGGCTTTAGTCCAGGTAAGGCCACGGTTTCTTTCCTTAATGGCCAATGGCAGGATATTTGTCAAGAGAAAAAAGCCCAGCTATTTCTTATCCTCGCTGGGGGCGTTTGTACGTAGCAGAAAACCTCATTCTTTACACTAGAATTTTGGGAATAATAGAGCTGGTCAATGTTTTTTCAGTTTAATTTTCATTGGGATACTTTCAGCAGGTTTTCAGAAACAATTTTTTTCAGTGGGTAGGCAGGYACAGGGATGGAAGGGGTTCATTTTATTGACATTTTGCTCATCGACATTTCAGTGTCTTTTCAGACTCCCAGATTTCCTAGCTGGCCGAGCAGGGGTTGGACCTGACGGCCTCCTGAGCCCTTTCCATCACCAGATATTCAGCAATACCCATCACCAGAGCCTGCAGCAATTTTCCAGCGTTAGACCCAGCAGAAAACCCAAACAATAACAAAAGGCTGGCAGAGAGAGAGGAAACGTCCTACAATTGCCCGTGTGGCATACCAGYTAACCTCATCTGTTAGGTCCGTTCGTGAAAATCCTGCTTTATAAAGGATTCCTACGTTCAAAGACAGATTTTTCAGTCTCTGACTCTGTGCATGCACGTAAAACCTCAACTTGTGTAAGAGCCAGGCAGCCACGATACTATCCACCTCTCTATAAGTACCATACATATTTCTATACAGCATATGCCATGCATCCCTATAGATATGTCTCTTCAGAAAAACGAGGACAGGACATGCGTATGGAGAAGGAGGAGTTGGTCACGGACCTTTGCTGAACGTGCACAGTCTGCAGTAAAAGGTCCACACTGCAGTGCCTAATAAATAGTTTTCCAAATAGGAAAACTAACTACATAGGTAGTGATTATTGTTTTAGTTAAAAAAATAAAACAAGAAAAACAAAACCTGGCAAAAGCAATAGGAGGTGTGTGGCTCTCACGTCTTTAATGAGATTAGCTGGAAGAGCAGCGGCCTTGGAGGGCTGCAAAGATCAAACCCCACGCGCCGTTCGTTCCCGTTTCTGTGGAATATTTGGGTCGTTAAAAGGGACGTGAACCCTCGGGAAGGGACAAGATGCTGGAAGAGAGTCACACCTGCACGAGCAGTACTCCGCTGAGCGGTTTTAGGAAGGCCATGGTGACATTTTGTGTTGATGGCGGGGATTAGGGGAGCAGCAGGAGGAGAAGGGGCAGGAASGGGGGGTCCCGACACCCCAACTCTGCGGGCACAACCAGGAGGATGTCGGCGTGTCGGGAGATCCCCTGAGCTGAAAGTCAYGTGTTGCTCTGGATGACTTTCATAAATAACAGGATGAAGTTAAATACCTGGGTTTCCTTTGATTCCTGCCTGTAAGAATTACTGATGTTACTGTCTATGCTTTTGTCTCTAAATCCCAAACTTTTCTGATCTCTCTCTCCTCTCTCCCAGACTCCAAAGTACCAAGTCAGCAACRATCCTGCCCTCTCCCCTCACACACYAGTTTTCTTTTCYACACCTCTACACAAATATACTTCGMTCCTSCACCTCTGGGGCTTCTCATCTTACTATTCATCACCAACCTCTATTTTTTAATATTCTTGAAATTTTGTGTACTTCTGGATTTAAACCACGCTTGCCACACAGCACTCCCCCTTAGAGGGAGCAAAGATCACTGGGCAAAATAAAAAGAGAAATATATCTCACTCCGGCAAGTAAACAAAGCAGTCCTGCGAAATAACTAAATAACCGTGTTTACCTTGAGCTCATCAGCTCCACTCCAGCGTTTTAAGTTCTACTCAAATTAGCAAATTACTTGGTTCAAGGTTTTTCAACGTCAGGTTTTCTTGAGCTAAGCCACCACCACGGCGTATCAGCTGCCGGCTCCGGGGCTGAGCAGCAGCCGTGTGGTCTCTGCAGCAAAGTCACCCCTCAGGAAACCCCAGCTGGTACAAAACCACCCAAGTATTTTAGCAACACTGGAGTTCCTTGAACGCCTTGAGGCTTTTTCTCCCGTCACCACAGCAGCTTCTCAGCAAAGACCGCAGCAGATGTCACGCTTGGGTCTCCTTCCTCCAACTGCTGCTCAGAGGGACAGCGGGAGGTTTGCAGCCGCCTGCAAACCAAGCAGGAATTCATGCARCTACGCTGGGCTGCCCTTCTCCTGAGCCCCATCCTCCTCCACCCCAGCCCAAGCCCAGATAAAGCCCCTCCAAAACCTGTGGGGACATTTATAGGCTCTTTACTGCCTCGAGACCCAAGTACTCATACAGCAATTTAAATTATTTCCGCAGTACCCAGAGCCCAAAGGCTGAGAGCATCTCACAGGCGCAACTTACCCGCGTCGTGGTGATACACCATGGACCAAATCCCCTCCGAAGAGGCAGGGTTAGTYCAGCGGCTCAGCGAAAGAGGCCCCACCGCAGGGCCGTGCTGCCGGGGGACGGGCAGGGCAGGGCTGGGGGGGGACCAGCCGCAGGGCTTGGAGCCCTCGTTACCCACCTGCTGAAAACCCCGCCGGCGAGGGAGGGGGGTTCTGTTCGACTAGAAAATGGGGTTGTTTTGGTGTCTTGCAGCCAAGCCAGCTTTGCTGCGCTGCTGGAGTTTGCTGTTTTAAGAGTTTTTGTGGTTTTGAGTGTAACGTTTAGGATGTGATCATGAGCAAATGATTCGGTCTCAGGTTTTCAACCCTAAGATTAACCCCTGCATATTAACGGGGCACAGAAAACCCTCACACGGCAAAAATAAACTTTCCATCTCTAAACCAGACCTAAGCRGTATATATTAACGCTGCATGCGTCCCCCGGCAAAGGCAGCTGTCAGATGCCATTATTCCCCTGGAAACAAAGAGAATTATCACAGAGCAGGAGCCTATGAAAAAGCCAACACATAACTTATTCTTGCAGCTGATACAAGATGTTATTGTTGTCATGGAGCAGCTGCTGCGAGCCTCGGGTGCGTGTGTGCATATGGGCATGTAGCTCCTGGACAACTCCCACATTTAGGGAAAAGTTTCCCTACGCAAGTGCCAGCCTGCACGAAAACTTAAGGGCGCAAAAGGCTCCAACTGACCTGCTTGGAACAGCAAGCAGAAAGCACGCACGCCTGGCAATGTTTAACCTTCCTTGAAGCATTAAAGTACGATGAGCTGCACCTTTATTGGGTGGAAATTAGAGCAGGTCTGCTGGCTTCAGTGATATAATTTAAAACAGCTGACCAACTGCCCCCAGAAGTTTAAAAAAGAAAAAAAAAAAAGCCCAGGTCATACCAGTGGCAGCAATCGGTGCTCAGGTGTAGCTGAGGTCTTGAGTGCCRACGAAGTTCTTTGGCCAATGGTTTTAACAGCAAGGTCAAAACTTCAGTTCTTCGCCACTCTAATTGCAATTAAAATTCGTTAGCCCTGCTGAAGGTATGCTTGAAGAGGAAAGGTAATTGCTTAAAATAAACTGCAGGAATTTTACTCTATATTAATATCTTATCTGTACTTAGCTTCCTCTGCTGGAAATTGTGACCAACCTTAGTGCTCGTTCCTGACATAGCAACTGCACAGGTGATACTTGTTTGGAACAACCCTCATGTTGCCTTTCACAGCACACCTAGCTATAAGCACCCTTCCCATCCSATGCTTTTTCAAGCTAAAATAAAATAAAATAAAATAAATCACAGCCAATTAGAACAATGACATACAATGAAGTATTGATACGAAAAGGCAAAACAGTATAGCCACCATCCGAGTATACGCTAGTGAGGGTTCTTCCCCCCGATAGGACACACCAGCCAGCCCCGGAGCAGCAGCACCAACACATTCTGCTTTGTCTTCATTAGSAAATAATTCACTGCTGCGCTGCATTACAGTCCCAGTGTCAGCCTGAGTTAATAACTAATCACAGCTCTGTGGTAACAGGAGGATACCTTGGTTTCAACAGGAGTTAGCGAAGTCAAGAGTACTGGTAGTGTTTGCACTCTGGATCCACTCAGCAAGACTTTTGTCACGAGCCATGAAGAATGTGGAGACGCAAGCTATGAAAATGTAACTTTTCAAGCTTTGGGTTATCTCTATGGATTTCCTAGTGGGTCCTAACAAACCAGTGTAAAATTCTGCCATTTAAAAGGAAAGCTTAAACCAGTGTTTTCCTGACCATGACTTCTATGCGCATAGGGACAGCTCAAGTAAAAAAATAAACATTGATGCGTATGTGGTAAAAATTCAGCTATTCAGAGAGACCATCAGTAATTGTATAAGGATTTTGGCTTTGTGTAAGAAAAACCGACAAAAAATCCAGACAGGTTTGAAAATTGTGTGTGAAATAGTCCTAYCTTGCTAGAAGAATGAATATGCAAAAATATCCATACACGGGATGTTTCATTTTGGAACAAGTGAGGTATTTCAGCCCTCGATGATCCACTCACCAGTTAATTCACGTAGATAGGGTTCATTCTCCCTCACCAGCCAGCCTCCCACAACTCTGCTGCGATGCTAACAGGGCATCTCTGCCGCTCATTTGCTATCAAAKGCAAAGGTTGGTATCAGCGTCCAGTATTAGCTCAAGAGCAGGGGARGGAATTAATTTAATATACATGGTCACACGGGCAGCTTTTAAGTGGTGACACTGTGGTTTAGTAAGTTACCTAGTTTCTAAAGTACATGATTTCAGAAACATATATATGCTGTGTATCTCGTCACACAACATAATAATAACCACCTCCTTATCTATATCTATCAGACATTTTAGATCATGCATCCATGAAAATCAATTCCAAACGTGTTTTGAATCGGCGGCTTCCACATTTCTTTCAGTCCAGCAGGCAAACTGCAGGGAGAGCGGCTCTGCTGCTGGCTAAGGGCGCAGCGGAGGGAAAAAAGACGGTAGCAAGCGCGCTCTGATGCCTTGGATCATACAAATCCTATTGCCACTCCGTACCCATTTCAAATTATCTCAGCAACAGCATCAACACAGKCTCTGTACACCGAGTTTGTCCAAATTCATCTGTTTTTCCACTATATATCCAGATTTCTGCAATTAGAAGCTTTTAGAGTAAGACAAGCTCACAGACCAAGTTTTATGACGTTACCGTGACAAAGCAGCTCACGTCCTGCAGCCTCGCCTTTCTGGATCGGCTACCTGGAGCTGTCGAGTTACCGCTGCGCCTTCCTGCGGGTTTATGAACCAGAGTATCCCTGGTTGAATGACGCCGCAATTAGCAAGAAAGGGCGATCAGCCTGCAGCCAAGATGGCAAAGAAAAGGGSCCCTCGCCCCCCCGGAGATCCCTTTGGCCCTCTGGATKATTCTGAGAGCTTTTTTCCAGCCAGGTGGCTGCTAGTGGAAGAGTGGAGCTCTTCACTGTTCGTGCTCTTATGTGTGAGAGCTCTTCGATTGCCTGGCTTATTTTTCCTGTTTTCTATAAATGTACGCACAGTGAACATTAGTCTGAATGACAATTTTGAGGCTGCTAAGTAGAAAAGAAGCAACTCTTAATAAAAAGAGGCTTTAAAAGGACTGGGCACGAGGCAAGCCAACTACTTTGCTATTACATTTCAGCTCTACATCACTAACAGCATCTTTACTCCCTCCACATGACAGACTRTATAGTGTTAATTTTTACTCAGTGAATCAGAGAAAGACCAGTTTATTTGCTCTCTCRCCAGTTAAGCACAGTTGGATATAAAGCTAAGTTCTAAAACCTGCACTGTTACTTGAGGATGTGTCGTGACTAAATCAATGAATTCACTGAACTGAACCAAAGTGGTTGAGTAAAGGATTTAGAACAGACTCCTCCATACACAATCCTCAGTCTGTTAAAATACTGTACTCCTGTCCTACCCACCACAAAATCAACATCACAACTCTTACAATCAGCTCTTACTATAGACAGCTTAAATATAAACATTCAYGGCACTGAAAACCATGGAAGCTTTCCACTTGCTGCAAGCAGAAACTTTTTTGGTACTTGCTACGTCAACATTTCTACTAGTAMAACCCACCAATGAGTGTAAATTTTAGGAGCCTTCAGGTGGAAAGACCCCAATCACTGCATCGAAGACCTCAAGATATTTAAGTATTTCCCAGTGCTGATTCAACCAACAAGGCAACACCTTCCTGTCTCACTGAGCTCAGACATGCAGTGAGGGCCTTCATCTCCCACAGGACAGGAGAACACCTTTCCAGCTCTGAACTGGCCATTTATCTTATTCTGCGTATTTATCCCTATTAAACTTTTAAGCCTGGTTTCAAATTTATTTTTGTAACTTTTTAAAATCCTGTCACCACTACYGTCCTTCGCAGTGATGCCACCAGCTATTTAGGAGATTACGGTGGTGTAGAACTTCACCGGGAGCTCATGTAAGATTAGTACCAAGATATTTTAGGAGAGAAAAAGACAACTCYGTAATTTTTCTCCTCACCTTTACTAGGAATTCTGTGGAAAGACATTTAGCTCARTTCCTCCTATCTCAGGGCACCTAAATGACAAATATTTCACCTATAGTATTTCTTCAGCCTTTTGACTACTACAAATAACTTCTAGACTTGCATCATTTTAAGCATATTACCTATGTATACTAATGTGCTTGCAAATGTAACTACACAAAGACAGCACTGCTCTTGTGATGCTCAGCATCACCACTCTAAATAAAGTTTTTATGGAATTTATTGCAAAAAAGAAATTCTGGTATATTTGGTAATGAATCGGTAACATCTAGAATTAATAGCGTCTCTGAATTAAGGCAAACAGTACTTCCCACAAAGCAGTAATCTTTGCTGAGGAGGCAGATGTGACCTYACATACAACAGCTCTTCTCATGCGTTTGTTTCTTCACCCCAGAAAGGAATTCATTCTGTAACACTGGAGGTTGTTTTGTTTTTTATTATCAGAAGTACAGTTAATCACACTGTATTTAGGAACTTTTATTTCAGAGTAGCAAGTTAATATATACGGTATAGCTCTTCTGATGCRAGGGAAATAGAACTGGAACAGTTCTAGCTTCTTTTGAGAATTAACATGTATGAGAAAATTTTATTTAGAAAAATATCAGGAAATCATACCTCCCCTCAAATCCTGGCATGAAACATGAGTATTAGTGAAGTCAGGGCAAAACTCCCACTATCTTCAGTGAGATTTTTGCCTCGGRTTGAAGCCGTTTGAAAAGCCACTGTAAAAGCCCTTTCCAGGATGAAACTTTAAAGGATATGAACTCAAAAACTAGTGTCCCAAGCTTAATTTGGACAGCTGCCTGACAGCTCCCACCCCTTATAAAACATAGAAAGGCAAGTACAGCAAAGTCACCTGAAGAAAAGATAGCATCAAGAGTCTTCAATATAGTTAAAACATGTAAACCATTTCACAGAATCTGTTTTTCTAATATTAATCCAACAAAGTTCTCCACAACAGTGTACTCTACTGTCCAGCGAGACACTAACCCTCTTTTATCAAACRAGCTAATTTGTGTTCTGCAAAATAATGGTATTTTGCACAGACAAGACACATTGCAGCTTCTCAAGCTTTTTTAATCCTCTCTATGAGAATGAGGAAAAAAAAAAAATCAACAAAAGACTTTGAAGCAATACAGCTTTCTTGGACAGTAGAGAGGAGGTCAAGAACTTGGGCTCTGGAAATACTGCACARATTCCACGAGAAAGCGATAAACAAATCCTGCCTCGACAGCCATACACTTCAACCTTGGCAKGTGGGCAGGCCAGAGCCAACAGTGATGACGATGATGGTAGGTGAGCTGAACTGCTGGCTTATGGAGAGAATTTAGAGTAGACAGCACCCACTTCTCCAGTGGAAAGTCGTCCTCACTTCTACCTCCGTGATCCAGCACAGTTATGGGCTYGCAGCGATCATTAACGAGGACAGATACAGGCACTTGGTAAAGGATCTGGTTCTAAACCCATTAAAGCCAACAAAAAGACTTTGGTGATAACTGGCTTAGACCCTCAGTAGGGACTAGAAGTAGTATACAAACCTAGAACAAGTTTTAAATCCATAATTGTTAGTTAACATTGGAAAAAGACACAATGATTAAAATCCCTAGCTATCTGACAGCAAGCTAAACCTCTCAGATTATCACCTTGTGCAGCCATTACMCAGACAAAAGTTGCACTAAATTTTGACTGAGTCAGGACTGAAGGATTCCCACTGTTGGGTGAACTGGCGCAGCTACTGCAGTGGTGTATTAACAAATGGCCCCGATAACTGACTGCGATGAGATTAAAATCTAGTTTTAGATTTTAGTGAGGCAGCTGACAGAGCTTTGGAATTTGGAGTGCCTCGAATTTTCTTCACTATTCTCCCTCCAGTAACTTCAACTGACCTGATTGTTTCTACGATACCTGAAGAGACTGACTTGTTTACTGAAACCTTCCTGTTGAAATATTTTTATAATTGATCATAATTGCAATAATTGATCATAATTGCTCTTTGCGCAGGCATTTCAAAATTCCAAAGACAAGTCTAAATTGCATCCAAGTACAGGAAAACAATGATGATATCCAAGCATTGCCCTATTATCTTTTCTTTTCCCCACAATGTATTTAATGACCTAAGAAAGTTACAAAAGCAACTTTAAATTACATTTACATATATAAACTAATTAAATATATTTAGCTAACACTGAGAAAATAAAATCCCAAGCAACATGAAGACAAAAAACATCGAGATGACTGATTCTAGAGTAATTTAAGACTTTTTACTGAGTCTCTGGATGTAGCAGTCGAGTGAATACTTCCCTACTGAAGTATTACTTGTAGTTGGAAACCACTGAAAGCTGCTCTCGTTATTCTCATTTTAGAACAGCAAATGAGTGATTAGTCCAGCATTAACTTCTGCAGTTTTTATTAAGTTCTATATTCTGGAAGAACAATTTTATTACTTATTCCACTTTTTTTGCCACTCACTTATTTCAGTAAGTGGCAGAATTCCTAGAAACTTTGGTGGCATCAGGATTTTTAATACTAAGAGCACAGGTTTGTTAGACACAAAAACAAAATGGTTAAGAAGTGTGGCTTGTAAGATAATATTAAAAAAGGATATGCAGATAGCTATGTACATGTATGTTTAAACTCATTCAAGATGAAGGAAACTCACAGCTTAAAATTCATGTGGCACATAAAGGTATCTGTCTGAATGTTGTCAATTAATATTCTAAGTCACATGCGGTGAACGCATATTCACAAAGACTAAAATAAATAACAGCTACTTTATTATCTAAGCMTACTTTAAAGTGTGGCATTTCCTGACAATGCTTAGAGAGAATCATCAAGTAAAAGAATGCAAAGGTCGTAAGAACTTGTGAAACCCTGATGACTGCTAGTTTCCACTTAGTTTTCTCATGATAGGGCTGTCAGGTTCAGCATTAGTGAAAATACTTCCTACAACCACATGAGTACCCCAGACGTTATGACGAATAACTTTGCAGCAGCCAAGATCATCAACGGAAAATCCCAAGTGGCGGTAGCGTTCATCTGTTTCAAACAGAGTGTTGTTCGTGTAAGGTCCAAAGAACTACGTGGAAAAAAAAAGAGAAATTTTCATGTGAACATTTCCAAGAACATTTAAAGTGTCAGAATTACCTCCTTCTAAAACAAAACCTAAGCCCAGAAGTACCAGTTACATCTGTTGGAGGAAGTTTTATGTACAGTTTTATTCATGAAATCTACAGAGGAAACTAAGCAGATCACCTCTGGTTATACTGGTACCCCATATTTAAAGATTTCCCTTCATCACTGACAGAGCGCAGGAGGCATATCAATGTGTTTGAATGTCTAATCAATCACACATACAAAAAACCTCAAGTGCTTTGGAAAGGTTCTCCTACTTCTACAGACATTAAGGATAGAACCCATCTGTGAAATAGCAAAAATAAGACATGTACCTTTTCAATGAGCCCCCTATAAGCAAAGATGCTTGGAGGAGCAAAAATGTGTGTAAATTGGAAACAGGAATTTCAGTTGCTTTATCTCAGGAGGAATMTTCTGACCAAAAGCCTACTCCTGATGAACAGGTCATCGGTAAGGATGTTACTACTGAATTGGAGCCCAAAGACAGAACCCGACTTTCATCAATCCGTAACTATTCCTTAAATGCACGGAATTTCTGGGAAGCTTTTAAGCACACCTTCAACTGCCCGTTCACCTTATCCCCTGTTAAACCTATTTGCCTCTGTTGACACAAGAAATCACTGCCTTTCACAGTGTTTTWAAATAAAAACCCACTAAACTGAGCTTTGCCACGATTATGTTCAACTATGATATGGTTTTAACASTTCTCAGACAAAAATACATATAAGCACATGCTTTGACAGAAGCTTTCTCAATTCTCTCTTGTAAGTTTTAAGACTCTAAGTTTCACAGATGTTTTGGTAAGAAACTGTCAGCTCCTCCAGAGAACTGGTGTCATCTGATAATGAACAGCCAACGCTGTTTAATAGGAACAAGCTATACATATTTTCTACGTAACAAAGATACCATTAACTAGTGCAAAGAGACTTTTAAAAACCCTCCATCCACACAAATAGGTGTCAGAACTMCCAAGTTACCTTGGGAGGGCATAACCAGACGATTTTGCAGTGACCAAGAGCTTTTGGGCATGAAACTTCTACAGTTATCTAAAATTCAACTTCATTGGGGAACAATGTTCTCCAAACTGCCAACAGCAATGACAGCTGACACGGTACGGGAACTAGCTCAGGGTTACTATCCTATCTTAATTTATGAAAGGAATTATCCTATGGTAACAGCTTTTGGGCAATATGAAAAAGTTGGATTTAACCCGTAAAGAATACAAATAGCACTGCTAGTTAGAACACAGCAGTGTCCATCGCATATTCCACACAGCACATAACTTACCGCCAGTCCTGAGGATGGATCAATGAAGTCAGCCCAATAGCCTTCAGAACAAATTGCATAGCAGATTTCCTTGGCACCATTAATGAACTTGAAGAAAATGAAGGGAAAGAAGGATATGAAATAAGATTTTTGTTACATATGTATACACATATAAAATATTCTGAAAATGAACAAGCACAGATTTCTTTTGGCCTCTACTAATGAATGAGAAATTCAGCATACTTTCAATAAAAATATTAATAATATTAAGAGGATTAGAATTAATGGCATACATTAGACTACTCCAATCATACGCGATTTAAGAGCGTTCCTTGTGCCAGTCAGTAATGGATTAACAGCTTGTACAAGGAATAATGTAATTGCTTTGATTATTCATGCAGATGGCAATCATACCTGTTATCCTCCTTAAGAAGTCAACCATTACTTCACGTATTTCTGTGTTATTTCCACGAGTTTACAGATCTCACCTAAACTCCACAAATTTGACACTAAATGTAGCATTAAATGTATTTTTATAAATATATGAAAAACAGTTTTGCTGTTAAGGTCTTATCTCAGCCAACAGGACAGTATTATGTAGCTCTTCCTGCACTACAAATGTTTAACTGCAAATGATTTTAAAGAACGTTTCAGTTTTGCATCATGATAGCAAACAGTTCCATAAGCACTTGACTTTTACACCAATCTACACCAATTCTCTTGTTGTAACGAACTGGTGATCAGGATGAATGATGACTTCAAACTCTCCCACTATTTGACAATCAAAGTTGTAGGTCATGTTTCAATTACACTGGAGGACACCAGCTGATGTTCCTCCAAATAGTATTTTCAATTAAGCAACATGCCAAGAGGTTCCCTGTTCTTTAACACATCATCAAAAACCTCCCTTCTCTGAAGAGACAGCTTAAAGAATCTACTTTTTTTTTTTTGTAACAAACTTTTCACATCAGCTWATTTGAGAAAATAAGCTTTTTTTTCTTTTTTTTTTTTTAACCTTTGGTGTTGAGTTGCAGTTGTCTGTTTGTGAGATACAGAAGAAAATTCAATCAGGTAGATTTAAAGCTGTGCTCCTGTACTCTGACACCACAACATAGGGGACAAAATAATTACATGACCTACAGATTACACAGCACGTTTTTTCCACAGATAAATCGGCAACAACAGGAGACCTCAGTTATGTGCTTTTGATCACCTAGACCAGCAGTTTTCAACCCATGTTATGAGRGCCAGCAGGGACCCATAGAAAACTTCTGAAGAAACCTGCAAAGGTGAGTGAGAAAAAAAAACACCACAAAAGTCACAATATGTGATGGTTCTAAAACCATCCATGTACTCTGAGAAAAGCACGTCCAAGTGCAAAAATCTAAACAGCTGAATACACTGAGCTAGAGTAAAGCACAAATAGAATTCACACAGCTTCCTCAAAACATGAAAGAAATTCCCTAATCTCATAAAAAGAAATATTGCTAACTTCAGAATAAATACAATAATTCATTTACTTTCAGTTACAAGAATTGGATTGTTCTCTATAATTAGTGTCCTTAGCAGCTCAAGGTTTCAAATTTATAGAAATATTATTATAGAAATATATATTACTCAGCTTCAGGCCCTTAATGGTCCAAAATAAGSAAAGTTTATCCTTTACAGTAATCTGTTCTGTATTTTGAGATTTGATGGCTCTGATGATTAACTATGTTTCAACTGTAAATTAAGTCACAAATACAAGTAAGCCATCCGAAGACAGCATTTTAGGCATTACATTTCTGATACCGTACATCTTTTGATCCAGTGTTGTAACAACCCTTCAGCAAACACTTAGAGCGAGGTTAATAAACACTTGAGATTCACTATCGTAAACATTTAGRTTTGGCTGTACATAACCCTCACTACTTCAGCACAAGCCCCTCACATTAAATTAGTATTTTTAGGGTTACTTCTAACCATCTATGAAGCAAACAAACAGACCATTTTCTTGTGAATTTGCTGTTAGTAACCTTTAGGCCGGGAGGTTACATCCAACATCCTAACACCCCTACAATGACTATATTAGACCTGACAGGGAGGTGCACAAGGAAGAAAGATGCCAATTAACATATAATTAGACCAGATTACAACGCCAAAGACCAACAGACCATAAATAATTCAAAGAGAAGAACACACTAAAACGAAGAGAATTTTAATTTGTGTGTAATCTTTATGTTGATCCCCCAGACTGCTGCTTCTTTTTTTTGTGGTAACCCTTACGCTGCTTTTACACAGGCCACATTCGCCATTTACAGGATTGAAAAGGACATTACCAGACTATTTTCAAGCATAAATATGACTCTCACTATACAGACGAAAATCCCACAGGATGATTTTTACTAGTTTTAGAAAAGTTGTAACAAATACTATATAGAAACGTTGTATTTAGAGGTGCTAAGAAAAGAATGCCAGTGGTGGTGAACACTGACACCTGCTGGAGTACACACACAAAAAATCTGAAGAATGCGAAATAAAGGGATTTTCAGAGAGACCTCTAGTGGCAACAGAACAAGACGACAAATYTAATGAGGATGGTTAAGGTACAATAAATATAATTGATACTAGGTTAAAAGCATTAACTATAACCATTATCAGAATGGAAAAAAACACAGAGCAACCACTTTTTACAAGTAAGGACGCACTCATCGACAGACTCTGTACTGGAATCTCAATTACAGAAAAACAGAGAGTGCAGTGAAATCCTACAAAATGCATTGTACTAAAGTTGAAAAAAGGTGAGAAAATAGTTGCTGTCCTTGTAACTGCAGCAGGACAACAATCAAGTATCTTTATTAATTTACTGTAGCATTTTACAACATTTTAGCATRCTTTTGACTCACCCCACTATAAAGAATTTAATAGTTCTATGAGACATTTCATGTAGAGTAGTCAAAAAGCTACAAAGCTGAAAAAAAGTTATCTCCATTTTGTCAGCAAGAGAACATAGGATTAGCTCAAAAATGCTCTAACAAGTAATACACAGTATATTACTACCAGAGCTAGAAATGGACCAAAATAAGACATGGTTCACAGAAGATTCMTCTACAAACAAAAATAAGCTGATGCTACTGTCASCTACTTACATTTTCTAACAGCATTTCTCTCTCATCTTCCACTTCTTGACTCCACACAGTCATATCATTTTTAGTCTTCTGGGTGACAGTTAATACTGTTAAACGGTTGGCATTCACTTCTGGGAACATCGACTCAAAATCTAAAAAAAGTGAAACCAGCATGTCATGGCTCGCTCTTACATTTTACTTCTGATTTTTCAGTTTTAGACGGATTAGTGACCCTACTTTACAGCCTTCCTTTAATTTAAATCCAAGATACGTGTGTGTTTTTCACATCAGATCCAGCAAACAGCATGCTGGTTTGAAATGCTGATGTTGCTTTTGTGGAAACTAATGCACCTGGGTAAGGTCCTGTTAAAAGCAACTTAGGCAATGGAGTTTGCTATTTCAAGACCTCCTATGTAACTGCAAGATGATAAAAGCCCCACTACTCTGCACATTTCAGAATGCGCAAACAAGTGCCTTTCTTTGCAAAGACGTAACACCAAGTACAGCAGTATTTTAATATTTTGAATTGACCACCACCACAGTTCTCCACACACATAAGGTGTGAAGACCCTTATTTTCTGGCTAAGCCACATTACATGATGCACACTGATTTTTACATTAAATCTTTCGGTGGAAATGCCTCAGATCTACTTGCTATAGGACATGACAGCAGACTCGGTATCAGTAGTGTACTACAGGCATGAGTTRTGACAGTTCTGCCCCTGGGGCAGAAAAGGCCCAAATCCATCACGATGCTCTTTCTACATCACCTATTGGACTACAAGCAGGAGGGCACGTGAAGCACCAAAGTCATGATGGGGCTTCACGGAGCCTTGTCTGTGGGAGGAAAAGAGCACTTTCCAGAATTAAAAGCCCAAAGGTTCATTCTTTCTTACTCTCTAAAAAGCATGCTCTCTTCACATCTAGACCAAAATTTCAGCCAGATTTCAGTCTCTTCTTTCAGTATATCACTTTTAAAATTAGAAAGTTTTATTCCAATTTAATTTCAATCATTTCCCCCTTCAGCAAATTAAAGAAAGATACAAACCCAATGCTTTCAAATAGTTTCATAATTTCAATTTGCCACCTTACTAAGAAGCAGTGCCAAAAGACTTGATTTTGTCACAAACTGGTTTTTGGATAGCGAATTAGCTCCACTGTCTACCTGACACTAGAAGCAGCCAAAAGTTACTCCCCGCCCCAGCTGATCTTGAATTTAAATGGCATTGAATTTCATATGACAAAGTATTGTCAACAGTGAAGTTTCAGTTTTCATTTTATAGCATGTATTTTTCTTTTGTTAAATATTAACTCTGGATTACCCTTTTCTATTACACGTTCTGTGGCATCAGTTACATAAGAGTGTTTACTTAGATATTTTTACATTTTAAACAGTTATAATTTCTTAGCTATCAAAAAAAGTGAAAATATACCTTTTCGTAGCAGCTCAGGACAAGCTTGTACTGCACATTCTACCTTTGCATTTTCAAAGTAAGTTTCAGCGTTATTTATTTGCTGTTTCTGTGGAACATCAGCACCCTGAGAAAAATGAAAATTGTAACTTTCCCATTCATTAATGTATAACAGGAATAACTTTGTACACCAGATTATGTTTTTGTGACTAAATGTCCACTGATACACCCAAGCAGTTTCACAGAAAGATCATTTGCAATGAGACTTAAAATTCATTTTCCAAATATTAAAAGTGGAACAGATATAGGTATAACGTATTGTGTAAACCTATACAGAAATTTTAAGCTTTATGTATTATTGTAACCGTATTATCTCAAAGCCTTAACCAATACAGAAATTTTTGAAAAATATCCTTCTGAAACAATGGCCTGAAGTATTCAATACAACAGGAACTGACAGATTTCAGACATACACACATTACCTGAGCCAGACTAAAACTTTATTTTAAAGTTACACAACAGTTCTAGGGCTCTGAACTACCAGCATTTTTAGATTTAGCTGTTGTAGCTTGAAAAGCAGAACAGTTTTCCAATAATAGCATTTTTATTCTTTACAGTTTTATTTCTACAGTTTAAAAAAAAAAAAGAAACAACAACAAAGCCAAACCACCGGATTCTTGTGGGTATGTTACAAATGGAGCACCTATACGTTAGATATATAGCATTTAAGCTTAAAATGCCCCTAAGAAGGTAGTAACAACAGCTGCCTCCCTTGGGATAGCAACTGTTACGTAATCGGCATYGAATGCCTCAATACAGCTTTTCTAGCTCTAACTATGCTGTACTTTACAAAGAATTCTAGTAAGTTTCTCTAAGACTGAATTACAACATTGAGTAGTACATTAAGTCCTATCTAACACCTGTTTGTATCTGAAAGTTCTCCCCAGAGAAAACTGTTACGTTGAAAACACAGTGCAGCTAGCATTTCTGTTCTAGAAATCAATGTTCAAGAATAGCAAAAAAAACCCCAGCAAAAAAATAAACACAACAATAGACAAACAACAGACATTAACTGCAGTTTCAACACACGTTTCCACATGTATCTTGTATTATGATTGCAAAGTCATTGGGACAGATCAGTTGGTACTTTAAGCCTGACAAACCACACAGTTATGCTGGCAAAATTCTTTTCTTCCTAACTACAGGATGCTTCCCCCTTACTAGAACAGTAGTTCATTGTGATTTCTTGTCTACTACTCCCCTTCTAGCCGGCTAAACACCACTTACATAGCACATACGCTTAGCAGGCATGCCATCATCAAGAGACTATGGCCATTTTCCAAAGATCAGTATCACTTTCTGATATTGATAGGCTGGYAGGCCCATTTACYCTGCTCAGATGAAATGAATACATCAGTCTCAGGTACACAGAGGTCAGAGAAGTTTGCCATTTCTCTGACTGGTTCAAGGACTGGTGCATGAGCTTCAGCAGCACGGAGCTTTTCTCCTGCTTGCTGCAGCAACCTATGAGAGATTCCTGTATTCCGCTGATCCCATCATTCAAATTTGGGTCCTCTCCTAGGACGAGTAGTTTAGCATTTTTGTTAGCTAAATGCTGTTAATGGTTTCCTAAACACTACTGGTATGAAGCAGAGCTGACTCTTGGTGACTTTCTGAATACCTGTTGCAAAACCTGCCTCTGCTCTTTCCAGTTTCTCCCTTCCATTTCGGACAGCAACAGCTGCACTGGTCATTTTATTATACACGTAATCTTGCTAGAAAGCAGACGTGCATTCAGTGCACCTGGTTTGCACTAAATGAACTAGACCTGAATTTTCTGTYGGGCTTTTAACAGAAAGCATGATCCACACAAGCTGAAAACAGAATCTGGGGAGCTCACCAGAAGCTTGCTTTCTGAACACTTTGGAACACAATGTTACATTTACAAAAAACACCATAGAGCGTTTTTACAATGGAGATTTGTTAGTTGACTTCCAAAGTCTGAGCATGTCACAAACTCAAGAGCGCCTGGAAAGTTGAGTCAGCAGCTAGCAGCAATAAACATCYGTTGAAACGTTGCAATCACGCTAGCAATTATCAAGCTGCTTGTTGTTAATAAATGCATCTGACTCGCTGCAAGCTCTGCCACTGCCAAAATGCAGTCTCATTGTGAGACCTGAGGTACGTTGATCTGCTTCTCCTGTGTGAACTCAATGGTTGTAAGAACTAAGCAGGGAGACCTAAACACTGTCCAAACTACGGAAGTCCAGATCAATTAAATGAAATACTGAAGAAACTACCAATTCCATTTGATAAAAGGTGGTGAGACTTGGTAAACAGGAAGTTTTGAAACCGAAGTTTTCTTTTCCCGTATCCATATAATTAAGTCGCTACTRAAATGCTATTTCACTAAGCACTGCTTAGTCAAAAAAAACCACACCCTGAAATATTTCTTTCTCCTAAAAAAAAAAACTTCAGCTAGATTCCATGTAAYCTCTCGCTCACTCCTGTTGAAGTTCATCTTTCAAAACCATCTAGAAAATCAACGATATCTTTTTTCAGAAAGAAGAGAGATTAGTTATGTTTCTTTTAGACAAGAAATACCAGTTTCACATAGAAGCAGCCTGTTCTTACCTGAAATTCATTTATGTATTGTGCCATTACAAATTCATGCCTTTCACTTGCTGAAGGCTCTGCTAACATATCAGGCAGGCTTTTTGAAACTTGGCTTTTCTTCTGAGAAGCAGTACCATTTAGGTGACAGTCAAAACCAATATTACCAGGCAACTGGAATCTCTGGTCCTGAGGACCAAATGGACCCATTACTTCATCTGGCCATACGGTTCTTGAACCTGCAACAGTCAAGGCCTTGCATTAGTCACCACATCTGAAAAGAAAGGGGAGGGAAAAATACCCCAACAAAAAAGAGAAGAAAAACCCCCTCTCCCATACAAATATCTGTATTTGATCACAATCATATATAACCATAGTAACCACAATGCACAAGTACAAGTAAGGGCCCTGACATAAAAAGCACACTCCAGAATTCCCAAATTTATATGGGGTGCAAAGTTCTGATAGCACACAAATTCAAAGAAAATGAATTTGCTTTTTCTTACATAAATCAGGAGGTGTAGCAGCAACATGAGGCTCATCTGAGCCAGAGGAACCTGCTGTAGAAAAAGCCTTGGGATTTACAACTCTTTTGACTAAGGAATAAAACCCTGGTAGGTAGGTGACCAATCTTGCTCTGTTACAGAGCACCTGAGAAGACAAAAACAAAATAAGTATTACATACTGCTAGCAAAAATACTAGTTTAAGTACAGCTTTGTGGATCACAAGAGAAATCCTCACTCGATAATTAAATTACAATCTTAATTATCATCAACTGTCTTTCTGTAAAATKAAGTTTTAAAAGTATTTTATTATTACTTTAATATTTTACTAGTAATAGTATTCTAAGTACAGGAAAAGCCTTGAAAACACTTCTTGAAAGGCCTTATCAGGTGAGGAAAAAATCCTGAAAAGTTTAAATAGCACCACTGAAACACCACAACCTAAACTAAGTTATGGATGAGGATTGTTTCCATGATTATTTCCATGCATATAATTGTTTCCATGATTGCCACAATTCAATCACGGGAYTGATTATCAGAAATACCTAGAAATATCGTTAATTAAGTAAACGCTGATATCCAAGACATTTGCCCCGAARGCTAGCACAAACGTTAGCCAGTCTATATTCCTACTTCTTTAAAGACCRGAGGCAGACACAAGACAGTATCACTCCAGCTACATCCTGTAGCTTTCATCTAGAAGCACGCTTACATGTGTGCTTACGCACATTTCCTTGCCAGCGAAGTACACATACCAACAGCTCTAAACTATACAGGGAGATATACATATCAAAACAGGTAGGTATGGTAATTTCAGCTTCTTTCTTTTGCTCTCAAAATCCATAAACATTTAACATGTGTAAAACTTAAGTTAGTGCAGCCAGTGTTATTTAGATTTGCAAACTCCTTGCATTCACATATTTATAAACATTTATTACTGCAAACAGATCAGTACCGTGGGCAAAATACCAGTAAGCCATAAAGCCTTTATGAATTCCRTGGTCTTGGAATGTGCCAGAAAACCTGCTCCCCACCACAAGAGTTGTACTGTCAACATAATTTTCAATTGCTGAAGATGATTCTATCAGAAGGTGATTCAGCCACACAGCAAACAAAAAATGATGCAATGCTATCTCCCTGAGCACGCAAATGGTCTCAACAACAGGGCTCCAAAGAGCTAATACCTCCTCACCATGAGGATTAACTCTGAGGCCCAGTGACWGTATCTTATGTAGCAATACGAGCAACTGTTACTCGTTTTCGCTGCTGTTGGTTTTGTGTATTGTTTTGGGTTTTTTTAAAGAAGAAATATCCAGGTGATGTGATTAAACTGAAAAGTCTGATCTATTTTTTACACTTTAAAAAGATATTGACAACTTTCATGATGCATTTACACATGCATAACAGAAAAATAACCAATCATACACTCAAGATGTAGAGTTCAAAGTGTACTTTTACAAAAATTAAAGACTACTTAACTCTAGCACAAAACTACTAATACACTTGACTACAGCTGCACAAAAGCATACATTACTGGAAAATATAAATCCCACCTGCCATAGCATGTGTGCTTTTGTGAAACTTTATTTTCCAGGTAAGGGAAAGAAATTCTTTTGAGAAACTGACATAAAGGGATTTTCCTTAAGTGCTGCATTCTTGATTCTATAAAAGTTTATGTCCATGTACACTAAATATGTATGCAACAGGGTTACTTAAAAAACAAAGTAGAGAAAATGGTATTATTTGTATGCTTAAGATAAAAACTCTATTCAAAGTATYGGGATCTAAGCCAGTAAGCACCAGTTTCTTACATACCACCTATGCATAAACATACAATGTCTAATAAGTTCTACCAGCATCATGAAGACTCAAATGCATAAAGGTATGTTTGATTTTCTGAAATAAAACAAGTATTTACAGTTAAGGCCTTAAGCTGCCTAGTTCTAAAACACCGCTAGGTTTAAAAGGCTCCTGTAACAACAACAGTCTGCTGATTCCACTGCAATGTTTTTTCCTCTATTATGTAAAAGCACTATTGAAATTAATTTTTGCATAATGATTATATTACAGATAAAACAGATGTAAACATTTACAGCTGACACGTAATTACAAGAAAAGAGCATTTTTTCTTATAATCAGGATCACTTAACATGGAGATGTTAGCGTTAATTACAGTTATGTTGACTGAGCTCACTTATGCAAATATTTACATACCCAGCATTACACAAATGAAAAAATACCGCTGAAATCAATAAATTATTCATGTCTCCRTGGCAAGATTAAATCAATAAAGGGCGTTCTATTCTTCAGTGTGAAAGTACCCTGGTGAACCTGAGCATTTCATCTGCACTCATGACATTAAAAAAAAAACAAACGAAAACTGATCCTATTTAATCCTCAATTCGATTATTCCCACGACAGCCAAAGAAACTGGCTTCCAAAACTGAGATGGAAGGATGACGACACCACTGCCTTCCAATAAAAACGGACCTTAGTATAACTCAGATATTTATCAATGACTCCCCCATAAGCACGATCATTTAAAGACAGCTGTAAAGGGAAAATAAAATGCAAGAGTCCCGCATGACACGGAGAAACGCTCTGCTTCGATGGCGCCGGTTTGCCTTCTCATCGGGACGAGGCGCGGGGGCGGGTTTACAGCCCYCCCCGTACCGCAAGCCGGCGGAGAAGGCCCGGGAGGCGGGGGCCCGCCTTACTCACATTGGCCATTGCAGACGGTGGGCTCCCTCTCACCGACAGGCCCGGCTGCCCCTGGAAGACAAGGGAACGTACTGGCCTCCGAAGCACCGGGCCGGGGCTGCCCGCGCACCTCCCGGCCTGGGAGCGGCCTCACCTCCCTCCCGCCCGCCCCTCACCCCGCCTGGCGGGACCGAACCGGACCGGCGGGGCCGATCACCCCTCACGGCCGCCCCCCGTTTCCCCGACAACGGTCCCATAAGGCACCGCGGCGCTGCCCGCTCGTTAACAGGCCCGGCGGCCGAAGCGGCCAGCGCCAGGCGGCGGGAGGGGAGGGGGAAGCACGGCGGGGCCGCCCCGAAGGGAGCCCYGCAGACAGCGGGGCCACCGCAGCCCTCACCTCTTCCTGCAAAATGGCGCCGGCCGCCGTCCCCCGGCGCACCCGCGCGACGGGCATCCGCCCCCCCTCCGCGTCCCCAAGCCGAGCGAGCCGATCCACCGACACCTCGATTAGCGCATCGAGGGAGCGGGCCCCGCAAGTCGTTCGGCGGTCGATTGCTTGGGGCCGAGGATGTGGCGGCGGGGAGGCCCGGAGGGGAGCGGCCGGGGCCGCAGGGCGGTGGGGGGCGGCGGCGGCGGCCCCTCAGGCCCCTTGTCTTGGCGCGGCGAAGGTGGCCCGTGGCCGCCCCTGCGGGGGCTCCTCAGGGTCGCGGTGTCAGCACCGGCACCCGCTCGCCTGTCACCGGCGGTGCAGTACCCGTTGGGTGCAGCAGGAGTCACTCACGTAATGGAAACCGGGCTGCCGTTACACGCAGCCCCCCACAGCCCCGCTCTCGGCGGGGCTTTCTGGGGCCGGGGAGTACGGTGAAGTGGAAAATGAATAAAAAAGGGGCTGTTGTTACTGAAGGAGCTTCTCGGCCGCCGAAAGGCCGCTAGGCCCAGGGTTTCCTGGACGGTTGATGAGAACGGGGAGTGTAAGCGCCACTTCTGCTGACAGAACTGCTCCTCCAAGGGCTATACGTGGTTTCCTCGAGTAACTTTTACAAAATAACAATAAAACCTTTCTTCAATAGACCAAAGGCTCTTTTCCCTCACTTTGTTTTGGTGAGCTACCTTTTCTCTCTGGTCCTACATTTTGGGATCGGGGCTGAGGTTTGCTTACAAAGCCAACTTCTATTTGAAATAAACTTTTCCATTATGAACTTAGATTTGTGCTGAGGTAATTCCACGGGCTGAGTTCTGACATACCTGTGAATTTATGTACTTGCTACTACATAAAATGAATTAATTGCAGAAGTTATAAATGCAAACACGTAGGTACGCGTTGGAGCATTCTCCTTTGTGTGGCGACGGAGCAGGTTGGTGGTACCAGTCGGCTGGAAGCCCTGCGCAGAAGGACTCCAGTGCTCCACGGCAAAGAGAAGGGGTCGTGGTCTTCCTCCGCTCTACTCACCATCTGCGGTTGAAGGTGCTCCAAGCTGTGTTTGTGGGCGAGTCTTTGTTGCTCCAAGAAAAACTGGCAATACAAAGGCAGTTTATGTTTGGTATTGAGCCCTGCTGACTGTATGGGTTCTGGTGAATACATACATTGCTACCCACAGAATGTGTGCTGAATATATACACAAAGTCAGTGAGGTTCAGGTGGAGAACTCACTCCAAAGCCACATCCCTGCGCATGTGTAGAGTTCCTGCACATGCTCCCTCTTCGTTTGCAGGATTGCACTGGTTTTCCAGTACATAACCTGGGTTCAAATTGCCGTCCTCTTTTTTTTTTTAATATCATCTGGAACATGACACGTTTGCCCCCCTCTGGCCTGAAGTGTATTTGTAGGAAGGATTGTCTTAGCTCCTTCTTTTTCATCTTCATATTTGCCTTTTTCCTCATCCACTTCAAACACTTCAGCCATCATGCCACATCTACCAAATCCGTGACTTCTCATATGTTATGTCTTTCTAGCTTTTCTAACRAAGATATATTTATCAATTTTCTAATTCTGAGTCCGGAATAGCCTTCCACAGGCGCAGTGCTGAACCACCTCGTCATCTTTGTCTTCAAGTTCAGTCTTTTTTGTTTGCCTAGCASAGGCATTCAGCCTCTATATCTTCCCTTCTCATAAATCTTGGCAGCGACGGAAAGGGGAAGGGRGAAAGCTTTGTAGCTAGCTTAAGACTCAGAATTGTTTTCAGGTAGCTTTTTGTCATTTTTTCAATATTGTGATTTAATTTAGATCATGAGTTCTCTGAGGCAAAAACCTCCCTACTTGCATATGTGGGAAGTGCTGTGCATACTAATGCAACTATTTAAATGCTGAATTAAAAATATCAGGGGAGAGGTGCCCAAACCCAAATCTTCTTTAAAGCTAATATAAAAGAGCTGTATTTCTGTTTGCTTCTGCAGTAGAGGGGAAATGCACACGAGCCACATTGGAATACTAGGATTAAGACTTTCTTATTTTTTGTCATTTCTTTGCTGTCTGTTCAAAGCAGTGATGCTGGTTAAGGAAAGGGAACTTTAATCTCTTGCCTTCAAAAT
This sequence comes from Oceanodroma leucorhoa, assembly GCA_030449065.1. Taxonomy (NCBI): domain Eukaryota; kingdom Metazoa; phylum Chordata; class Aves; order Procellariiformes; genus Oceanodroma; species Oceanodroma leucorhoa. Next base: position 429,626 of record JASVER010000037.1, on the reverse strand, counting down.
AAAAGATTGGGCRTTCAGATCCCTCAGTGAATGTATACATGGCCTTTAATTTACTTTAGTTGTAAACCAGGTATTTCTGGACAATTTTTTTTGCTTTGCTGCTGGGTTATTAGCATAAACCAGTTCTAAAGGTTTCAATATGTAACTCAGTAGCTAAAAATCAGAGAAAGAAATTGTTTTTGTTGTTCATAGTATTAATATTCAGCCCTACGATGGTCTTACTGCATTTAATAGAATTTCTGCTTTGTTTATTAGGATCAAGAGGAAATTCTTATACCCAATTCTAAACAGTATGATATATTAGATAACTATAATGTTGCGATTTTGATTTTTGGATTTTTTTCATGAGTACATTTGCTCACTATTGCATGCTACYCAACTATTTTATTAATTCAATGTTAGCACACTTAATTCTCATTTGCTTTTAAATTAAATATTCATGTCGAATCCCTGAACTTGAGCAAAAAAAGGCTGGAGAAATTAAACTTTAACTATTTACAGAATGTAATTTATTTCCTCTAATGGGAAAGCACTCTGGATTACATTCAGTCTGTATTGACTTGTCCTTAGGCAATCCCAATTTATCTTCTCTCCAGGGTTAGCACTTTAAGATACTCAAATCAATCAGTGAGTTATCATCCCCTGAAGTTTGTGGCCTGAATTCATAAAGATTAATTTCAATAAAGTTTCTACCTCTATTCAAAGGAAACTGCAAAATCAAACGATCCAATTACAGATTTATCAAATATTAATAATGAAAATCTTCCAGATCTTTCTGATGCCAATATTCTTGTCCCCTGGTGTCAGGAAAGTAATTAGCAGCTGGCTTTGATTAAATTCTTCCCTCAGAGATTACTTTTCTCAGTTTGGGGGGGGGAGGAAGGAATGCACACAAGATGATACCCAATTCCTCATTTTAAAGTCTTTTCYGAAAAATACACGTAGGTTCCATTAACAGGACACTTCTTTCCCTGAAGATGGAAGAAGCAGGCTCTGTCCAGGAACCTGCACGAATTTTAATGGTGAAACCTGAAGTGCACGACCAGCTTYTCCTCTTGTGTTACTGAGATGCTCTTTTTCCTTATCCATCTTTTTTTGGTGCCAGTGGCTTCCTCTCGGCAGTTTGAGCGGGGTGCAGCACGGGGAAGAGTCTCAGCAGCTGCAGCAACATCAGCGCGAGAGGGATGCGGAAGGGAACTTCCCCAGTCACCACCACCCTCTGCCTGAAAACTGAACTCCAAGCCCCAGTTGGTGTTCTCCTTCACCAKCCCCAAACTTGCTGGATTCCTTGGTCTGCAAGCAGAGGAGCCAGAGGTGCCTCTGAGAAGCTGTTTTGGTACCTAAGACAAGCAAAGGGTGAATTTTCAGCCCTTCCCCACTCTGCTCTTACAGGGGCCCGGAGAAGCTGTGGAAACTCCATCCTTGGAGGCCTTCAAAACTCAATGGGATGAGGTCCTGGAATTGGACTGGAGAGCTCCAGAGATCCGGCGTGGAAAGGTGGCTTTTCCTGTGATCAGGTGCTTCTGTGTTCATGAAAATCAGAGGGCTCTTCTCACATAAAACATCAAAGGGGGCTGGACAGTTCAGTGTCAGCCAGCACCTGCACTGGTACAGACAGACGTGGCATCTTCAGTATCTGCTCAGCGCCATGGCACTGCTGTTGTGACCTGTTTACTTGGGTTGTGATGATGSACCTGGATTCCTGTCCTGTTCGGTACGGGGGAAGTTTGTCTGTCTTTCTTCAGAGAACCACGTACTGTTCCTGAAGCACGTACGCTGCTATACAAAGCCCAGCCTCGGGGGGGTTCTCCTGTCCTCTTCGCTTGTTGCAGGAACAAGACTAATCAAAACCTCTTTGTCTTCATCTTTATTTCTTAGCTGAAAGGTAAAATTTTTTAAGYCTGTCCAAATAAAGGCTTTTGGAATTCTTCCATAAGCATCAGAGTTGCAGCTTTTGCCTGTTTTCCCAAAGCCAGGGTTTCATCCTTAGTGCGGGTCTTTGCTGCTGACATGGCCCAGTTCACCCTGCAGTTAATCGGGTGTGATTCATCTGAAGGCAGCGGAATTGTACCTGATTATGAGCACGGTGGTTTTTCGTTTGTAGGTGCTTATCTGAGTACTGCAGAAGCTTGTTAAGTGGTCGTAAAAATAATGAGATATTCTTTAYTCTCATTGTACTTATATAAGAAATTTTAAAATGCATTTTAAAGTATCTCCATTTCTGTGCAATGATGGATAGTGCTGGGGCTTGCAATTTACCTAATGGMATCCATTAAACTTCATTAGGACTTTGTTAAACCGAAGTGAAGATCGTTGCCATTGATTTTTGATCACTAAAACCTGCCGGCAGCAAATCAGTAACTGAGCATACCAAAAGCCAGCCGACTCTCGTAGCATGCCGGTCACATTCCCGGTGGTTCCAATGTGCTTCATGAGCAACGGCAGAGGGAGGGAGGAGGGTGTCAACCTGCAGCCCCCGTGACGTTTAGGAGCACCATGGGTCTGACCTGCAGAGCTTAGCCCTGGGCTCATGCTCTTCGAGTTGACAGTCTTCAGCCATCACATCGCCTGCCTGTGTCACTGCCCCGGTCGGGCAACTTCTGGTCTCTAAGCTCTAACTCGGCCTCTTTTGTTTATTCCTTTCATTCCCCGTATTTATTTTTTCTTGCATATACAACGGCGGCTCCCCCTTCACTTGACCTGCTAAACCTCGTGTTTGGAATGAGGAATGTCTGTTCCTGAGTGCCAGTGAAATGGTGATGAAGTAGAAGGGAAGAAAGGTTTTAACATACTCTTTTTGTAGAAAAGTAAACATCCTCTGGCTATAGGAAGAGTAAACTTCCCCTGGAAATGTATGTGTTTATACGAACAATCTCTTTCTTCTGGCATTTCCAGATACTAGGCTAGGCAATTTGTTCGCTACTGCTGGGAAAAGAGGCTTTTTAGTAAGTGGTGCAAATGCACAAGATAAGTCTTAGCATGGTTTGTTTTCTTTTTGGAAAGACATCCCCCCTGGATCTATTTCTGTGAAGCTGAAAGGGATTTCCTCCTTTATTTCGGGGCGTTGCTCTGTGTCTCATTCAGCTCCCCTGCCCGTTTGAACATACATCCGAATGAACAGACGGAGGAAGTGAGCATTTCCCCAATAACTGGCTGGGTCTAACTCTGCCAGAGCTTTGGGAGCTTTAGTGGAAATCCTTTACCAGCATAACTTCCCCTGAATCTGTAAACTACCAATTTACATTTTTACCAAAGGAAGAAATTTATCAAGCATACTAAACTGGGATGTACCATTTCCAGATGTGGCGACCTCCTTCGAATAGGAGCCCTGATGTGTGGTTACCCAAATGGATCTGAGGCTGTAAGGCAGACATTAATTCATCGCCATTCTTATTGTAGCTTTTAATGCTCAGTTGAAGAGGGGCAGGTTGAGCTTTAAAAGCTTTATAATTTGCTTGATAGAGATTAAACAGGCATATTTTTCCTGGGTGGCAGCATGAGCTGCTCCTGCCTTCAGCCCTCCCCACTCACAATGGGGGGAGTGGAGCGATTCCCATCTCCTTTCTCTCCAGGTATCACTTCCACCAGCACCTCTGGGATGCTGCCACATCCAAYATGGCCAGGCTGCCTGGAAAGCGGAACGTGGGGTGTTTGCAGGTTGGGTGTTTCACGAGGTATTTACATTTACGACTGAGAGGTGCTGCTCCCGCTCTGAATCTGCCCCTTTGTGAGAGCAAATAGGGAGTTTAGGTATCAAACGTTCAGTGCTGAGACCGTCACCAAGGTAGGAGGCCAGAAGTAGCCTGGACTAACCTTAATGTGACCTGAATTTGTTCCACATTGAACTTGAAAAGGGACTGTTTTGCATCAGGACTACACCAGAGCGTCGCTGTTCTGCTTGACTGAGGTCCCAGGTCTTGAATGGAGAGATCTGCAAGGAGGAGGAGGAGGAGGAGATGGAGCTCTCCCCCTCGGTCTCCTGGTGGGAAGGACAGCAGGCTCAGCAGGCTGGAAGCACTCTGAGTCCCAGCTCTTGGCCACGGTGGTCCTCAGCCATGCATCTGCTCTGAAACGTGGTCTTCCAGGTGCTTGGCTCCGGGTCTGCGTGCCAGATGTGCTAGGTGGCAGGTAAGGAGACAGGTTCCCATCAGAACTGTATCAAAATCAGTGGTTTTATAGGGCGTTTCTATTTTGGTAAATCTTTATTTTTCCATCTGGAAAGTATTCTCTTAAAAARTCTGAGAAGTCAAAATTCATGCTTAAACGTAGTGCCATGCCTAATGGGCTACTTACTGCACTAAATTCCTCAYTTATTGTTTTTTAAATATATGGGGTCATACTTTTTAACCCTCATGGTTATGAAGTGTGTCCCGCAAAAAGGTTTATGGCATCGTGTGTTGCCTATGAGTTATGAGACTCTGTTCCTGTCTGGCAATGAATGAAAGAGCCCAGCATCTGGCAGTATGTAAAACCAGATATCGCAAAACTTCCCACTTTGAGGAGATGGGGTGGATGATGGATGTTGTGATAAAGTATCTCTTTTGACATGTAAGTCAGGACAGTTGGAGGCCCTTTCTATAAAAATTTACAGAGCTTAACCAAACCTCCTGGCTGGAAGCTTGAGGAAATCAGTCACTGTGAAGCGTGCCGCTGCCATGCGATAGCAGGAATGCTTAAAATCCTGCCCTCTTGTCCTGTGTGTTTGGAGCAAATCCACGACTCGGTTCTGGGGAGAGGGAGGTGAGTAGTGCCCAGAATTTCAGGGATCGGTSCAGAAAACCTTCTTGCAAAGTCTCATCAACAAAGTCTCTTTGTTGCCCGTTAAAGTCAATAGAAGACCTTCCAGTGACTTCAGTGAAAATCAGAATTAAAAACAAACATTAAGATATGTCACGTATTAGTAATTCTCCAAATATTTCTTATCATGAGTCATTGAGTGAGACGGAATCCACATGTGAAGTCTCTCTGTCCAGCCTCCCCAGTCTGGTACTTACAGGGTAAAATTGTTATTATAGAGCAGACTTGGGTAGAGACAACGAGATGAACTAATAATCATTCGAGTTATTGCATTTGCCTTGTAATGTATCTAGAGCCGAACCTATTAACTTGGAGAGCATCTTTATTGTTGAGAGCAAAATGCTCCTGCTGACAAATCTGGTTAGGTACTATTACATACTTCTGTCACCACGCTCTTGTTCCTACTTWGCTATTTTACTAAGGCATTTTTGGCCTAATTCCATGGCACAGCACCTATTTATGCTTTAGAAAGAATAAGAAATAGTRTAATTTCCAGAACATATTCTTGGTAGGTTTATTATTCTCTTTTACCAGTGTAGGAATAACAAACAACCTACTGATTTGTCACTGACAGATTTMTTTTCTCGTGTTGAAATGACTAAAACAAATGACTGAAAACTACATTTTGCATGTGTCAACCTCCTCCTTTCTAAAGGTAACTTAAAGGCTCTTCACTTTCTTACATGAACTTCAGAAGAAAACATCAGACATCCTCTTCAAAAGTTATGATATGAACAGATGAAACATGTAAGATGATCAAAGGAAGACTAAAGTTAGCTGAAATGCCCTGCTCATATGATGAAACCCATAAAATGCTATGGGTTCACATGCTGCATTTCAAATTTAAACCTGCAAAGAACAGCCGAAAGCTCGCTTAATACAGATCGTTTTGCATTTTTATTTGTCAGTATCTTTAAAACTACTGAAAAAARGAAAATCAGTGGTGTAAATGATCAGTTGATCCTGTTTTCCTCTTGGAKAAATCCTCATCAGAAGAAATGGGACTAGTGGGGACAAACTGCAGTGCTACTTCGGAAGGGATCACTCCCGCTCCGTATTACCGATTCCCTGCTGAATCTTTAGTTGCATCTCCAACTGCTTCCCAAATGGGCTACGGCCACGGGCGATGCACAACTTTGACAACCACGGCTTTGGCTGAAGTATCGTTCAGGACTTGAATTAATATTTGTTCCAAACCTGTAGATGAACTACATGAGACTCAGAGACACAGTAACATGCATACAATTTTCTTGAACATATAGTTTTATTTAAGCTCCMTACAGCAGACCCAACATTTTATGCTGTCTTCCAAACGCTATCTTTAGCTTCCTTTTGACAGTGAGTATAAATCAATGACTGGGGTGTCTAACAAAAGGCATCATCAAGCATATCTCTGTGTACTTGAATATTCAAACCCGCATCTTTATTCATCTCCCTACAACAGTTCCAAAGTTGCTCATCACCAACTATGGTGATAAACTATATGAGCTATGAGCTCATTAAAGGCTTCTCCATAGACGGACAAMGAAGTCCCATTAGGTCATGGTAAGATCATCATTTCATCACGCTGAAACTCATCTGCAGCATCCCTTGGGAGAAAACCCAGCTCAGCTGCTCGCAGCCTGTTCTGATCAACCTATATAGCAATGTATAGCTCRAGGGAAAGGAGGAGGGAGACTTGTGCTCCCACTTGCCAGCCTTCACCCATCCTTTCTGCCTTAAATAAACAAGTTTGAGAGTGAATCAGTTTGAGGGAAGAATGCTTTGGGGTCAAATATTTAGCTGCGTAAAGCAGGTTGGTGTGGAAAACCAGCAGAAGGGCTGAATCTCTTTTAAAGCTTTATCCTTTTCTGTTGTATTCACTTTTTCACCAGCGAGAAGCTTTTTGGCAAGCTGCCTTCAGCTGGTGGGTCGTGCTGCTCTGTCCCTGCGTGGCTGCACCTATTTCACACGTCTATGCTATTCCTTTGAGAACTTTYTGGGAGTGAAGTGACTTGTGGAGAAAATGAAATTTCTGGTAAGTGTGGGCACAAGCGGATGACATTATGGAGCTGATAAAGCGAATGTAGTCAAAGTTCTCTGGGGCCGGGCGGCTGTCGTGTATGCACATCTCTTTTGTTTGTAGCACATTATTGCCTGGCAGTCTCGTTTCAAGCTTGCCRGTCCCGCTGGTCTTCCCGATGATGTAGGGAAAGTGTCCGTAGCTCGTGCAGGGCGGGACGGTCACCCCGTCAGCGAGAGGGCAGGGGAAATGAAACCGTGGCTCCCTGGAGCGCCTCGTGAATATTTATCGTGGCAGTGCTGAGCATTTCTGTCGAGCTGCCCAGCCCTTAAGGGTCTGGAGCTGATTTTGCTGCTGATGTTTACTTTARAAAATGCGTGCCAGGAACCATCCCAAAACACAGAAGAAATGTTTCGGTGCACAGCAGTGACAGGGTACCACAGCAGGCATCACAGCAAAGACCCCATGTCCATCGTTACATTCGTGACAGTTGTTGCCCCTAATGAGCCTGGCCAACAGCTCYGGGGGTGGGGATGGCAGGGCAGAGCTGATCATAGATAGACTGATCACCCCCMAAAAGACCCCAGGGTGCAGGTAGAGGGAGCAGAACCGATTCGCATCAGCCGAGGACCTGGTTGGCCAACTGTGAGCTCTTGGGGAGAGYCGATGTGCCGCTCGCCCTCCCAGGTGAGCCCACACGCTCTTCTGCTTGGCTGTGCATGGATGTTGAGTAGTTTAAATACTTGCCGGTATTTAAACTGAGCACATCAGCCCTTAGCAGTAATAAAAGTCATTGATGTGTGTTTGTGCACTGACTGCAGATAGCTTGGGTAGAAGAAGAGTGGGTTAGACTCAGACTACTGCCTTTGTCCACATTACTGACCTTTTGCCTTGCATATTGCATGGCCCGCGGGTGGAGGAAGGAGGATTAAAGGTTGAGAAACCTCTCTTGAAAGAGTTAGGATGCCTAAATGTTTAAAATGTTTCCTTTCCCCAGTAATTCCAATATATATTAAAGCTAAAACCCTTCTGAGAGGTAATAAAACAGAGCAGCGGAGAAGATCATTGGAAAGATTAGGAAGAAGAGACTTAAGAGCTTACTCTTGATGCTTTTGGTTTTATACTTTGTTCCTATTTTACTCTGTCAATCTCTTCTAGTGTTTCTCACTGTGATTTTTACTGTGTTTTTATGGAACAGAGTCGGCGTTGCAAACTACCAGGGAAAAGCTTGTTGTCGTTTAGTGGAGGGGGGAAGAACATTCCTTTGCACATTTTTCAGTGTTCCTGTTATATATCAAATTTAGAAAGTAACAAGAAGTAGCATCCAGTTTTCATTAATGCTTCAGGGATTTCTTGGCGCATATGTTTTCATTTCCAAGCGTTCACATGAGAGGCAAAGGAGGAGATGAAATTCCACCTTCCTAGCCATCAATGGAGTACATGTCTTGTCATAACCAGGGGGATCCCTGCACCTTGGTGTCAGGTAGCAGGCTGTAACCTGCTTTTTCTGTTTGCTCTAGCTCAAAAACCAGCAGCAAATATGATGATGGTTTATTAGGACAAAGGGCTGCAGTGTGAGTGCTTCCCTTATGTGAGCATTCCTCTTGATACAGTCTGGCTCATGGCCCATATTAATTTGCTCAAAAAAAAAAAAAAAAAAAAAAGATGATATTCACATTCTTGGAGGAGTTGTGTGTTCCATCTGGATACTGCAAACCTGCTAACCCTGTCCAAATAACTCCCATGTTCGCCTTGCTCAGCGAGTGATTTTTATGCGTCTTGTCAGTTAAATATTTATGTGAGCTCCTAAGGCAAGAGCTGAGCGTGAGGGTGTCTCGTGCCCATCGCTGCTTCCTCGCAGCCGGAGGAGAACCCTTGGGAGATGGTCACATCAAGTATTTACTGCCTGATTTGATCACAGCAACGTGTAACTCTGTTTGGGGTAGGTCTCGAGTCAGTGTTGTCAGTAAGTTTGTAAAATTATCACGGGGATGCATTTTGTCAGCTCAGGTGTGAGCAGGTCCCAAAACTCCGGGGCTGTGCTGGCAGGTGTATGGACTGGGTGATGTTAAAAGTCTTCTCTCTCTCCTAATTTTGGTGTTTCTATGGAAACAGATATTGAACAGAAGTTGTTCTTTCCTGCCTTTTTCTCTTTCTCATCATGATTTCGTTGGTGGGAAAAAGTGAAACTTCAGATGAAAGCCAGAGCACCCAGGAGTAGGTGTTTCAGTGAGAGCAGGACTGGGTCCTCACGCTCACACCCCTCTTCACTTCCAAATTGAGGGACATGGAAATAGAGACTCAAAAAAGCTTCAGTTCGTATCTGGGAAATGATTTCTGAATTTTAAGCTAAAAGTGACTTGTGTGACCGTGGCTTTGGTTAGAGCGTTGCCACCAGCTGGAAAGGAAGGAGGCTGCAGGGTGGGGACTGTGGTTTCCCAGACCTCTCCTAACCAACCTGGCCTGGAGCACCTYTGGTTTGGGGATCAGCTGGAACAGCAACTTAGATGATAGGCTCTGAGCACTGTACCTTTACGGAAATAAAATGGGCACTCAGGTCAGAGAATTTTGGTGAAAACATCTTGGGGACATAGGGGCTGGCYGGTGCTTGTTGGGGAGATGAAAGCCAGCTGCTTTCTGCCATCTGGAGACATTTGGGTCTTGTCTTCRTGATGATCCTCCTGCACAAGAAGTACAGGATAAGGAGGTGTGTGTTGAGGTCAAAGCTGGAAAGAGAAATGCTTCTGCAGGTTGACAGTGAAGCAGTTTCTTGGCAATAAGACTTTCAAGATTTTTTTTTCCTTTGGTGATGCACTCACAGGACTGGATATTGCATGTCTGCTTAGCCGGAGAGGGACCTGGAGCTCCTGTCTGTGGGATGGTGCTGCAGGACTTGGTGCACCCAGTGGATTTGGTGCTTTTGAGGCATTTCTAATACTCCTGACGGCTCTCGCTCGGTGCCACAGCAGAGTGACAGGTTCCACTGTGGTCCAAGTGTCCTTGTCTTTATTGCAAGGTGTTTCCACTAATGGATGACACCCTTGTTTCATACCAGTCTTGCTGCGAAAGGTGGCAGTTCCTTCAGGACCAGCTATCCCATCATCCGTTGGAAATGCAGAATAAACCCCAATAATTTAGGTTGTTACTAATCAGACTGTGACGACAATCTGGCTACGTATAGAGAATAGACAAGGAACAGGAAAGGAGGATGGCGAGCGGATGAAGTTCTGCACTCAATCCCAAATCAAACCAGAGGCCGATCGCGCCGGAGAGTCTCTCACAGGTTGTCTTGTGAATAAATCACTTTTTAGAAGATTACTCATTTCTGTGGCATTCAGAGGCAAAGTTCAGATCTCAGGAAGAGCATCTGGTCCTGATATCTGTGATGGGAGGGAAAGCTATCCATTGCCCTCCTAGCCACCCTATGAAGGGAAAGCAGAACTGTCCGATGATTTTGAGGCTCTTCCCAAATTTCCCTATCCAGAGGCATGTGTCTGTGTTGGGCTAGAGCCCCTGACGGGATCTAAGCTGGCGTAGCTCGCAGCTTCACCCACCTTGTCATGGGTGTCTGCTTCTTCAGCARCCTGCTGTCTCTGGGACAATCCTCTCAAATGAAAAGGAGACATCACTAGAAAAATCTATGCTTCTTTAYTCATCCAGAAAAGAAAGAGTTAATCTTTCTTTTTTTTAGGGCTTGTCTTCCTGTAAATTTTGGTATTTAAAATTAATGAAGAAAATGAGAAAAAAATGTGGATCAGATTACTCCTTCTCAGCTGTTTTGCTTTTTCTGGCAAATTGTTGCTTGTAGAGTTCTGGCATTTTATTTCTTTTTCYTTTTTTTTAAGCATTGACATCTCTCATCATGCGCTATATAACTCTTTCTTGGGAATTATGTGATGGGTGGATGGCCGCTTACTCCTGGTCCTGCTCCTCGGGGCATCCTTTTGCAAGCTGTTCTCCCCCTCTTTCATCCCTCCTCCACCCTGTGGGCGTCTGACTCAGAGAGTTTTGGAGGCTCATTATGGAGTTTTCTCATGTAACTTACCGTTAATTAACTTGTGACTCAACATGTTCGCCTTAGAGAAGAGATAATTTACAGTTTTACTTTTGGTTTGCCTGTTTCTGCGTGCAGCATGGATGCGTGATATAATTCCTTTGAAGCTGGTAACATTTGTAGGTTAGATGAGGTTGTAGATGCCCCGTCCCTGGAAACATTCAAGGTCAGGTTGGACGGGGCTCTGAGCAACCTGATCGAGTTGAAGATGTCCCTTCTCATTGCAGGGGGGTTGGACTAGATGATCTTTAAAGTCCCTTCCAAGCCAAACCRTTCTATGATTCTATTTGTAGTGGTAGCGGCAGGACTGGTGTGCTAGAAACAGGCTCGGAAGGAGAAGGTCTTCCGTAAGCAATGGGTTTCTTGCACAAGTGCAGCTACTTTGGAGGAAGCGCTGCTGCGGACGGTGACCGGCAGCCGCTGGGTTGGCCTTGCCGCTCTGTTCCCCTCAGCAGAAGACACCGGTGCTGAGCTGGCTGCTTCGTGCCGGCGCAGTTGGGCATCTTCCACCAGCGATGGGTCCAAAGTCCCACATCTCCCATACGCAGAGGGGCCAACCTCTCCGGCTGCTAGATTTGCAAMTGGAGAGGCATTAACAAGCGTGGAGGCTGCTGGCAGCAGTTCATAAATTCTGCTGAGGTTAAGGTAAGTGCCGGGTGTCTGGATGCCACCTCCCTCAGAGCAGTGCCGGGCGATGGGGACCATGGCAGGAGACATGGCAAATGGCTTTCTACTCATGCCTACAGGSGTACCTGCTAGTGTTCGTCAGAGGGGACCTCCCCCCTTGTGAACCYTAAATGCCCATAAAACCCCCATGTTTCTCTTTCTTCCAGTTTGCAATTTAGGACTATTTTGAAAACTAAAGCAGTTAGGGGAAAGAAAAATTGTTAAACTGAAGCAATTGAGTTGAGCATCGAACTGCAAGCCCAGGGCCAACATGCTGACAAGGAAAACAAGCCACTCGCAAGCTATTCAAAACACTCCCACACCCAAATAAGTACAATAAAAACTACAAACCTAATCTTTAACTTTAGCTCACAGTATTGGGGTTATTAAAGTTATTAAAATCCAGTCGTTGGAGGGCTTGGGGACTCCGTTAAGGTATCTGCGGCTCATTGAGCCTCATGTAGGAATTTGCCCTCGGGGGATTTTCTGGTTAATGCATATGTTGACTGGCAAATTGCTTTCTGTCTGCAGAGCTGGCTGGGTGAGTGGCTGGGATGCTTCCATATGGAGGTACTGCTGCTGCTGATGGAGGTGAGAGGACAGAGTGGGGAAAACTCRCAACTAATTCAAAACCCATGTGTGATTTAGCCTCCTGGTGCTCTAACCCAGCTATAAATATTAAACGTGGGTTTGGGATGGGATTTCAGCTTGGCCCGTTGGCTCCTCTTCCCGGCGTGCAGCAACCTCATCCATCTCCAAGCCGGAGGGGTGGGCTGCTGGCCGGGCAGCCGCGGCTCGGAGGAGCAGGACGCCTCTCTCCTCTCCTTACCCAGTTTTTCTCTCCTTCCATTAATCACACTAATAGCAGACTGGGGGGAAAAAAAACAGTTTAAAAATCTCTGTTTGTCTGTAGGAACGTGTCAGAATTGGAGCCATTTCTTTCCATCCCCGCTGGTGGGGACACAAAGCCCAGGGGGGAGAGAAAGCGCCGGGTTTTGGGATCTGGGGGTGGGGGTCCCTCACTGCTGMGTGTCTGCAGGGGGATGCAACCTGCCAAGGCTGCTGCAGGGTCACGGTGCGCTGGAYTTATTCCCTCTGAGGGCTGTAAAACATCTTTGCAAGGGAGTTGCAATGCAACGGAGAACTGTATTTCCACTGAGTACCAACGCCTCTGCAGAAATRTTTCCCCTGTTCGTTGTAAATATAGGTGTGCTTGCATTAAATGTGATTCAATTAATAAGAAAAAGATTAGAAAGCCAAGACTTCTTTGCTTTTAGAAAGGCTGGGGAAAGAAGAGGACCCTGTAAAAGCCACTGGGAAGGCTGACCCAGACCTAATGCCTGATTCATGCTGCAYGGGATGCAGCACAATCCTGGGTAAATTGCTCCCTTTATTAAGTGCACTTAAGGTCGGAAATGTATCCATCTAATTTAAGTCATACCAGACTAAATTTCAAATTCCAGCTATGGTAACTTTTGATACTGTTGCCTGTTGGGCTGCAGAGCACTCTCCTSTTAGGCTGCAGAGTGCCGCGTATTRGGTACACCAGATATTATGGCCAAGTCACCTGTTAATCTTTTCCTTCATGAGATTAATCTATTGAACTTATGTCTTTTGCTATAARAATGTATTTAACGTTGTTCTTTGAGTGAACAACGAGCCTTTTCAACCTACCAGCACCTTGTATTCTTGGCTCCAGAAGTGGGACATAATTTTTCCTGTAACAGTTTTAACAAAGTGCAAGCGTAAAAGTAAATACCCCTTCACACCTTCCTCTCGAGGAGACATATTGCTGTGGGTGCTTATGGTCAAACACCACATTTAATAAAGAATATTGCATTTTGTCAAAGCATCTTTTCCCAGTCTCTTACATTTTGGTTATTTGCATTGTTTGGTCAGAGGATTTGGAGTTTTCACTGCAAATGCAAATATTTCCAGACAATATTTTTATAAAAACCAAAGTTATTTCATTTTCTTGGAAGACTTTTTCAGGGGGAAAAACCATGTTGGAACAGCTTTCCTGGCTAAGCCTAAGAAAAGCTGTACAAGTCCGTGTTACTTATTCACTTGTATAAATGCGTTTAGTTCCACAAATGCTAAGGTGCCAGCACTGCAGGTGTGTTACTGGGTGATAAGTGCTGTTCATACACTTAGTAATGCAGTGTGGAAATAAATGACCACATTTCAGATTATTTTAAACTCCTGACAGGTTCCGTATGGAAAGGAAACAGCCAGTACAAATAGATTAAGCACAGAACCTATGTTTAATGTATGAAACTCTCTGAAGGCTTCTCGTGCTAAAAAGCACTGCAGGAAAATGCAATATCCCACGTGTTTGAACCGAATCGTTACAACTTTGGGGATTTTGCAGGCAGAAATGCTAACAATTATTGCACAGCAGCGGTCTCCTTTTCTTTCGCATTCTCGCAAAGCTGCTGTGCTGGATGCACGTCACTCCCAGACGGAGAGCATCTCTAACGGTAATGWAAGCACCCCAGAAAGCAGTGAGTATTGGCAGAGCGTAATCATTAAGATGATTTTACTCCATAATGAGATGTTGCGGAGTACAGCTCCATTCAAAACCCTTTAAATAATGTTAACATCGAATATAATAACCTTACAGGGAAATAAAATCCCTCTCCGGGTCTGTTTCTCTCTCTGAAAGGGAATCAATTTTCTTTGCCTGATAGCTTTCCCCAGCACTTAACACAGATGGGGAAGTCGGTTATTGTTAGGGTTGCCCATGAATTTCCTTCTGAAGGTCAAATCTTTTAAAAAAAAAAGAAAGGAAAGGAAAGAAAAAGAGGTCTTGTCACCCCTATCCTGATGGGAAATGTGGATCCCCGGCGCATCCCCTTTCTTGCAGATCCCATGGGAAGGACCCGCCACCGCTGCTTCGGTGGGCAGAGGGTCTGCAGTGCTGGTAGGTGCCACGGGGGTGACAGCAAGGCTCGCTCCTAGCCCTGCCATGGTGGGGCAAGGTTGCAGGTCTTAATTATATGTACAAGCACCCTGTGTTTGTGTCTTCCTTAAAATACCAGTAAGGAACCCAATTATAGCCTGGACCAGAGTAATTTGGGCTCTGTGGCTGTTTGGGTATCTCTGTTTTAGCTGTGGCATCCTTGACTTAACGCAGTCCGAGCCAGCTGGTGCATCCAACGCATCGTTGCTTCTATCGCGTTTGAGACAAAGCAATGTAAAGAACGAATCTTAAAATTATGTATTCCTGGCTTGCAAACCTCCTGAGCTGTCTGCTCTGTGGCTTYGCAGGGAGATCCCCAGCAAAGTGCAAAATCAGGGAACCCTTTTAATAAAGCACTTAATTTCTCTTCTCATGGAGCGGGCGAGAGAGGAAGGGTGCCTGGTTCCCCTCGGTTTGCTCCGCTCTGTGGCTGTAAAAACCATGAGTTAACATTTTAGGGTGAAACCATGACTGTTCAGGCCAACTTCTACTCACAGTTACCGTACCGTAAGCCCGATGAGGTCAAGATTAATAGCCTTTAATGAGCTTTCCAGGGATAACAGAAAGCAGAATTTGGCCCGCGATGTATCTTCTGCAAAACACAAAGCCCGGAGAATGTGTACGTCGGGTAATGAAATGCCTGCAGTCGTCAAAGTGGGGGTTCAGGTACCGGAGGGGGGAGCATTTAACAGAAAAATACAACTCGGAAGTAATTTTCCCCATAAAATCCCAACTGCAGAGTGTCACCATAATGCACTGTAATGACTGGGAGGGGGTGTAATTTTAGAAAGTGGTTTTAAAATGCTGTTCTGGAATACATCTGGATTCTCTTAGGAACAAGCAAAATCTCATCAGGGACCACTTCAAAGACCATTTCCTCATGGTTAAATTATCTCGCGTGAGCCTGCTGTTGCATGTACATTGTTACATTATGTATGATTTTTGACTGCTCCTAATATGAACAAACTGCACAATATTCCATTAGTGATTTTCAATTTGTTCCGAGCCTTAAGTCCTGCAGACAGCCTGCCTTGCTGGCTGGGCTCTGTAGGTGTACGTCGGGGAAAATTTCACAGCCCTCYAGCCTGATGTCCTGCCTGGAGGCTTTGGAAACTGGAATTAATTGTGTTTTTTAGTAAGCATGCCGATGTTATATTTATAATGGTGTTTAAGTCGCTTTCAGATTTTGTATTTTTAGGAAAATGAATTTTGATGATGCCGCTGTGTCCCGCGGCTCAGTTGCACAGGTCTGATGGCCGGTCTCTGCCCCCGCGCTCCGGGATGTCGGTACAAGATGCCGCTCTCACGCCGGGTAATGTCTGCTCAGGTTTGCTTTTCTCATTTTCCCTTTTTAGCTGGCAGGCGGGTGGCTCTCCTCTGTAAGCGAGGAAAGTGATGCTTGGGCAAAGCATGTGCACTGGCAGGGAAGAGAAAATGATGTCATTTGCTTCCCAGTGAGGTACACCTGAACGATACAGATGTCTTTTTATGCCAGTACCGTGATTGCACAACAGTGCGTCAAATTAGACCCATGTAGCTGCCTAAAGCCTGTGGCCTGCCCRTATTTCTCAGTATACTCTTGTGGAGCGACTCATTTGGCAGATTAAGGGAGTGCAATTGCTGCCCTGTATCTCTTGCTGCGGCACAGCCCAGACATTGCTGCATGCTGTACAGTAGGGTTTGGAAACAAAATATAAATGTACGGTCTTAGGGTAGATGTTTGGTGGGAATACAGCAGGGTAACTCCATCCCGTCGTTTGTACCACTAGTGAATGCCATCAGCTTCCTCTTTAAATCAAATCCAAATCSTTTTGTGGGCCAAAACCACGGGGAAGTTTAATAAACCTACAAGGTAATTTTTAGYTTCATTTTCTTCCATTTCCGTAGGTATGCTATCTCATTTTAAATGYCATCAAACCCTTCTCCTCTTTCACGTCGTGGCCTGTAATGCACTTTTTGGGTCCATTCTCATGCATGCATTGCTGGTGCTGACATATGAGATAAAAAAAGGTCTAAACATCTAAAAAGGTCACCCCTTCTTTAATTTTCAGGAGATTTCTGCAGTCTGTGCTAAGGCAATGCATCAGGTCACCTCTTGTTGACTTCTCTCGCTTGGGCCAAACTTTTGCAAGAYGTTAACATGCATCGGTACTTTCCTAATACTGCTCTTCCATGGAAGCAATTCCTCGGCTGCTGAAGGGATATTATTCACCTGCCAGAGGGATGGAGGATAGAATATAAAATAGGYTCTCTCTGAAGATGTAGCCTATGTTATGAAAAAGCTTAAATGTCTTGATTTTACATCATCTTCTGTCTTTTTGGCATATAATTTGCACCACGTTATCACCCYTCTTATGCCCTCGTGTCCTTCATTGGGGGGAATGGGTCTGAGAGTGTCCCCCTCGCTTGTTACCTCCGCGCTGGCCACACTTTTCACTGTAACGGGCAAGATCTCCCACCCCAGCTGAGGCRGGTGCTGGCACTGCCTGCCCCGTGCCAGGGCGGCCAGTTTAGATAACCCACGTGGTAGATGGTAGTAATTTGAGCTAAACTGGAGAAAATCCGTGCTATTGTGCGGACCTGATGAATGAAGCGTGGTGCCTGGCGCAGCTGGTGCTCCGCAGAGGCGTTTTCGGGGTGCCCTGGGGGCATCCCCGGAGGTGCCGTSCAGCCCACCCTCCTCGCAGTCCCCGCAGCCCCTGTCTGCGGGCAGGGACCCCCCGTGAGGATGGGGTCCTTCCTATTTAGCTGTAAAATACTAAAGCCCTCCTTTCTTCCCAAGACCCCTGGCTGAGGTGTGCCAGGCGCTCCGCTCTCTCAGCTCGGTTCAGGGGTTCCTGAAGAAAAGA